>CAMZMU010000052.1:24531869-24948339 GCA_947311845.1 Poa pratensis | reverse complement strand
ACCGCTATCAAGCGAAACCCTTGTAACCTGTCTCGTAACCCGGCTCTGTTGTCGTAGCCGAGTTATCGAGACCTCGAGATCAATAACATAGAAGCAGGAAGTAGGTCTTTATCTCCAATGGAGAGGCTGAACCTGGGTAAACCCTTTTTCCCCAACGAGCGTGACAATCTCCTGAAGGACCAAGGCGCCTTGCCCCAATCATCAAGTTACCCTATGGTAACATCTGCCGTGTTAACCCCACGACAGTTGGCGCCCACCGTGGGGCCTGCGACCAAAGCTGTCCTCATCAAGGGAGAAGCTCTGCGAGGGATGGAGAACCTCGCGATCGGCGAGGTCAGGATGGATCAGCACGGAAACCGCATCGTCGACGATTCCGGCTGGAAGAAGAAGCAGATCTGCTGGATACCGGCCGGGTGATCCCGTTCGGTCGGATCCACGTCTTCGTAGGTATGGTTAATGCAATTCAGCAAATTGATGACGAGGTTATGTGCGACTCCGTTTCAGGGGCAGCCACCATCGTCCAATCTGATGGAGAAGAGTCAGTCGGAACAGGAGGTTTCGAACATCAGTCGGACATCCAGGCTTGCGAGCCGGAGTACCGACGTGAGGAAGATTTGGATACAGATACTGAATCGATCTTACCGTTGTTTGACGAGAGATTTGGGTACGTGGCTGATGAGGAAGATTATGAGTCGGAGCCAAGGACCATGAAGCGCGCTGCGGTGTACACCTGAGGAATCACAATGATGGGACAGAAACTTCAGTGAGCGAGGACGATGCCACGCGCGCGGCCAGAGAAAACAGAGAAAGAATTCAGCGTCTCAACTTTCAACCGGGTGAAGGCTCGGGACAGCCGGTTGTGATGGAAATCCCAGTTTTTAGGCCCTTGGACTTTGACGCGCAATAGTTACCACCCCAATCACACCAGATAACGCAGCAACCCGGGCGCAGCAATTGGATACGTTACGAATCACGCTGGAGAATCAACAGAAGGCTTTATTGGCGGAGCAGCAGCGCATGTTTGATGAGCAACAAGAGATAGAACGGGATCGAGCCCGTGTGGAGCAAGAAAGGATAACAGTGCAGAATCGCCATGAAGATCTTACAGCAGTACATCGGAGGAGGCACGAAACCCGGGTGATGCCAGGCATGACCTTAGATCCAACAAGATTGAACTTTGCATCACCAAACGGAGCTCCCAATGTCACTCGGCCTGAGCCAGAGCCGGTTGGAATTGGGCATGGAATCATGGTTAGAGCAAATCAGGGAGGAAACGGGGTGCCACCCAACACTCGGGGGAGCTCAGCAAAATCAGAACACAGCTGCGGTGTATGCCACCACCAGCAGATCGGTTCCACACGCCCAGTGGTCACTACTCAAATCCGGCTGATAACGTGTACGCAGCAACATTAGCATTATGCCGCATGCCGATTGATCAATCCCAGGGAGACGAAGCACGCAGGGCAATTGAGATGTTGAAAACTGCGATCACGCAGCAGGGAAACATGCCGGATAAGAGTGGAGCGTTACATTCAACACCATACAATAGCCGAGCTAACCGGAGTCATCACGGAGAAACACCGAGGCCAGCCGGATCAGGCGTCAGGAACGGACAGCAGAATCAAGGTCACCCGGCGCCGCAGCCTCACGTTCGGGACATCAGCAGAGGCCAGCCCAGAATCAGCCGGCGCCGAGGCCGCATCACCGGCCCCGGCCCAGTCTGTGGCCCAAGCAATTGTCAACAGTTCAAGAGCACGGCGTGCGGCGAGCGCAAACCCGGCTTTAGGTGTCGCCGGAGGAGCCGGAGGACAACCTGAAGCAGGAGTGATGGGCCACGCACCAAATACCGGGTCAGGTTTGCCGTTAGTTTCTTCATTACTTAACCCGGTTGGAACTAAATGTCTTTCAGATGCTATTAAGAGCGAACCTTTTCCGAGAAGTTTAAAGAGCCAAGCAAGGTGACAAATTATGACCCCAGCATGGATCCAGAAACATGGCTCAGCAGTTACGAGATGGCGATGAGTATTCGCAATGCCACGCCAACTTGTGCGCGAGATACATACGTACCTGATGATGAGTGAAGGAGCAGCAAAGTTATGGTTCAATGGATTACCCGAGAAATCTATCAATTCTTGGGATGAGTTGAAGGCATTATTTGTCAAGAATTTCAAGGGCACGTGTGAGAAGTTGTTCACTATAGAGATTTGGAGCGATGTTTCCAGAAGAAAGGCGAGTCAGCGCGTCACTGGATGCGCCTTACAGCCATCATTCACTCATCAAAGGGAATTACACCAGCTGCGGCCGTGTCGTCGATGGAGAAAACCTGCAGATATGACCCGGTAATTCAGAAGATGGGTCGACTGAGGGCCACTGGCGAAGCAGAAACCATCACCATGGGACAGCTGATGGAAGCGGCTCATAAGCACGCATCCACAGACAAGACCCGGGATGATGATGAAGATAAGGGAAAAGGAAACGTCAACAACGGAGGAAAGAACCACAACAACAACGGTAACAACAACAATGGGAACAATAATCACAATGGTAACAATGGGAATAACTCCAAAAGGCAGCATGAGGGTGGTTCAGACTTGGTGGCAAACACAAACACCGGGTATAACAAGTTTCAGCGGCGAGATGACAATTATCGAGGCAATAACAACAATGGCAATTACAGGGGAAATTTCCGAGGACCGGCTAACCCCCAGGAAGCATTCAACATGCCGTGTCCACGTCATAGTAGGAACGGTAAACCGGCAAATCACTCTTTGGCCCAGTGTGTTGATCTTCAGAGATGGAAGAACGAGGAGTTTGCCAGGATGATGGGAGGAAACGGCCCGAGGCCGGGTAATGGAAATAACCCGGCCCACGGACCACAAGCTGGAGGAAATAATGGAGGACCACCCGGCCCGGATAATGGACCAGCCGGGTTAGGTTTCCAGCAAAACCCAAAGAGTTAAATCGAGGACAGTATCATATTACAGTTTCCAGCACTTGTCGGAGAGATCAGAAATTGAAGAAGAGAGCTGTCAACGCCGTTCTTCCCGCAGTTCCGAGATATTTGAAGTGGTCCGAGTATCCGATCACTTGGTCTAGAGAGGATCACCCGGCCCGAGTGGATGCACCTGGAGCGTTGGCTTTAGTTGTTGCACCTCAGGTTTCGGGTTATATTTTACACAAGGTTCTTATGGATGGAGGTAGTAGCATCAACATTCTGTATTGGGATACATTCATCCGGATGGGTTTCACAGCCAAGCAGCTTCACCCTTCTGGTACTATCTTTCATGGTATTGTCCCTGGAAAGTCAGCAAGACCAGAGGGAACAATAACATTGGAGGTCGCGTTTGGAGAATCAAAGGATAATTTCAGGTCTGAGATGATTTGTTTTGAGGTGGTCAAATTGAAGAGCCCTATCATGCTCTCTTTGGCCGTAACGTTTTTGCTAGATTCATGGCGAGGCCGTGTTATGTGTACTTAAAGATGAAGATGCCAGGTCCAAAAGGTATTATCACAGTCAATGGCAGTGTGATGGCGTTACAATGTGAGAAGGTGATGCTGTTATGGCAGAACAAGCCTGTGCGGAAGAGGAGTTGAATTACTAAAGCTACCACAAATCCGGATGATGGGACAATTTTGAAGAAACCAATGACCGAAGAGAGGGCGAAATTCAAAGCGGCTCAGATACCAAGATGATTGACTTCGTGCCGGGTGATTCGTCCAAGCAGTTCTCTATCGGGTCAAATCTGACTGACAAATAGGAAAGCGCGCTCATCGAATTCATCCGTGAGAATCGGGATGTCTTTGCATGGAAACCTAGTGACATGCCAGGCATACCGACTGAATTCGCTGAGCACCGCTTACATGTTGATCCTAAAGCAAGACCGATTAAACAGGGATTGCGCAGATTGAATGAGGAAAGAAGAAGGATTGTAGGAGAAGAGATAGCTCGTTTACTCGCCGCAGGATTCATTATGGAAGTGTTACATCCAAAGTGGTTGGCTAACCCGGTTTTAGTGTTGAAAAAGAACAATGAGTGGAGGATGTGTATTGATTTCACAAGTTTGAACAAGCATTGTCCGAAGGATCCGTTTGCGTTACCAAGGATTGATCAAATCATAGATGCTGTGGCAGGTAGTGATCTTTTGTGTTTCCTGGATGCATATTCAGGATACCATCAAATCAAGCTTGCAGAGGAAGATTGGGAGAAGACATCATTTATCACCCCATTTGGAGCTTTTTGTTACAAGAACATGACATTTGGACTGAAGAATGCTGGAGCAACTTATCAGAGGTGCATCCAGAGTTGTTTTGAGAAGCAGATAGATCGGAACGTGCATGCGTATGTTGATGATGTGGTGATCAAGACAAAGAAGGCTGAGACATTTATGATGATTTGAGAGAAACTTTTGCTAACTTAAGGAGGTTTCAGATGAAGCTTAACCCAAAAAAGTGTGTGTTTGGAGTTCCATCAGGAAAATTACTCGGCTTTATTGTGTCCGAGCGTGGGATTGAAGCAAACCCGGAAAAGATAGCAGCAATCAATAGGTTGGGAAAGCCGACTGAATTGAAGGAAGTCCAGAAGATCACGGGCTGCGTGGCTGCGTTGAGTAGGTTCATATCCCGACTGGGAGAGAAAGCAATTCCTTATACCGACTCTTGAGGAAGTCAGATAAATTTGTTTGGGATGAGGAAGCTGATAAAGCCCTGGAGGCATTGAAGGAAACATTATCGAAAGCACCAATCTTAGCTGCTCCAGCTCCAAAGGAGCCATGCTGTTGTACATAGCTGCGAATTCCCGAGCAGTTAGTGTAGTTATTGTGGTAGAGCGAAAGGAAGAAGGAAAGGAGCATCTGGTTCAAAGGCCGGTTTATTATGTCAGTGAGGTTTTGACTCCGGCTAAACAGAGGTATCCCAGTGGCAGAAGTTAGTTTTTGGCGTTTTCATGGCCAGTCGGAATTGAAGCATTACTTTCAAGAACACCCCATTACAGTGGTAAGTGGAGCACCATTGGCAGACATTGTGTGCAATACTGAAGCTACTGGAAGAATTGCCAAGTGGGCGATTGAGATGGGTGATTATCACATCAAGTATGAGCCTCGCACAGCGATTAAGTCACAAGCCTTGATTGATTTTGTCAATGATTGGACCGAGTTAAGCACGGCACCACCCAAGGCGCCGAGTTATAAGTCATGGGTTATGCATTTTGATGGATCCAAGCAGTATGAGGGATCAGGAGCAGGAGTGGTTCTCACTTCACCCAAAGGGGATAAGATGAGTTATGTTCTTCAGATTCACTTCGATTGCACCAATAATATTGCTGAGTATGAAGCTTTGTTACATGGTTTGCGCATTGCCAAGGAGATGAACATCAAAAGGATATGTGTTTCGGTGACTCGGATCTTGTAGCGCAGCAAGTTTCTGGGACTTGGGACAGGAAAGATGAGAAGATGGCGGCTTACAGAAGGGCTGTTGATGAAGCAGCTGGATTCTTTTCAGGATTCCAGGTGGATCATATTGATAGAAGGAAAAACGAGGCAGCAGATGCTTTGTCAAGATTGGGATCACGTAGAGAGCCAGTTCCACCAAATGTGTTCCTGGACGAGTTATGGAAGCCATCAGTCCAACTTCCGGGTGAAGAGGAAGATGAAAGTCCAGATCAAGATTCCGAGTTAGTAGCAGCGTTGCATGAGATTCCTGAGTGGACTGAACCATATCTGGATTATATGATAAGGAAGATTTTGCCGAGTAATGAAGTTATGGCGCGACAAATTGTCAGAAGATCACTCGGCTATGCAGTAATTGATGGTGAGTTGTACAAGCGCAGTGTTTCTGGAGTTTATCAGCGATGTGTTTCATCAGTCGAAGGAAGGCAAATTTTGCAAGAGATACATGCTGGGGACTGTGGTCATCATGCTTCATCTAGGTCTCTGGTGGCCAAGGCATTTAGGCATGGATTCTTTTGGCTCACAGCTTTCAAGGATGCAGAGATTGTTAGGGCATGTGATGGATGTCAAAGATATGCAAGACAGGAGCATGTGCCAGCTCAGGAATTGAGGACAATACACTTGGCCGTTTGCAGTTTGGGGTCTTGATATGATGGGGCCCTTTCAGATGACATCGTGCAAGAAAACTCATCTCTTGGTGGCTGTTGATAAGTTCACTAAGTGGGTTGAAGTGGAGCCAGTTACAAGTTGTGATGCTTCCAAAGTTGTCACGTTTCTGAAGAAAATTATCAGTCGGTTTGGTTATCCTCACAGTATCATCACAGATAATGGGACCAACATGTCACTCGGTGAAACAGAGATATTCTGCAAAGAGAAGGGAATCAGATTAGACCTTGCTTCGGTGGCACATCCACAGGCCAACGGGCAGGTAGAAAGGAGTAATCAGGAAATATTGAAAGGAATCAAACCAAGACTTCGAGTTCCGATTGAAAAGGCGTATGGAGCTTGGGTGAAAGAGTTACCCGCAGTGGTTTGGGGGATCAATACAACCCCGAATAGATCAACCAACGTACACCGTTCTTTCTGGTGTATGGAGCAGAAGCAGTGTTACCGAGTGATATAGTCCATGACTCGCCAAGAGTGGCGCGTATGTGGAGTCAAGCAATGCAATTGCAAGGGAGGATTCGATTGATGCCCTCGAGAGGAGCGTGAGTTAGCATTGGAACGGTCCGCAGTTTATCAGCAGATTTGCGGCTATCATAGTCGCCGAGTAAGATCAAGAACTTTCCAGGAAGGAGATTTAGTTTTACGGCTCAGACAGAATCAGTCAGGGATGCACAAGCTAACTCCTCCATGGGAAGGGCCGTTCCTTATCAGTCGGAAATTGCACAATGGTTCATATTATCTGATAGATGTGAGAGAGAAAGGTGAAGAGAACAACACGGACCATGCTATCCTTCCTATGGAAGAGACGAAGCGGCCGTGGAACATTGCTCATCTTCGCCCATATTATACCTAGTGAACATGAACCTAGGCCGAGTTATGTAACACACGATGTAACCCCCAGCAGGTTTCAGACGCGCTCTTTTCCTTACCAGGGTACCTAAGGGGACTGGAAGGTTTTTAATGAGGCGGCTTGCTGGTGTATCTTTAATAAAGAAGAGTATTGAGAAGAAATTTTTCTACTGTTTTACTTTTTATGCATAGATTATGTTTATAAAGCTTTGCCCAAAGGAGTGCTTAGCAAAAAGTCCTATAGCTGTTGCCCAAGAGAGCACGCATAGAGATGTTTTGATCAATGGGGTAATGATGCATAGTTTAAGCCTTTACTTGTAAACATTGATCCAGGGCTTGGGGACTTATGAATTATAAGTTCATAAGTTTTAATCCTAAGACCCGGCTTTTAAGCCTTAATTTTGTTCTTGGTTAAACTTGCCTATCAGTTTGATGTTACTCACAATTTTATGACCAGATTGCTTACTTGTTAATTCAATCAACTATGATGCCCATGCTGGGACTTAGTTTGACCCTGTTTTAGCAAAGGAAAAAGTAGCAACTGAGAAAGTCATGTGAAAACCGACTGATAAGAAGCTAAAGATAAACCAAAAGGGTCATCTAAACCATAAAAAGTATAAGTTATTACAAAATATTGAGTATTTCATATAGTGCACAGACGCACCATCAAATAAAAGGCAAAGTATTTCAGAGCATATTACAATGCCCATTGGCCGAATAATTGTTTTGCAGGAAAAGGTAAAGCAGGAAAACTGGCTCAGATAGCCGGGTTATCGGTTGAGGTTCCCTTGGCAGCTTCAGCTTCGGCAGAAGCCGGGTTATCTTCAGGAGCTTTGGCCTGGGTAGCGTGTGCAGTGATCTTCTGCAGTTCCTTAGCAACATCAGCCGGCTTTTCCATGATTGGCGTGGTAGGCACGGCTGGGTGCAGGGACAACTGGAGTAGAGGTACTTGGCGCTGCAGCTTCTTCTTCTTTGCAATGGAGTCTCTCAGCTTGGCCAATAGATCAAAATGCTTGGGTTCAGGAGTGGGGATTGGAGTGTTGTTCTCATCCACTGCATCTTGGAAAACCGACAGATTGAGGCCCTCAGCTATTTTGCAAGCAATAGGCCGGGTTTGGGCAGAAATTTCCTTGAATCTTTTCCCCAAACTTGGTGCCATCAGCGTTGTATGAGGGAATCCTTTGACAAAAGGAGCCGGGTTAAGGCGTGGGTTGTAGCTTTGGCAGCTAACTGCGCATTGCGCCAACCCGGCATGCTGAGCGCGTCCAGAGGTCTAACCACTCGGGGACGTGGAAAGCTGATGCAGGGACTCCATATATCACTTGGGGAGGAGCACAGTTGCTCTTAACACGCTTCATGATCTCAGCAGTGCCAAACTGGAACTGCCGAATGATGGTGTTCAAGCAGTTCAACTTCTCTGGATAGGATCTCCTGATGGCAGCATTCTGTTCGCCTGAAAAGTATGATGTGGGTTAGTATGTGAAAGCCGAGTAAAGAAGAAAAAAGTGAAAAGAATGGTGCTTACCAATGAGTGGATTGAGGATATCCTTGATATGGTCTTTCAGGGTGTCCAAGTATTTCTGGACACTGACCTCTTGTCAAAGCAGACCTTGTACTTATCTCCAGCCTCTTCCAATTCCTTTTTCAGTTTGGTGTTCTCTGCAGTTAGAGATTCAATTGTTTTCTGTGGTGACCCCGGACTAGCTGTCCGAAATACCCGATTATGCTCGACGCAACGATCCCGTGATCAGTCTGTCGTTGCACATAATCCGAACTGAATACCAAAGTTTACATCCATACAATACCGAGTTCAAAGTCTTACAAACCTGGCCATACAGGCCTAATTATACATAGGTGCCTTCAAGGGCCAAACCATCTTTATTCAGCGGAAGCTACGGTAGTAGGGCTAAACCAACTCGACAACACCCGACAGGCAGCTGACTTATGAAGATCTTAGTTCGCATAGACGTCGCCGAACTCCTCTTCAACGTAGGGCTCCTCGAAATCTGGCTAAGACAATAGCCAGGGACGAAACCAATATGAGTACATTTGATTGTACTCGCAAACTACCCCAACTTGAGTAGGCACTAGATTTTTATCTCTTAAAAACTTTTATTTGAAAAATCTTTAAAAACCTTTTTAATAGAAAGGGGGTGTGAAGAAGTTTATAACCTATCCTTTAAGAAAACACCATTTTAGCTGTTTCTCCGGAGCTCCTCCGGTATCCAACCATAACCTGGTTATGGTTCCAAACCCCTCACCACCTCGTACCAACTCATTGGCACAGGTGGGAAATAACCCTTTCCAAGTCAATTTCCTCAACACAACTCCAGAGTTTGCAAAACTTTGCACATGGCCTTAGTAGTTCTTCCCAACTGTCCATATCCGAGGACTCGGCTATTCGAATAGTTTTACCCTCTGCAGAGGTAGTACGCTTTTCCCACACCCATCCGGTCACTCATCGTGTCAGCCACGTCCCGCCATACCGGAGGTATGCGAAGTTGAGTTCCCGGCCATAGCCTGTCCTTTGCTCATGCTAGTATAGGACCCTGCCGCTACGACACTTTCCACCGACACTCAAATCCTCAGAAACTAAGTGTGGGGACTCGTAGTTCTGCCCGGCGGACCCAAGGGAGCCCTTCAATCCTCTTCCTCCGACACATCCATACCGGCTTCCGGTAGACAACAATGAAGAGGACCCAGGTCAGGGGGTAGGTCCTCAGACCATCCCCTCATGGAACGAGGTCATCCTCGCTATTGAGGCATCCAGTACTAACACGAGCAAATTATATGACTACGCCCTTGCCCATATGTGGGTAAATGTGGTCGCACAGATTTTCGGCTGGGGATGTAAGTACAAGGACACAATGTGCATTTTTTTTTCTTTCCCGAAACAACACCATTCTCTGGTTCTTCACCTTCGTACCGACCTTTCGGTACTTCACCTTCATTCAAGTATTTTCAAAAGGGGTTTTGAGTAAACATTGTTTTTCCCATCCTATAGTTGTAAAGTAGCTACCCTATATTTCTACATAGGGTGGCAAAATAGTTTTCATTGTTTTGAAAAAGGGGTTTTCAAAAATCATCGATACTTTTGAACAACTCTTTTGATTAAAGTAGAAGTATATAAATGCAAGCTCAGTGAAGTAGCTTGCCTTGATCCACAAAGTGGTACTGATCCTGGTCTTCTGGTTCAATAAAACCTCCTTCCTCGATAAATCCGTCAACGGTATCGTCTAAACGTTAAACAATCAAAACAAACAATCACTATACTAGCTCAAGCATCAACACATCATAACAATCACAATGCTGCAAATAGCTACTGTATACATCAAGCAACACAAGGTGGTTTCAAATTGATTGAATTAAATTTTATTTAATTAATTTCAAACTAAGGCAGAAACTAGTTGTACACTAATTAATTCACCATTTAATCTATGTTTGTCACAAAAATTCAAACTAAAATTCTATGGATAGCTACTGGTGTGTAGAAGATCACCCAATTGGTTTGGGATCATTTGGAGTTACAAAACTCCCTACACATCTGTTTTACTTCAGAAGGGTTTTAAACAAGTTTTAGCTACCAAACAAATTTGGTTGCTCCAAAAATTAAATCCTTTTAGGGGTATCTAACCTTGGTTGAGTGTGACCTAACAAAATTGGTTTTAGATCAATTGGATCTACCAACAGTTCACACTAATTGTTTTAGTGCAGAAGGGTGCACTGAAGTTCAACCAAAGGCTAAGGATTTTATACTACTCAATTAATTCTACCAAAATTTGGGGAGCTAAAGGATCCTAATACAAAGCTACCAAAATTGGTTTCAAGTTATTTGGATTTATATAACTCCAGAAACAAATGGTTTAGTGTTTTAAACCTTCTGGAGCATTTTTACTAATACATTTTTATTATTTAATTAAATGGGGTGAGACCACTTTGGTGAGTTTAAGAATTTCATAAGCTTTCCAGAACAGTTGAGTTTGATTTATTTGGATTCCTAGAACTCGAGATTTTGAATTTCTAAACTAGGTCCAGTACTGACTTATTCAGAGAAAAAGAATTTGGAAAATCATCTCCTCTGGATAATGTTTAAAACTATGACATGTGGGGTCGGGGTCAGTGACTCAGTGGAAAAATTCCCGCGTGTGGATAATGTTTAAAATGCTGACGGGTGGGTCCCGCTTGTCGGCGTGTAAACAAACGAAGCGGTATGCTACCGTTGGATATAGATCCAACGGCGCACAGTGGCCGCGAACGGCGTCAACCATAAATGGGCGGCGCCGCCGCGCCGGCGACGGTGACGAGCACGGATAGCTCACCTGAGAGCACGGGAGGTGGCGGAGATGATCGGAATCGACGGCGGAGGGAGTGGGGAGCTTCTGGGACAAGTTGCGCGTGCAGGGACGGCTCCAACCGTCGACGGCGTGCTCAGCTCCTCCTCCGCGGCCGTGCGCTAACTCCGGCGAGTCCTCCGCGACGCTGCTGTGCAAGAAACACCGGCAAATCGTGGCGGGTGAGCAAGGGAGTAATGGTGGTGCGGGCAGGGGCCAGAGAGAGAGCAGGGGAAGAGGGGTGCGACCTGGCCGTGGTCGACCTCTTCCTCGACGCGGCAGCGCACTGCCGTGCGTGTGCACGGTGGCTGCAGGGGAAAGCTCGCCTTCCTGGCGATGCTCTGAGGTGAGGAGTGTGAGAGGGAGGTGGTGGAGGTGTGTGGAGAAGAGAGGGTGCGGGGGTGGGTTTTTATAGCGGCGCAGACGGTCGGCGTTTCCACGGCTCGGTGGAGGGGAGAGGGAGGTGATGGCGCTGGGTCCGGCTGAGGGCGCCAGAGGGGTTGCGGGGAGCGAGGGGGTGCTGCAGGAACGGTCAGTGGTCGAGGGGGACAGGGTAACGCGTGGGGCATCGATGCCGTGCTCGGCCGGCCATGGCGTGCGGCGAGCACGGGTGCGTGCGCTGGGGCCGGCTCGTGCGCGTGCAAGGCAGCAGAGGGGCAGAGGGGTTCGGACGCGACGCGGCGGAGGTGACTGGACCAGAGGGGAGAGGTGGGGCAGCACGAAGGCGTGCGGGGCGTGCCGTGGACCTCGGCGTCGACGCGACGCACGGCGTGCTCTGGCGCGGACGTCGCACACGCCAGAGGGCTCTGCGGCGCTCAGGTCTCGTCGTGCAGAGGCGGAGGGGCTTGGTGGTGTGGCGGGCACGGCGCGGCGTCGTCTCGGCGTCGCTTCAGCTCTGCCCGCGAGGTGACCCGTGCGGGAGCTTGCCAGGGACGGCAATGGCGTGGCGGCATCGCCTTGCCTCCTCTGGGGTCAACGAGCACGTTTCTTCTCCTTCCCTCGAGTGAGTGAGGTGAGGTGAGTGTGGAGATGCTGCTGGACAGCTCGATTTCTCAAAAACGAGCTCGAATTTGGAAGTTGAATTTCGGCTCAGAGATGAACACAGTGGTGCTCGACATGTGTTCGATCTAATCCCTGAACCAAAACCAAATTTGAAATTTTGAAATTTCTTTTCATAATTTGTTTCCAAATATTTTTCCAGGGTTTGTGCCACCACTGGATGATTTAATTTGGTAGTGTAGTTTGAAGATTTTGATGGTTTTCCAAAGTTAAAGAAACATTTGGAAAATTTGAAAATAGGATTTAGAATAGAATTTAAAATAGAGAGAGGAAAAGAATATGAGGGTAGAGTGGAAGTGATCACCATGTCACCCCACTGAAGTTTTGTTTTGAAGATCAAATTTTGATTTTCTTAAGAAGATAGAAAAAGTTTGTGTGACTTTTGTCACATTACTTTATGTGGGAAACAATTTGTTGTGCTTCTTTTCTTTGTTTTCAAATTTTTATTTTAAGGAAACACCACTCAAGCAAGCACACATAAAGTAACAGAAAATTTTTGTTGGCCCACATTTTTGACTAATAAAACAGGGTTACAGATTTGGGATGTTACAGATCCTTCCCCCCTTAGAATAAATCTCGTCCCGAGATTTTCTAGGCTTAGGTGCTAAAGAGGTTGGGAAACTCGCTTCTAAGATAGTCCTCACGTTCCCAAGTTGCTTCCTCTTCGGAATGATTAGTCCACTGGACTTTGTAAAACTTGATCTTGTTCCTCCGGGTGAGACGAATATCTTCGTCGAGAATTTTGACGGGCCTCTCACGATAAGTCAGGTCGCGGTTCAGGTCGATAGATTGATGGTCAACGTTCTTGAAAACGTCGGGCTGGTCAGGAACTTCAAGACACTTCCGGAGCAGGGAAATGTGAAAGACATCATGAAATTCCGATAATTCTGGGGGTAACTCTAACTGATAGGCTACTTCTCCGCGACGGGCAAGAATCTTGAAAGGTCCAATATATCTGGGTGCCAATTTTCCTTTGACATGGAAACGTTGCATCCCTTTGAGTGGTGTCACCCGAAGATAGACAAAATCTCCAGGTTGAAAAGTGACGTCACGCCGCTTGGGATCAGCATAACTTTTCTGACGGGATTGGGCTGTTTTGAGACGCTCACGGATAAGTTGGACTTGCTCCTCGGCTTCACGGAGGGTATCTGGTCCAAACACTTTTCCTTCTCCGGTCTCGGACCAGTTCAAAGGTGTACGACACTTCTTTCCGTAAAGTGCTTCAAATGGGGCCATTTGCAGGCTAGATTGATAACTATTGTTATAGGAAAACTCTGCAAATGGAAGGCAATCTTCCCATTTAGAGCCATAGGCTAGGACACATGCACGAAGCATATCTTCCAGAATCTGGTTTACTCGCTCAGTCTGTCCTCCGGTCTGAGGGTGATAGGCTGTGCTGAATGATAAATGGGTTCCGAGGGCTTCATGAAGAGCTTTCCAGAATCGTGAGGTGAACTGCGTGCCTCTGTCAGATACAATCCTCTTAGGCACTCCGTGCAGGCTTACTATTCTGGAAATATACAAGTCTGCTAACTGGTTCCCTCTATAAGTGGTGTTGACCGGAATGAAATGGGCAACCTTGGTCAATCGGTCGACTATGACCCAGATTGAATCATGGCCTCGGTTTGACCTAGGAAGTCCGGTAATGAAATCCATTCCAATTTCATCCCATTTCCACTCGGGGGTCTTAAGGGGTTGGAGCAATCCGGCAGGGCGCTGATGCTCTGCTTTGACTCGCTGACAATTATCACACTTGGCCACGAAAGATCCAATTTCCCGCTTCATTCCATGCCACCAAAACTTCTCACGAAGATCTTGGTACATCTTGGTTCCTCCGGGGTGGATCGAGTATGGGGTATTGTGGGCTTCTTTCAGGATTAGACCTTTAAGTTCCTTATCATCGGGCACACATAGGCGTCCTTTGAATCTCAGAACTCCTTCAGCATCTATGGCAAAACCAGGTGCTTTATCAAGGGGTACCTTTTTCTTAATACCTTCAATACTCTCATGACCCTTCTGGGCTTCTTTGATTTGGTCCAACAGGGTTGGGGCTAACTCCAGGTTGGCAAGATATCCATAGCTAACCAATTCAAGTCCGAAATCTTCGAACTCCTTAAATAAGGTTGGCTGCTCTGCTTGGATTAGGGTATTCAGGGTGCATGGCTTCCGGCTTAGGGCATCGGCTACCACATTGGCTTTTCCGGGATGGTAATGAATTCCGACATCATAGTCCTTAATCAATTCCATCCACCTTCTCTGCCTCAGATTCAACTCCTTCTGAGTGAAAATGTACTTCAGGCTTTTGTGATCTGTGTAGACCTCACAACGATGACCCACAAGATAGGGTCGCCATGTTTTCAAAGCAAAAACCACTGCTGCTAACTCCAGGTCATGGGTTGGGTAATTCTCCTCATGCGGTCGCAACTGTCGAGACAGGTACGACACAACTTTTCCTTCTTGCATCAGAACGCAACCAAGTCCGAGACGTGAAGCATCACAGTACACGTCGAAACTCTTGGTGACGTCTGGCATGACTAGGATTGGGGCTGAAGTCAGTCTCTTCTTCAGTTCCTGAAAACTATCTTCACACTTCTGGGTCCATTCAAACTTCTTATCCTTCTTCAACAGCTGGGTCATGGGTTTGGCTATACTGGAGAATCCTTCAACGAACTTGCGGTAGTAACCGGCTAGTCCGAGAAAACTTCGGATTTCCGTTACACTGGTAGGTGATTTCCAGTCTAGAATGGCTTTGATTTTCTCGGGGTCAACAGAGATTCCTCCTGCGGACACAACATGTCCGAGGAATGCCACTTCACTTAGCCAAAATTCACACTTACTAAATTTGGCATATAGTTTGTGTTCTCTGAGGGTCTCCAAAACCAAACGCAGATGTTCAGCATGCTCTTCTTCAGTCTTGGAGTAGATAAGGATATCATCAATGAAGACAACCACGAACTTGTCGAGGTACTCCATGAAAATCTTATTCATGAGATTCATGAAATAAGCTGGGGCATTGGTCAAGCCAAAGGACATAACGGTGTATTCAAACAATCCGTACCGGGTGGTGAAGGCGGTCTTGGGAATGTCAGACTCTCGAATCTTCAACTGGTGGTAACCCGTCCGAAGATCGATCTTAGAAAAGACTCGGGCTCCGTTCATCTGATCGAACAGATCCTCGATCTTGGGCAGGGGGTACTTGTTCTTGATGGTTACATCATTGAGCTTGCGATAATCCACACACAGGCGTGTGGTACCGTCTCTTTTGTCCACGAAGATGATAGGTGATCCCCAAGGTGATGCGCTTGGGCGAATCAAACCTTTACTGAGCTGATCAGCTAACTGCTTCTTCAATTCCACCAGTTCTTCTGGATTCATCCGGTAGGGTTTCTGAGATATAGGGGATGTTCCAGGAATAAGTTCAATCACGAACTCAATATCCCGGTCTGGCGGCATACCAGGCAATTCCTTCGGAAAAACATCCTTGAATAGATGGACCACACGGATCTCATCTAGGGTTGGTTGGGCTATGCCTTCATGACAGCAGGGTTGGGATTCGTTGGCTTGTGAAGCATACTCCACTTCAGTTCCTTCGTCTGTGGTGAGAGATACGGCTCTTCTGGCACAGTCGATACGACCATGATACTTTGCTAACCAATTCATGCCCAGTATGACATCTATGCCTTGGGTTCCTAGAATGATTAGATCGGCTGGAAAGTTTTCTCCTTTGATCTCAAGAGAGACGTCGGGACAAAACAGCTTGGTCTCTACTAGGAACTCTGGGGTTTGTATAAGCAGGGGTTTGGACAAGAGGTTCCCGACTAGACCTCCCTTAACAACAAACTCCTTGGTAACAAAGGAATGGGTAGCACCAGAATCAAACAGGACAGTGGCAGGTACTGAGTTGACAAGGAACGTACCCAGCACAACATCTGGCGCTTCCTGGGCTTCTTCAGTGTTGATGTGGTTCAGACGGCCTCTTGCAACAGCAGCATTGCCACGGGGTGCAGCATTCTTGCCATTTCCATTCCCATTTCGGCCTTGTCCAGGATTAGGTGCAGGGGCATTGGGGCGTGGAGCATTCCTCTTGGGATTGGGGCAGTCTCGGGAGTAATGACCCTTGTTGCCGCATTCAAAGCAGACAACGCTGGCAGTAGGGGTAAAAGTGTTGGTGTTTCCTCCGGGACGATTGTTGCCATTGGGGCGGTAGTTGTTGTTGATGTTTGGGCGGGGGACATTGTTGTTGCTGTTGGGACGGTTGGGATAGTTGGGACGTGGAGCTGGGGGTGGTCGATAAACTGGCTTGGGTGCTGGCTGGAAGGTGCGGGGTTTCTGACTGCTGGAACCTTCCTGAATATTCATCCTTCTCTTGCGGCCTTCAAACATGGACTTGCGCTTGGTCTCCAGCTGAATGGCCTTGTCCACAAGTGACTCCAGATCACGGAAGTCCTGGACAACCAAGGCACATTGCATCTCATCATGGAGTCCATTCAGAAAACGCTCCATCTTCTTCTTCTCCGTGTCGGTATCTTCAGGAGCATACCGAGCAAGATCGGTAAACTCATCCAGGTAACCAACCACATCTCTGCCTGCCTGCCTTAGCTTACGGAACTCATCCTTCTTCCTCTCGATAAGACCGCTAGAGATGAACTTCTTGCGGAATTTGTCCTTGAACTCCTCCCAGGTAATGACATGACCTGCGTGCTGGAGGGTCTTGGTAGTCTCCCACCAAGCTCTTGCGGGTCCAGCAAGGTAGTGGGTAGCATACAGGACCTTCTCATTCTCTCCCACCGAGGCAACTTCCAGGTCGTTCTCAATAGTGCGGATCCAGTCATCTGCTTCCAGGGGGTGAAGTCCCTTGGAATAGGTGGGCGGTGTGGTCTTCTGGAAGTCACTCAGGGTAGAGCGTTGATTTCCACCCTCGTCGCCATTTCCATTGCCACCATTGTGGTTCTGGTTGGCGTGGGCAGCGGCAAGTTGCTGCAGGGCGGCGAGATGAGCTTGACGCTCTTCCCGGGCAGCTTGGCGATCCTCCATGATGATCGCAAGCAGTTGAGCAGCGGTGGGTTCTGGCGGTGGTGGTGGTGCCGCGTGCTGGTTGTGGCGAGTGTTCGTCATCCTGGAATAGATACGATATAAGAGGCAAGGCAAAGAGGCTTTGGCTAACGATGAAGTCACAAAGGGGGTGGTTGATGAAACACTAGTCAAACAAGACCATCACATTTATTCAACACAATCATCACATCAAGGAGTTCACACATCAAGCTTACAACATCCTACTACACCTAATGTACATACTACATGATTTCACTAGGAACCATCACACACACTCTACTCGCATAGGGGGGGGGTCGACACAGTCCTAAGGTAGTGCTCTCGTCGCTCAACTACTGAGGTGGAACCCCAGGCTCGACGACCTCAACGTCTGAGTCGTAGGGTGGCTCCTCGGGATCCTCCTCCTCGAGAACTGGCTCAGACGGCTCCTCCTCCTCGTCAACTAACTCCTCCTCGTCGTCCTCCTCCTCGTAATCCATCTCCTCAAGGTAGTCCTCATCATCACTGATGAAGGCACTGTTCTCCTTGCGGAGATCCTCGCCCTCCTCCTCCATCTCGTTCGCCTGCTGCTCCATCTCGTCTATCATCTCGTTCTGCTCTGCTACCGTCTTGCGGAGCCTGACGATAGACCTCCTCTGACGGGCCAGCTTCAGGCGGAGATTATCATTCTCCCACTTTAGCTGGGTCTCACGGTCTCGGGCATCGTCGAGGGAGCTACGCTGGAAGTGAACCTTGAGTCTAGCATCGCGCAGGTTCTCCTGGGTGTCGTGAAGTAGCACCTCCATGTCGGTGATGTACTCGCCGAAGAGAGTGTGCTGCGCGGGGTAGGTGGGGTTTCCATCGTCGTCACGCCTTCCGAAGTACTGGAACGAGTGCCCACCAGCTCGTCCTTGTGCTCCTCACAAAGGCGGGCTAGTAGCCTCTGCATAACTCGGGTCAGACCGTCAACCCAAGTAGTGTCCATCGTGGAGTAGACCAAGTCCTTGGAACGGGGTGGCTGAATCCTGCCTCGGACGGACGACTTGATGAGCCAGGACAGGTTCCCATTACCGAGGGAATCGACCTGAGTTCCCTCAAACTCTGGAACAGGGCGTCCCAAAATCTGGCTCAACTCGTACAGGTCCTGCTCGAACATCAGCAGGCCGTCCTTCCTAACTTGGACGAACTCGGTGACGTTGGGTGCCATCTACAAATTTTAAGCAAAATTTTAAGTTAGTTAGGTGACATGAGTACATAATGTAAACTTTAATGGAGTAGCAAGTGTGCAAAATTTTAAGGGTTGAAGAAAAGACAACTCTTAATGAGTATAAGGTGTTTGGCATAAATGGGAGGTTTAGGGAGATAAGAAATTTTCAAAAATACTTCATTCCTTTGTTTTAGAAATTCACTTTTGTAACTTCTAGCTAACGCCCATGTTAACTAAGGTCTCCTAAAGTCAGGATGGCTCTGATACCAGCTCTGTGGTGACCCCGGACTAGCTGTCCGAAATACCCGATTATGCTCGACGCAACGATCCCGTGATCAGTCTGTCGTTGCACATAATCCGAACTGAATACCAAAGTTTACATCCATACAATACCGAGTTCAAAGTCTTACAAACCTGGCCATACAGGCCTAATTATACATAGGTGCCTTCAAGGGCCAAACCATCTTTATTCAGCGGAAGCTACGGTAGTAGGGCTAAACCAACTCGACAACACCCGACAGGCAGCTGACTTATGAAGATCTTAGTTCGCATAGACGTCGCCGAACTCCTCTTCAACGTAGGGCTCCTCGAAATCTGGCTAAGACAATAGCCAGGGACGAAACCAATATGAGTACATTTGATTGTACTCGCAAACTACCCCAACTTGAGTAGGCACTAGATTTTTATCTCTTAAAAACTTTTATTTGAAAAATCTTTAAAAACCTTTTTAATAGAAAGGGGGTGTGAAGAAGTTTATAACCTATCCTTTAAGAAAACACCATTTTAGCTGTTTCTCCGGAGCTCCTCCGGTATCCAACCATAACCTGGTTATGGTTCCAAACCCCTCACCACCTCGTACCAACTCATTGGCACAGGTGGGAAATAACCCTTTCCAAGTCAATTTCCTCAACACAACTCCAGAGTTTGCAAAACTTTGCACATAGCCTTAGTAGTTCTTCCCAACTGTCCATATCCGAGGACTCGGCTATTCGAATAGTTTTACCCTCTGCAGAGGTAGTACGCTTTTCCCACACCCATCCGGTCACTCATCGTGTCAGCCACGTCCCGCCATACCGGAGGTATGCGAAGTTGAGTTCCCGGCCATAGCCTGTCCTTTGCTCATGCTAGTATAGGACCCTGCCGCTACGACACTTTCCACCGACACTCAAATCCTCAGAAACTAAGTGTGGGGACTCGTAGTTCTGCCCGGCGGACCCAAGGGAGCCCTTCAATCCTCTTCCTCCGACACATCCATACCGGCTTCCGGTAGACAACAATGAAGAGGACCCAGGTCAGGGGGTAGGTCCTCAGACCATCCCCTCATGGAACGAGGTCATCCTCGCTATTGAGGCATCCAGTACTAACACGAGCAAATTATATGACTACGCCCTTGCCCATATGTGGGTAAATGTGGTCGCACAGATTTTCGGCTGGGGATGTAAGTACAAGGACACAATGTGCATTTTTTTTTTCTTTCCCGAAACAACACCATTCTCTGGTTCTTCACCTTCGTACCGACCTTTCGGTACTTCACCTTCATTCAAGTATTTTCAAAAGGGGTTTTGAGTAAACATTGTTTTTCCCATCCTATAGTTGTAAAGTAGCTACCCTATATTTCTACATAGGGTGGCAAAATAGTTTTCATTGTTTTGAAAAAGGGGTTTTTCAAAAATCATCGATACTTTTGAACAACTCTTTTGATTAAAGTAGAAGTATATAAATGCAAGCTCAGTGAAGTAGCTTGCCTTGATCCACAAAGTGGTACTGATCCTGGTCTTCTGGTTCAATAAAACCTCCTTCCTCGATAAATCCGTCAACGGTATCGTCTAAACGTTAAACAATCAAAACAAACAATCACTATACTAGCTCAAGCATCAACACATCATAACAATCACAATGCTGCAAATAGCTACTGTATACATCAAGCAACACAAGGTGGTTTCAAATTGATTGAATTAAATTTTATTTAATTAATTTCAAACTAAGGCAGAAACTAGTTGTACACTAATTAATTCACCATTTAATCTATGTTTGTCACAAAAATTCAAACTAAAATTCTATGGATAGCTACTGGTGTGTAGAAGATCACCCAATTGGTTTGGGATCATTTGGAGTTACAAAACTCCCTACACATCTGTTTTACTTCAGAAGGGTTTTAAACAAGTTTTAGCTACCAAACAAATTTGGTTGCTCCAAAAATTAAATCCTTTTAGGGGTATCTAACCTTGGTTGAGTGTGACCTAACAAAATTGGTTTTAGATCAATTGGATCTACCAACAGTTCACACTAATTGTTTTAGTGCAGAAGGGTGCACTGAAGTTCAACCAAAGGCTAAGGATTTTATACTACTCAATTAATTCTACCAAAATTTGGGGAGCTAAAGGATCCTAATACAAAGCTACCAAAATTGGTTTCAAGTTATTTGGATTTATATAACTCCAGAAACAAATGGTTTAGTGTTTTAAACCTTCTGGAGCATTTTTACTAATACATTTTTATTATTTAATTAAATGGGGTGAGACCACTTTGGTGAGTTTAAGAATTTCATAAGCTTTCCAGAACAGTTGAGTTTGATTTATTTGGATTCCTAGAACTCGAGATTTTGAATTTCTAAACTAGGTCCAGTACTGACTTATTCAGAGAGAAAGAATTTGGAAAATCATCTCCTCTGGATAATGTTTAAAACTATGACATGTGGGGTCGGGTGGTCAGTGACTCAGTGGAAAAATTCCCGCGTGTGGATAATGTTTAAAATGCTGACGGGTGGGTCCCGCTTGTCGGCGTGTAAACAAACGAAGCGGTATGCTACCGTTGGATATAGATCCAACGGCGCACAGTGGCCGCGAACGGCGTCAACCATAAATGGGCGGCGCCGCCGCGCCGGCGACGGTGACGAGCACGGATAGCTCACCTGAGAGCACGGGAGGTGGCGGAGATGATCGGAATCGACGGCGGAGGGAGTGGGGAGCTTCTGGGACAAGTTGCGCGTGCAGGGACGGCTCCAACCGTCGACGGCGTGCTCAGCTCCTCCTCCGCGGCCGTGCGCTAACTCCGGCGAGTCCTCCGCGACGCTGCTGTGCAAGAAACACCGGCAAATCGTGGCGGGTGAGCAAGGGAGTAATGGTGGTGCGGGCAGGGGCCAGAGAGAGAGCAGGGGAAGAGGGGTGCGACCTGGCCGTGGTCGACCTCTTCCTCGACGCGGCAGCGCACTGCCGTGCGTGTGCACGGTGGCTGCAGGGGAAAGCTCGCCTTCCTGGCGATGCTCTGAGGTGAGGAGTGTGAGAGGGAGGTGGTGGAGGTGTGTGGAGAAGAGAGGGTGCGGGGGTGGGTTTTTATAGCGGCGCAGACGGTCGGCGTTTCCACGGCTCGGTGGAGGGGAGAGGGAGGTGATGGCGCTGGGTCCGGCTGAGGGCGCCAGAGGGGTTGCGGGGAGCGAGGGGGTGCTGCAGGAACGGTCAGTGGTCGAGGGGGACAGGGTAACGCGTGGGGCATCGATGCCGTGCTCGGCCGGCCATGGCGTGCGGCGAGCACGGGTGCGTGCGCTGGGGCCGGCTCGTGCGCGTGCAAGGCAGCAGAGGGGCAGAGGGGTTCGGACGCGACGCGGCGGAGGTGACTGGACCAGAGGGGAGAGGTGGGGCAGCACGAAGGCGTGCGGGGCGTGCCGTGGACCTCGGCGTCGACGCGACGCACGGCGTGCTCTGGCGCGGACGTCGCACACGCCAGAGGGCTCTGCGGCGCTCAGGTCTCGTCGTGCAGAGGCGGAGGGGCTTGGGTGGTGTGGCGGGCACGGCGCGGCGTCGTCTCGGCGTCGCTTCAGCTCTGCCCGCGAGGTGACCCGTGCGGGAGCTTGCCAGGGACGGCAATGGCGTGGCGGCATCGCCTTGCCTCCTCTGGGGTCAACGAGCACGTTTCTTCTCCTTCCCTCGAGTGAGTGAGGTGAGGTGAGTGTGGAGATGCTGCTGGACAGCTCGATTTCTCAAAAACGAGCTCGAATTTGGAAGTTGAATTTCGGCTCAGAGATGAACACAGTGGTGCTCGACATGTGTTCGATCTAATCCCTGAACCAAAACCAAATTTGAAATTTTGAAATTTCTTTTCATAATTTGTTTCCAAATATTTTTCCAGGGTTTGTGCCACCACTGGATGATTTAATTTGGTAGTGTAGTTTGAAGATTTTGATGGTTTTCCAAAGTTAAAGAAACATTTGGAAAATTTGAAAATAGGATTTAGAATAGAATTTAAAATAGAGAGAGGAAAAGAATATGAGGGTAGAGTGGAAGTGATCACCATGTCACCCCACTGAAGTTTTGTTTTGAAGATCAAATTTTGATTTTCTTAAGAAGATAGAAAAAGTTTGTGTGACTTTTGTCACATTACTTTATGTGGGAAACAATTTGTTGTGCTTCTTTTCTTTGTTTTCAAATTTTTATTTTAAGGAAACACCACTCAAGCAAGCACACATAAAGTAACAGAAAATTTTTGTTGGCCCACATTTTTGACTAATAAAACAGGGTTACAGATTTGGGATGTTACATTTTCTCCAAGTCTGAAGCATGAACTTCAGTTTCTTTGCGCAACTTGGTTTCAACTTCAAGGAGTTGGTTGGTCTTGCAAGTATCTGGTCATTATGGCATATATACCTCTGAAAAAAGAATAGCAAGTTAGAAACATGGATGCTGAAATGTATTTCAGTCAGCAATTAAAAGAAAGAACAAGTGGACAGTAAATTATATGCAGGCAGAGTACTTATACAAGTTCCGAGTGACTGAAGAGCAGATCACCCGGCACTTGGGGACTGGTATGTCTTTTAAAGTTTTACAAGTTATTCAATAATGCATTTTCAAAGTTCCAGATAAATTGTGAACATATTACCCGGAACTTGGGGGTTATGAGGATTTGAAAGTATTGATATGGTGAAAGGCAGAATTAATGAGGATTTGAAATCAGAAAGTAAAACAAGTTCCTGTTATCGTAGACTGATAACTCGGAACTTGGGGACTGGGATATTCTGAAGTTTTCAAAATGATGGCAGAAAGAGATATATATTTTCAAGTACCGAGTAACTGAGGACAGTTTACTCGATACTTGGGGACTAGGTGGTATATAAGATATGAAGAGGAAAGATGTGTACCTGATGTTCTTGGACAAGAGAATCCACAAGTTTGCCCTCAGCAAGTTTTAATGTGTTGTACTCAGTCAGCAGACTTTCAAAGTTTGTGTGGCCATATTGTGGCACAGTGAAGCCTTCGTCTTTATCAGTCGGCTTCGACTTCTTTTCAGAGGCAACAAACTTGGTTGCAGTTTTGAGGGGAGAGATCTTCTCAGTAAAGCAAGCTCCTGTGATCACGACTTCTGGATTAGTCGGTTTTTCAGCAGGGGAGGAGAAACATTCCTCTGGTCAGTTGTCTGCTCCTTATTAGTCGGCTTGGCATGTTTTTCAGGGGTATTCTCCAAGTTACCCTCTTCAGCAATGGGAGGCTTGGATCTCCACTGAGAGTAGCTTTCGCCCTGAAATTGCAAATACAAAGGTAATATAATAAAGAGCAAAGAAAACAAAATTGATGGAAGTAAATACAAGTAACAGAAGGATATGTATTACCCGGTATTGACTTGAAAGTCATGGGGGAGGTCGTTGCTGGAGCCTGAAGAAGCTGTAAGAGTATGATTTAGAAACTCGGATTTGACCAGCTAAAGGATAACTATCAGATGGATGTTTTTGTGGTTCAAAGTTGGAAAAAGAGGTACCAGGACGCGTGGAGATGGAATGTTTGGGATCCCGGGTTAAGAGGATCCTCACCAGGGGAGGTCCGAGTAGCTCTCCTCTTGGTAGAGGGTTCAGCAGAACTCTGCGAAGATTTTTGAAGAAGAGTTTGGTTGAGTTTTTGCATAGCAAGATAAGAATATGGTTCTGTGGATATGCGAGAGTATGACACCTTGGCACAGATAGTGCGAGCCTTCCTTTTCCTGGTAGCAGCTGATTCAGTGGCTTCAGAGCTATGGCTGGGTGAAGGAGTGATTACCTTTTCAGTTGGTCCTGGTATTATAAAAGTGGCATCAGTGGATAAATTGGATTCCGTATCGTTCTCAAGTAAGCTTATGAAGAGGTGGCCAAGTGAATCAAGTTCACCTTCTTCTTCTTCTTCTTCTTCTTCTTCTTCTTCTTCTTCTTGTTCTTCTTCTTCTTCACTCGAGGACTGAGCCTCGTCATCATCATCTTCATCGTCATCTGCCTCAGGAGTGGCAGGGGGAGTCTCAACTTGCCACCAGTCATCAGATTCCTAGTGAAAAAGTAGAAGCAAAATAATCAAGTTTATAATTAAGAAAGAATATGTTATTGAGATTTTTTATCAGTCGGTACTTACTGGTGGTGCCGGGTTATTCTTACTGAATGGCAGAAGGCCATTGTCCTTGATTGTCTCAACCTTTTCAGCGAGGAAGGCTTTGATAGCCTTGTTCAGTGCAGTGGTGGGATAGGACTTCTCCGAGTAACGAGGAGTTAGTCAGATGACCTGAGTAGTCGCAAAGGAGTTTCTTGCGATACTGTTGGGTTTAATTCTCCAGCCCATCCAGGTCTTGATCAGGTCGGTTCCACGAAGTCCGTGCTTGACCAGAACAGAGATTTTCTTGAGGAGAGGCTGGAGAGCTTCTCTCTCAGCGTCAGAGGCAAAAGAGTTCATGTTGCCGTTGAGAGTGAGGGGCTCGACCGAATAACCCGGTAAAGGGTGTTCACTAGAAGTATCTTGGCTTTACAGTAAAAGTATGATTTTTGCCAATGCTTTACGTGGGTATGAAGTTCTAGAGAAGGCATAACAGAGCCTTTGCGGCGTTGAATAGAAACACCGCCACAGACCAAGAGGGGCCATTCTTGTGCTCACGCTGAGGTTTGCACAAGAATAGCTCCAGGAAAAGAGCTAAGCTGGGAGGAGTGCATAAGTATGATTCACAAAGGACTATATAATTGCTAATGTTCAAGATGGAATTGGGTCTGAGATCGAAGACCCGAGGCCGTAGTGACGAAGAAGATCCCTAAAGAAAGGATGACCCGGGGACGAAAACCCCGGGTGACATGTTCAAGGAAACAGATAACTTCACCTTCCTCGGGGGAGGGCCGAGTCTCTTCTTCAGTCCCTCTCCAATCGATCTTCGACTGAAGAGGAAGAACACCGGCTTCAGCCAGTTCTTCAAGCTTGGACTGTGTAGCCATGGATTTGGCCCAGTTGGCCGTAATCCCAGATCTGGGCTTGGTGGTCTTTTTGATTTCTTTGATGCCGATGCGGTGGCACCCTCACCGGCCTTGGCCTTGGCCTTGAGCTTCCTCAGATCCTGGGTGCCATTTGATCTAAAGATCTAGAAAATAGCAAGAAAAGAAATGGAAAAACAACGAGCTCAAGAACAGCCCGAGGAAGACAAGTCAAGATCAAGATGGAAACCAAATGCGGGAGTGAAAAACTTACCGGAGCTTGTGGAGATCTGGTGCGGAGCTGATTTCCCGTCGATTAGCTGTGGCAATGCGGAGCTCCGATGGCCGGCGGCAACGCGGTGAGCTTGAAGGAACCCTAACCCTAGCCTGAGGAGAGAGAAGGATAGAGGTTGAAGAAGAGGGGCGCGGTGAATGTGGAAAGAGAAACCCTTTTTTTTACAGTGGCCCACTATTTATAGCCCTGGGTGAAACCCTAGGAGCGTGAAATGAGGAGATAAGATTCTGTTTTGATTATGTGTCAAAGATACGAGATAATGTGTCAGAGATGTTTCCTGGTCGTTGACCAGAGGGATAAGTGCGAGAGAAAAGCCGGGTTATAAGAGAACCGCCAAAAGGAGCTGGTCTGAAACATAGCCGGCCATTCAGTGTTAATAATCTTTATTTTGTTTTCAGGAGTTTAACTCGGATAATCCCATCAGCAGCTACCCTCGAGTAATCAAATCAAGATCAAGATTATCAAGTGAAGCAACATATGAGCTTATGAAAGTCAAACTTGGGGACTACTGTTGGGGATAATAACCCGGTATACTCATGACCAAGGAAGAATTAGTCGGACGGCCCAAGGCTTGGTCTGAGTGATGTGTACAAGATGTGGCCGGGTTTGTAGGGCCAAAAGGCCTAACATGACTCGTCCCTGGAAGGAAGGACCTAGAAGAATTGGAGTCCGAGTGAAGGAAGAAACCGGGTGACTTGGAGGCTACGGAAGGTCTAGAAGAACTTAGACTTGGACTCCAGGCTCGTATGTAACTCGGTATTCATTGTAAGTTCGGGAGACCCGGTGTCTATATAAGCGGGCTTCCAGAACATAGAAAGACAAGTTCTAAGCTTTAAGCTCTAAGCCTTAACCCTAGTTCGATATCACCGCTATCAAGCGAAACCCTTGTAACCTGTCTCATAACCCGGCTCTGTTGTCGTAGCCGAGTTATCGAGACCTCGAGATCAATAACTTAGAAGCAGGAAGTAGTCTTTATCTCCAATGGAGAGGCTGAATCTGGTAAACCCTTTTTCCCCAACGAGCGTGACAATCTCCTGAAGGACCAAGGCGCCTTGCCCCAAACATCAAGTAACCCCATGGTAACATCTGCCGTGTTAACCCCACGACACCGTCCTTCGCCCTTGCCATCACCGCAGCCGGGCACAGCGGTCGTGCGGGTGGGGGAGATGGATGTGGTTATGCCTGACCCGCCAGCGGCGACGGAGGTTCCTACAGAGCTAGGGTTTCGTCTGGAGACGACGAACCCGGGTGGGCCGATCTCCGTTGGGCCGCAACCTGCTGTTGGGCCGCAAGTCGATGTTGGGTCATCGGCTGCGGGGCCTCAGGGTGTTGTTGGGCCGAGTCGGGAATGTCAGCCCAAGAATGCCCCTATCGCTGCGTCGTCCCAGGGGTCTGCCTTAGGCCCAAGGTCCGCTAGGTCAAGCCAGCTTCCCTCTCCGCCGCCAATATATGTCTGGCATTGGCTCCCAGCCGGAACCCTAGATCGAAACCTAGGGTTCGTGGCTCCTCCGAGAGACGTGTGCCGCAACCGCTCCTGTGCCAAACGTTTCGCTCCTCCCACCAACCCCGACCTCCTCCCCTCCTCGAGGCCATGGACTACAGTCGTGGTGATGATGAACGGCGCGCGAAGTTCTCCTTCGACGAGTTCGCTGGAGACGGCAACCGCCGGGAGCTCCAATCCCGGCTCGACGAGGAGTAGGCCGAGCACCGCCGCCAGCAACGTGACCGCGCCAACGTCATTAGACGCGAAGACCAGAGGGCGAGGGATGGCAGGCAAGCTTCTCACAACCCTGGGCCATACCCACGAGGGTGTGAGTATGGTCGAGGTGCCACCTGGAACATCAGCGCCAAAAACAATCGTGGGTTCTGTGTCCAGTCAAACGAACACGGGGGCGTGGGAAGCAATGTGATCCGGCAGCCAGGATCCATACACCCGCCAAGCACGGGCGAAAGGAGGGTTACCATAATGCGGAGTCTTTTCCTGAACATTCGTGGGTTTGGCGTATCGGGGCGCCGAACCTTGATAAAAGAGTATCTCCGGAAGTTTAAAATAGACGTTTGCTTTCAGGAAACGATTAAGCAGGATTTTACGGATCAGGAGCTTAGTAGTCTCGAAGTGGGGGAAAGTTTTACTGGAGCTGGCTCCCCGCAAGAGGTCACTCGGGAGGCATCTTGCTGGGGGTTAGAGACAGTATGTTCGAAGTAGGAAATATGGATAGGGGGTTGTATTTCCTTAGCCTGTATGTGATGCATAGACCATCTAAAAGACTTCTAGAAATTATTGGGATTTACGGTCTGGCTGACCACTCCAATTCAGCGAGCTTCCTAGAGGAAGTATCGCTAAGATTGCACAGACTCAACTCCCTGTGGTTATGGGAGGCGATTTCAATCTCAATCGGGGAGTGAGGACAAGAATAATGGTAACATAAATTGGCCTAGCATTAATCTTTTTAACTCTCACATTGCTACTTTGGGCATGCGGGAAATTCAGCGCTCGTGGGCGAGATACACCTGGTCTAACAGAAGGCTGAATCCTGTGCAAAGTGTACTAGATAGAGTCTTTATCTCAGCATCCCTAGAGCCGTGTTGGCCTCTTTGCACGCTCGTGGCGGAAACTATTTTGGGTTCAGATCATACTCCTCTTATTCTGGACACGGGCGAGGGTGTCCCTGTCCGGAGTAACAGATTTTTCTTGGAAACAGGCTGGTTTGAAATACCGGAGTTCCAACCTTTCATGCTTAGCTCATGGGCGAGTTTGGCGGCAAAGGTTAAGGGAAGAGACATTGTCGACTGGTGGACCTTCATGTCCGGAGGGCTTGGACAAAGGTTGCGGGGTTGGAGCCGTAAGCTAGGAAAGGACACGAGGCAGAAGAAAGAGGCCCTTCTAGCTAGAATTCAAGATATTGATTCGGCGGCGGATTCCACGGGGCTGGATGACGACGAATGGGCGCTCCGGTACCACCTTGAGGAGCAACTGCTCCATATCTACAGACTCGAGGAAGAGTACTGGAGACAAAGGGGGCGTATTAGATGGGCTCTCCAGGGGGATGTCAACACAGCCTACTTCCATGCCATAGCAAACGGTAAAAGAAGGAGATGCAATATCTCCGCCCTTAGCAAACCAGACGGCACAGTGATCATAGGGAAGGTGGCACTGCAGGAGCATATCTATGAGTTCTATAGGGAACTCCTGGCACGACCTCGCCTCGTCATTGCGGGCTGGCGCCAAATACCTGGGGGGTAAGCAGCCATGTGACCCAGGAGGAAAATTACTCCTTAGCTATCACTTTCTCAGAGAGGGAATTAGAGAGCATTGTAAAGGACATGAAGTCGGACACGGCCCTGGGCCCGGATGGGTTCCCGTGCCTTTTTTCAAGAAATCTTGGCCACTGGTTAAGCATGGCGTGCTGCATATTCTTAATGATTTCATCCTAGGGAGGATAGACATTTCGCGCCTCAATTTCGGTGTCCTAACTATGTCCCAAAGGTGCAAGGGGCAGACAATATTGGCCAGTTCAAACCGATTGTTCTAATCAATGTAGTTTTCAAGATAATAGCCAAAGCATTTGCCACAAGCTAGACCCCATTGCTCATAGGATCATCAGCCCGAACCAGACGGCCTTCATCAAAGGCCGTTTTATCCTAGACGGGCGTTGGCCTTGCATGAGATCGTTCATGAACTGAAAAGTAAGAATCTGGGTGGTATTCTGCTTAAGTTAGACTTTGAAAAGGCTTACGACAGGGTAAATTGGGATTTCCTTGTCGAGGTTCTTCGCGGAAAAGGGTTTGATGCAGGGTTTGTGCACAGAATTTCGCAGCTTGTCTCGGGAGGCCAAACGGCGATATCTATAAACAGTGAAATGGGTCCTTCCTTTCGTAACAAAGAGGGGAGTGCGCCAAGGGACCCGCTCTCGCCTTTGCTCTTCAACTTCATAGCAGAAGGACTTTCTGCCCTTCTCACTGCAGCTAATTCCGCGGCCACATTCATGGGGTAGTGCCTCATCTCATCCCAGAGGAATTACTCATCTACAGTACGCGGATGACACAATCATCCTCATTCAAACAACGAGTTAGATATCGCCAACCTAAAGTTTCTGATAATGTGTTTCGAGAATATGTCGGGACTCAAAATCAACTACCACAAGAGCGAAGTGTTTATCCTGGACCAGCCCCGGTCTCAATGCGAGAGGTGGCCAGACAGCTGAACTGCAAACTGGGTTCGTTCCCTTTCGTTTACCTAGGCCTGCCGGTTTCTGACTCCAAACTCACCATTGAGCAATGGTACTCCTTGATCCAAAAGCTAGCTGATAGAGTCGAACCCTGGATAGGTAGGTTCCTTTCCTCGGGGCAGACTTATACTCTCAAACTCCTGTCTTTCTAGTTTGCCCATGTTTGCGATGGCCCTTTTCCTTCTCCAAGAAGGGGTGCATGTCCAATTTGATTCTCACCGTGCTCGCTTCTTTTGGGAAGGAGCGGGACCTAACAGAAAATACCACATGGTTAACTAGCCAACGTTATGTAGCCAAAGACTGTGGGGGGCTCGGTCTCTTGAACTCAAGAAAGATGAACGTCACGCTGTTGTTGAAATGGGTTTGGCGTCTTTACCAGACGGAGGATTCTATTTGGGCTGCTCTAATTAGAGCCAAATACACTAGGAATGGAGACATCTTCGCAAGCTCGGACCGTGGGGACTCGCAGTTTTGGAAGAATCTCCACAAGATCAAACACTTCTTCAAGGTAGGAGCCAAGCATTTGGTTCAAAGCGGTCAACGCACCTAGTTTTGGCTAGACCGGTGGACCGGGGAAGGCCCACAGAGCCATAGGTTTCCTTCGCTTTTTAGCATCTGTGAGGACGAAGCGATCTCTGTGGCGCAGGCAGTGCAGGGGCTGTCAGTTTAGGCGATCGTTAGATGAAGCAGGTTTTGCCCAGTGGATTCAACTCGCTGAAGTGATTCAAGCAACCAACCTAACTGCGGAGCATGATATCATCTCCTAGGCTCTTGACCCGACGGGAAAATACTCAGTGAGCTCCATGTACAAAAAACTGTCGCAAGGGGCGATGGTGGCTCATTTTCAACAAGTTTGGAGGGCTAGAATTCCTCTAAAAATTAGGATCTTTTCCTGGCAACTTATGTTGGATCGTCTCCCTACAGGGACACAGCTTGCCACAAGGCAGGGGCCTTCGGATGGCACATGCGCTCTTTGTGGGCAAGACGAAGGCGCGACTCATATTTTCTTTAAGTGCTCGATGGCGGTTTTTTATGTAGTCGGTGTTGTGCCAAGTTCTGGGAAGGACTTGGTCTCCCCAAAATTTCGCCCAATTCTTTGCATTTCTCTCTAATTTGACAGGGCGGTCACGGAGATTGGTTTGGCTCTTGTTTTTAGCCCAAGCTTGAGCGCTTTGGGCTGTGAGAAATAAGCTAGCTATTGAAAAGAAAACGATTAACCACCCAGTTGATATCATCTTCAAATCTATGATCTTCTTACAAACGTGGATTCCTCCGCTCAAGACGCAGGACAAGGAGGGCGCAAGGTGGCTGGTCGCAAAGCATAGAGAGCTCCACTCCTCCTGCATTCCTCGGAGACATGCTTGAGCCTTCATCTAGTTCCTAGTGCTTTACCTAGCTTTAGTAGTTTCGGCTAAGCTGTATGCCCAGCATGTTGCTTTACATTTGGCTAAGTTGTACGCTGCAGCAATTTGTAACTTGTGTGACTACGCTGGCTTTGTTGATTCAAATTTGGGCATGTGCCTTTTATCTAAAAAGTATAAAACAACTACGCATCACGAAGTTGTCTAATGTACTGCCACAAAGCTCGGTGAAGACATCCCATGCGACCATCAGGAGCCGGTTATAGTAGTAGTCATGAGATCTCTTTAGTCCAATAGTGGAGGAAGCATAGCTAAATCTAGTGGACCGTCATAGTGATAGCCTGCATAATATGAAAATTTCTGTTAGAAACAAGACTATTTCAACAATTCCAAATAGCTCAACAAATAGCTGAGACTCCAATACGAATCTCATTCTTGGACTTTTTATCAACATCATTCAACTAATTTCCAAACATATTAATAACGCCAGACAAGGATTAACAAATGTTCTACCATCTCCTCAGAGCAAAAAAAAAGAACATTTCGTGCATCCCTGCCAACTCCTTTGAGCAAGATTATCCTTCGTAAGCAAGACCATTCTATTAAGTAACCACGTAAATATTAAGCGATATTTTAGTTTCCAAAGATATTTATGTAAGTAAATAATATACACATTCATCAAGTCTTCATACATAGACTTAACCATGAATATATTGTTAATCTTCAACGCAAATATATCATCTAGATCCCACAAATTAATATCCATCAACCTAAGACATAAATGAGACCATTCATCCCATTTGTCTCCAATTAGGGCCCTTCTAACACTCATATTTATAGGAGGAGTAGTAGATATAACATCATGAATAGAAACATTTTTCGTTGAACGATGTTGTATAACGATGGATATTGGTGTTGCAATGGGGAAGAACCTAACCAAGTATCTTCTCAAAACTTAGTGGTCTTCCCATTTCCAATTCTGAAAAATCCTCTATTAAAGAAACTATCTTTAAGTATGGGACCTAATCTCAACTTGAGCCAATGTTTTGTTATGAAGGTATTTCTTTAGTACCAACTCCTGCCACATCCCTTCCTTATTTAACAATTTAAACAACCATTTACCTTTGTTTTCAAGTCGATAACCTCAATTCCTAAGCCTCCCTGATCTTTCGGTCTACAATTGATATTTCATTTTGTTAACCGATATTTTCGCTTATTCTTATTACTCTGTCAGAAAAAGCGAGATCTAAAGGATCGAGACTTTTGCTTACCCCTAGGTATTTCTAGAAAAACAGCAACATAAACATGGGCAAGCCTGTTAACATCGAATTAACTAAAACATGACAATCTTCATATGAGAGCATATTGCTTTTCTAGCAGACAAGTTTGCCTCCAAAACAACATTCTACTGGTGCCTTTCAGCGTAGCGAAGTTTTGCATAATTGATAACACTCCAAGATATTTAAAGGGAAGAGAACCAGATGCACACCGACATATTTGCCTATACTGAATTTGTACCACTTTGGCGTTCCCAAAGCAATAAATCTCACTCTTATGGAAATGAATTTTCAGCCTCGACAATTGTTCAAACACACATCAAATCAATTTCATATTAGTCGCTTTTGCTAAATTGCTCCATAAAGAGAATAGTATCATTCACATATTATAAGATGAAGAACCCTCCTTCGGCGAGATGAAGAATTGAACCTCCAACATGACCATCTTCCTTCGCATGTGCGATAATAATAACCAACATATTGGCAAAAATATTAAAAAGCATCAGAGCCATTGGATCTCCCTTTTTTGGTTTGAAAATAATGACCTATGTCATCATTTACACGAAATCCACCCCCCCCCCCCCTCCACCGCCTAAATAAATTGCATAATCGAGTTACACCAATGCTGTGCAGATCCTTTTATACACATGGCTTGTAACGGGGGCCCATTTGACTTTATCATATGCTTTTTAAAATCGATTTTAGAAAGAACATCATGCTTCCTCTTCCTCTGAAGTTCATGAATGTTTTCGTGAAGGATAACAACCCCTTTCAAAATATCTCCCATGTATAAAGGCAGTTTGTGTAGGTCGAATAACTTTATGAAAATACCCGTAACTCGATTAGTACCTACTTTAGTAAATATTTTTAAAGTATAATTGAGAAGACATATAGGTCTATATTGCTGGATTTTAACCGCATATTCTTTTTTAGGAAGCAAAATAACGATGAAAAAAATTCTGTTTAAGCAAATGCAAATTCATTTGTTGAAACTGAAAAAGCATAGCTATTAGATCGTTCTTGATGAGTTCCCAACACCTTCAATCTAAGTCATTTAAACTTGACGCAGTAGTGGTTTGATATTTGTTATGGTAAATGAGTTTAATCTTTCAAGTTTTCAATTTCAAATTTTGACTCAGAATCCGACCGATAAGTTACCGGAAATCGAACTATTGGCCCGGTTCGATTTTTTTTCCAATGTGGTAACCAAATCCTAGAGCACAATCGACATTATAATCTAAGAAAATCTTAGTCGACCTATGTCTGGACATTATAATGTTTGAATTTTGTTTTCAACTTAATTATTATTTCCTGCCAGTGGCGAAGAAGCAACGCCGGTTTACTCAACTGGCACAGGAACACGGGTGGCAGCGATCACGAGAAGGTCGGCCATCCTCCGCGTGGTGATGCCAGCCTCCTCCGTCATGTCCAACCCTGCCGCGTCCACGCCATCAGGCAGCTCGAGGTCGAAGTGGAAGAGCAGCGCGGCGAGCGCGAGCTCGATGTGCGCCAGCCCGAACGTCATCCCTGGGCACATCCTCCGACCCGCTCCGAACGGTATGAACTCGAAGTCCGTCCCCTTGAAGTCCCTCCCGCCACCACCACCTTGCCGATCCCGATCAAACCTCTCCGGCACGAACTCCTCCGGCGCGTCCCAGTGTGCAGGGTCCCTGGCGATCGCCCACGAGTTCACGAGCACGGTGGCGCCCTCGGGCACGTCGTACCCGAGCACCTGGCACGGCCTGCGGCACTGCCGGAGCGTAAGCAGCGGGCCCGGCACGTGCAGCCGGAGCGTCTCCTTGATGACCATGTGTAGGTAGTGGAGGCTGCCGAGGGCGTCCTCCGTCACCTCGTTGTTGCCGGCAAGTGCTTGCCGGACCTCCTCTTGCGCCTTGTGCCTGACTCGCGGGTTCCTCATCAGCTCCGACATCATCCACTGCAACGCCGTCGTCGCCGTCTCGCTGCCGGCGGCGAACATGTCCTGTACGTACGTGTGAGAGAAACAGAGGAGCTAACATTAATCTTGTGGCCCACATGAATGATGAATGGCATGATATGCACCGCATGGAGATTCCAGATTGTTGTGTCGAGACTTACGATCATGACGAATTTGATGTTGTCGGTGGTGAGTGGGTGTTGACAGCCCAATTCCTACTGCAGCCCGAGGAGCACGTCGACCAAGTCTTCGTCCTCTACATCTTCGGAGGCAGCTTTTCTCTCCCGGTGCTCCTGGATGACGGCGTCCATGATCTCCAGCATCGCGCGGCGGCAGCGCTTGATCCTTCCGGGCTCGCGACTGACGAGCATCGCGAGGCGCGAGGACGGGAACAGGTCTGGCAGGCTCAGCCCGGGCATCATGCGGAACATGTCCTCGAACAGCTTCAGGCACGCGTCTCGGCCGTTGAACGGTCGGCTGCCGATGATGGTGCGCACGGTAGAGTCCGCGACGTACGCCGCTATAATCTCGGTCAGGTTTACCGGACACGACCCCGACGGCGAGGCGACGGAGCGGAGGAGGCGGCGGAGCTCGTCCTGGCGGACGGGACGGAAGGAGTGGACGCGGCGGGCGCTGAGGAGCTCCTGGGTGCAGATCTTGCGGAGCTGGCGCCAGTCGTCGCCGTACGGCGCGAAGACGAGGCCCTCGGAGCCTTGGAACCAGAGGCGTGACATGGACCCGACGGGACGCGACGCGAAGGCCGGGTCGTGCGTCTTCATGATCTCGCGCGCCGCGTCCGGGGACGAGGCCACCACGGCCGTGACCTCGCCGAAGCGGAGCAGCATCAGCGGGCCGTGGCGCCGCGCCAGGTCGCGCAGGGCGCGGTGCGGGAGCGCGCCCGCGAGGTGGTGCAGGTGGCCGATCACCGGCAGCGCCCAAGGCCCCGGCGGGAGCCGCGCTCGTGGCGCCGACCGTCTGAGCAGGAGGGGAATGATGGCAAGGAGCGGCACGAGCAGCAGGTAGAGTGGGACGTCCATGGCTGCTTGGACACAGGCCCGGCCCTCGGATGGCGGGAACGCGGTGGGAGTAGCACTAGCAGCGTACTGGGACGAAGCTTTGTACCGGCTCATCACACAATTGTTATGCATCCGTGTTCACTGCATGCAGGTCACGTCAAAGATACTTAAACGGCTGTGAATTTCATAGCAGTTAGGTGGTTTATCAGATGATCTAGAATCTTGCTAAAAAGGAGGGTGACAAGCTCAACGTACGTACGCCAACAAGAAATGTTTCTTTTAGATGTCAAGTATAGGTTTACATCTCAAATGATCCCAAAGAGATTGAAACAAGATTCAACCGGACAAAAAGCAAAGCATGTAGTGCACTACGAAAGTCGACTAATATGTTGCCATGTATGCCGGGAGAAAAATCTTGTGCCACCAACATGAGTCGTGTACATCCAGCCACCATAAGGCTTCGCTGGTCCGAAGATAGCAAGAAAGGCCATAGCTGGATCCAGTGAACCGCCGTATTGATAACTGTAAGACATGGAAAGTTTCTTTCCTTTTAAAAACAAGATTGTTCTTAAATTCCAAATACACAAACAAATAGCTGAAACGCGAATACGAATCCTATCTTTGGTCCTTTTATCTACCCCATTCAACCAATTCCCAAACATATTACTAACAGGGACGAAGCTAGAAAAATTTGCTAAGGGGGTCAGCTCTTTATGAGAGTGGTGTCAATCTCTAACAAAAAATATTAGTCAGTGCTAATTAGTGAAGGATTTTCTATTTTCCATGGGTGTCAGCTGACACCATTGCCCATGAGGCAGCTCCGTCCCTGATTACTAATATTGGTGGAGAAGGAATATTGTAGGTACAAAAAACAACACGCCAAACCAGTTTTGCAAAAGGGTAGGAAGTAAATAGATGTTCAATGGTTTCACTATTCCCACAAAAGGAACAAATGAGAGTCTTCTTTCCAATTTTTTTTGCCAAATTATCCTTAGTAAGCACAACTTTTTTATGAAGGACCCACATAAAGATCTTGATTTTGCGCAGAATTTTTAATTTCCATAAGTATGTTTGTAAGAATCTAGTATGATCATTTATTAAGTCTTCATATATATTTAACTGTAAAGATCCCATTTTGTCTCAGTTTCCAAGTAAAGCTATCCGGAACATCATTGAGAGTAATATCCATCAATCTAACACATAAATGAGACCACATGTCCCACTTGTTCCCAATTAAAGCCCTCCGAAAGCCTATGTTTAAAGGTGGACCATTGTGAAACACATCATAAACCGATACATTTTGCTGTTGCGCAATGTTATAAAGCAATGGATATTGAATTTTTAACGGGGTATTACCTAGCCAAGTGTCCTCCCCAAACCTTTTGGTTTCCCCGTTACCAACCCGAAATGACCCTCTACTAAATAATTCCTCTTTAACTCTCATAAGACCTTTCCAGAAAGGTGAATCAGACGGTTGTGCTTCCACCTGAGCTAAAATTTACTATGAAGATACTTGTTTTGCAGAAATTCCTGCCAAACCCCTCTTCATTTAAAAGTTTAAATAGTTGTTTACTAAGTAAACATTTATTTTTGAGTTCGAGCACTTCAACCCCTAGACCACCCTCATCTTTCGGTCTACATATTTGGTGGGCTTTATGAATCAAAGTTCCACAAAGTATTAGGTGGATCGTGAATTCTCTACTGATTGGGGCAGTTATTGGTGGAACAGAGACAAAAAGACAAAACAGAGCTCGGGCTTCCTGGAGCCACATTTTAAGAAATTTTCAAAATCTCATATCAAAATTTTAAGTATTCTAAACGAAAATCTTAGATCTAGATAATGTCAAACTCCATCAGTGTGCAAAAAATCAATGCAAAATAATTTAATTTATATTCTAGTCTTCACAATGAAGGAGATTGTGGCTCAAGCGTTGCAGTTGAGGGTAGAGTTGGCCGGGAAGTAACCAAGCGAAATTGGTGAACTGGCAACAAGTAAAAAAATAGGGGAATAAGAAGTTGGCCGAGGAGAAGCGCAAGGAGCGTATCCTTGTTCTCAACGAGAATCGGATGAAGCAACACAAAAATAGTCGATGAGAACCAGATCATGATAATGGATACAAATGAAATTCTTGAGAAGGCGAGAGAAGACCTGACGAGAGATCCAATGACTTCATGCATAGAAGTCACGGGGTAACTTTAGGCATCTTTTGGCCCTCCGATCTCCATCCAACGGACAAGATTCACCTAAATTTTGAACTTGAAATTCAAACTTTTCAGGAAAAATGAAAAAATCTAGTAAACCATATTTGGTCCTGTGTATTATGATTTTTTTTGTTTCATTGGGACCCATCGTTTATCATTTAATGACTTTTAAAGCTCAAAATATGATTGTATATTAACGATAAATAAATTATTTAAATTATTCGAAACTTTGACAGAATACACAACAGACCATATACGATCTCCTGGATTTTTTTTCTCAAAAGTTTGAATTTTGAGTTCAAATTTTAGATGAATCTTTTTCGTTGGATTGACATCGGAGGGCAAGAAGACGCCTAAACTTACTCCGTGACTTTTGTGCACGAAGTCACTAGATCTCATTTCCTTAATAAAGGGACGAGTAAGTTTGGCTGGTTTCAGCATTGGGACATCTGCGATGGGACCTATGAGGATTTATGATGATTTCTGAGGTCTCAAACGTTTTTTATGAACATGTTATGTGTTTGATCCATGTTTGTTTATTTGTGATTTAAAGCCTATTTTTGGCGCTAGAGAGTTGCTATAAGTGTCGTAAAAGTGTAATCACAAGGTGTGTTGTTTTGATTCCTCGGGTCACATGCTACTACCCGAATTAAAAGATAAAAAAAATCGCAAAAGTTTAAAAAATAATAAAATTGGCGACGAATATATACAAGTGTTCAAATAGATGTCTAGTTTCATAATGAAATAAATCGTGTGGTGCTATGTGCAAAAACATAAAATCAGTAATGTAAAAATATTTTAAAAAAAATCCCATTTTGGTCTGATTTTTCTTAAATTTTGTACACAGACCACCACAAATATTATTTCCGCACGAAACTTGGCACGTACAACACTTGCATATATTCGTCACCAATTTTTTTAGATTTTTAAAGAATTATTTACTTTTTTTCTTTGAGCAGAAGCATATGACCTCGATAGCCATTGTGAATTTCCGGTAATCACACAAAAACCTAAAGGAAAGTGCAAGTGTCTTGTGATTCGGAACGCGGTTGCTGAATTTTAGCACAAACGCTTTGCTACACACGTACGGGTCGGATACACACTTTGACCTGCATTCAAGGGCACTGGCTGACCATGGCATGCATGTATCAGGCATTCACGCATGGAGCTAGAGGTGTTTGGGCCGGGTTCATTGACCATTGTCATTGCTGGTCCACTGCACGCCGCAGCCTCAGACGGGCCACTTAATCTCAGCAGCGAGGCCGAGCACCTCGCCGAGGGGTCCTCCGATGCCCACCCAGCGGCTTGCTGCTGCGTCATGAACGCTGGCGTCGTCATCCTGAGCCGCGGCCATCAAAGACGATGGTGCCGTGGCGGCCATCTGGTTGTTATTGCAGTAGAGCTCGGCGATGTTGTCGTAGTTGAGGCTGAGCCGGTTCTCCCGCTGCTCTGGGAGGCAGACTCGGCCAGTGAAGTCCAAGAGGCCTCCCATAGAAGAAGCAGCCCTGCTGCTGCCGCCGGAGTAGTTGCCGGACGACGACCTGGTACCATGATCAGTTTGAGTGGACGGCTTTTGCCGGTCACGACGAGGACCATCCACCACAGCAGCTGCATCTTGTTGCTCCGGCTTTTTTGCAGGTGGAGGGTGGCGTGGCCGGCCGGCGCGGTTGAGGTGGCGCTGGCAGTACCTCTGGTCGGGCTCGGCGTCCCTGGCGCAGCGCCACTTCTTGCCGTCCGTGCGGCCGCAGCTCCTCCGCGCCACGGCCTGCTGCATGCACTGCAGCAGCATGGACATCCTCGCTGCCTGCTGGGCCTGGTAATGCGGGACGAGCAGGGGGTGTTGTAGCAGTAGTAGTAGGACGACGCAGCCGCGGCGGTCGCGTTGATATCGGAGAAGAGGAGGTAGGAAGGGATGGGTGCCGAGGCGGCCATGTGCTTGTAGATCAGTGCCTGCCGCTGCAGCTCCACCCACTGCACCGCTGTGAATAGGCCCCCGCCGGCACCTATATAGCGCCGATTAAGACCCAAAATCAGAACATGCAAGCGATGAAACTACATATATCAGAGACATAGTGCGGACATACTCATGGCGGTAGGAACAGGAGTAGCATTGGGTGCGGGTGGTATTAATGTTGCCACGGCGGTGCTGATCTGCCCGACGTCGTCGCCAGCAACCCTGCCGTCGTCCTGCTCCAGCTTCATAGGGTTTTTCATGCTGTTATTCTGGATTCTCTCACTCAGGTGCTGGGTGCCTGTTTCCTTGTCCCCCGGCCTGCCGACGCTTTTATAAACCTAGGCCGAACGCATGCATGTAGACGACGGCGACCGAGGTCGGGGCCGGCGCAGGTGGCTATTTCATGGGCTTGATGCATGACCATGATGATGAGGTGAAGTGATCGATCGTACTGCAGCTTTGTCGACCGCCCTCCCTGCCTGTATCAGCACAAGTTACACAACGGAGATAAACAAAGTGAAAACTAAAGTCGAGTGCAATTTTCTCCATGCATATACAGTGAGGATCACTACCGCATGAGTTATCCCAGGCGCCGTGAGCACCATGCTGTCCAGGGACCCTCTCTGTTCAGTTCAACGCTCGACCATTCCGGTCTCCGCAAGCATGCACACAGACGCGTGACAGGAAACGCCGGAGGAAAACCAAGATTGCTCGGCTCGTGCATAGCTGGGTACATCGTTTTCCATACATGCCAAATCATGGACTGAGTGACATGACATGACAACTCCATGCCTGCTTACCGCCCCCCGTGGTGGTGGAGATTACAAACATGCACTCATCCCTTCTAAGTGCCTATTTGATTCGCAGGATTCTAAGAATCATGCTTGAAGTCGTCGCCACCAGATCGATCTACCACGCTCAGGAAACAATCAAAATAATTTGTTGCTACCGTTGAGAGTACTTCTCTGAAGGCCGCCGTAGAACAACAAAAGATAGTAAACCACAAACCTGTAAATACTAACAATTGTTCTCCCATAATTGCTTTGAGCTGCAGTGCTAAAACTATGTGCACGCACGCAGTCATTGAAGTAATCAACCAACATCGATAAGAGCAACAACACCAATATTTCAGGGAAAAAAGAACCGGACAACCTGGTCGACGTCGCTGGGAGCCGAGGGTACGAACCACCATTGTCGAATACGCAGCAGCTTGGACATATATTGAGAGGACAAATCTTCTCGCAACAACCAAGACAAAAAAAAATCCGAAATCGATCTAGCGAGACAAGATCTGAAGGATCTTAAGGAAAAAACCTAGACAAATATAATCTTCAACACCATCTTTGAGACCAAGAAGAAGATCTCGTCGTCGAACGAAGAGCCAAAGATTACGTATAATAGACGATTCCATCTCCATTGACCAAGAAGATGGATACCAAAAACCTAACCTAGACTGTTGAAAACACTATTTTTTTTTATCAAAAACTCTACTCATAAATCGGGTTTCCCACCCCTCCCGACGCTGGCGAGGCCGGCCGGAGGAGGGGGAACCAACCTATGGTGGAGGCGGAAGTGGTGGCGGCTGCCGGCGGCCGCTAGACCTAGATCGCCTTTCACGAGAGCTTCTCTCCGATGTGACACGTTACACGGTCTCGACAGGAAATCTTTATGCTTTAATAGTACAAGCCTCAGCCTTTCTGCTTATAATATATTTTCAAGCATGCTAAAGATATTCCTTTATTTGGGTGGAATGGTGTTTGTGTTTAAAGGAATATTTGTGCCTCCTTTGGAGTTCAAGGGTGGTGCTTGTCCTATCTTTGGCAAACTATGTTGTTTCCTCTTTGTTTCCACACTGAAATGTTATTCTTTGTGCAGAATCAGTTAATCAGCTCTTCGTGGATACTTCTGATTACTCTCGTAATCGTTGTTTCCGTTTAGCCTTGGCATCAAAGTCTGGAAAAGTCATTTCTTATGGCTAGTGGACGTTTCAAGTGTAAGAACATGGTGAGTAGGTCTTGTCTACAAGCGTATTTTTATGCCAGAAGGACGCCAAAACCGAATTCTACCTTAATGTAAATTCTGGACAAAAACCTTTCCCACGACAATCAGACATTTTAAAGCGTCTCTACATAAAAATAATTCCACTGCCTACAGACATATTACAGATATATGCACAACATGTAGATGTTAATTCTTAAGACACCTACCAAAAACCATCGGACAAGAAACACAACAATCAAACATTAATGATTCATTCCTCGTAGGCAAAATGTCCCATATGACCGGCCTGGTAGGCGCCGTTGCCTTCAGGGTGCTTCAAATCATCATAGCAGGCATAGCAATTCTTCATGTCCATTGTATCACCAACAAACAGGATGTCATTGTTATCATAAACATGCCTCAAACCGCCTGAAACAGAACAATCATTCCTCAAATCTTTATAAGCACTAATTGTCCAAAACAAAATACTGAGCAATAAATATAAGCTATTTCACATGCTTGTGCAGTATACCTATAGTGTAGTAAATGGTGATACTCAAACAAATCATTGTCAACCGAAGAAGTTTAATCGGGCATCGCTATTTGTTACAACAGAAATTGATGTAGACTGTGGAAGGCTCTCAATACTAGTGTGAGGAAAATAAAATACGGTGTTGGAAAATGAGCCGAATTCCAGTCATGGCTACTTGCGTTGATTCAAACTCTATATAGCTCGAACTAACATACTGGACACGAGTATGTTCGTAAGAGTTATTTCTATGAAAGGGATTTTACGCACAAGGGCTTTCACTTATACCCACGAGTTGTCTCTTTCTAGACAGAACACCTACACATGCAATCCTTTTGAGCAATGGGTTCCCGTGCAAAAGCCAACGGGCTCCGTGTGTTCCTTAAATTAACCTACACATGCAATCCTTTGGGTGCCCGTAAGACCATATGTTTATAACTTGAGAAACACGTGTTTATAACTCTTATGGTATAGGTGACATGCACATTAAGAAAATTAAATCTACTGCCAAATGTGCCACGTGTTCCGCAAAGGGGATCTAGACAATAGTGCTGAGGTTAAAATCGTCTTTCTATCTTTCTAGATGTTAATCAAGGATGCAAGAAAAGCTGGGGGTGAATAGCTCAGGTACTACGTTTTTTCAAGGAATTGGCTCAGTAGCGACATCTTTTCAAAGAATAGCTAGGGTGCGACGGGTAAGAGCAGCAAAATAGCCACGACCCACCCATTGTGATTAAACGGCCGTGTCACTTACCTGTGCTAGTTAAGGAGTGTGGAATTAGGTTTAGCGATGTGGGACCCACATACTAGTAGCCGGTCAACCCAACCGGTTCGAGCAACCGCACAGACCGACCTTGCCCTAGCGCGCCATCTGAACCCAACAGTGCGCGTCGTAGCTCCTCTCCGGCGGCGGAGCTATCCACTTCTGGGGCGTCGAATTCGTTGTTGCCGGCATCTGGGGGTGAGTCAAATCGAACCCGCGTGGCCTTCCCTTCTTAGTTCTGCCCCAAATCTGTCACATTCCCTGCCGTTTTTGCTCGCGGCCAGGCGTATTGGAGGCGGGGCAAGCAGGCCAGAAGGAGGAGGTAGATGGCGAGCTCCGCGGAGCCGGCAGAGACAAATTCGAGGTAATCCATCACTCTCGTGCTCATTCTGCTATCGATTTGAGCTCGTTCACTTCCAAGTCGTCAAATTCAACTCAAATCATCACATTCCCGCCTCGTTGTCAAAACAGGGGAGATGCTGACAAAATCTTCGAATTTGATGTCAAATTTATGCGTTCTACAGCGAAGCTAGCTAATGGTAGCGTGAGGGCCATAGATCACGACACAGTAGTTAATTTGCAGCTTTCATTTTACGACATCGATCCACAGGAACTAGTGGACCAAGAAGAGAAAGCGATGAGAGGTATTGTGGAGAGAATAGGTGTCAAGGTGTGCCCTCGGCAAGTCCCATGGTTGTTATACCTAGGGTTGATTGTGTGGTAGAGAATGCGTAGTGTTAGTGGAATCAACGGCTGACAAGCGGGATTTACCCAGGTTCAGGGCCCTCGAGTGAGGTAAAACCCTACTTCCTGCCTGTCTGTATTTGATATCGAGAATATGAGGGTTACAAAGGTCCGGCGAGTTGCTGATCTCGTCGGGGTTCTGGTGGCTATGGATTGCTTGTCCTTGATCGATCTCCCTCCCAGCCTTTATATAGGAGGCTAGGTCTCGGGAAACATAACCGACCAATGTTACATGTATGGAAAGTCTTAACCGACTATAATTTGATCTAACTTGGAAAGTACTCTTCGTCTTGGGCCTTCCTTCGTGGGCTTCGATTAAACTTGGCCTTCTAGGATCACGTGCACCTGGTACCCTTACGCTGGGGTACCCGCAGAGTATAACCTCGTCATTAGCCCCCGAGTACTTGCTTGACACGAAGAATCGAGCATGTGCTCACTTCATCGTGCACGTCGTAGTCTTTGCTTTTGTTCTCCTGATTCGATGTAGTTCTTCTAGTCTTAATCTGTTTCAATTGTATGTGCATGCAAGCCAAGGGATACTGACATAGTAGGCCTGATTCACTCGAAAATCGAGCTCAGTTAACTGCTCATTTGGGCAAAACCTTACTAGTCTTCAGTTAGACTCGAGTCCCGGACTCGAGCCTGGAACACAGTCGAAAGCTATTGCCTAGGGATTATGACTTAGCAGGTCTGATTCACTCGAAAATCAAGTTTAGTTAACCGCACATTCGGGCGAAACCATACTAGCCTTCAATCAGATTCAAGTCCCCGGACTCGAACCTGGAACACACTGGACAGACTCGACTCAGGCCGTTGTAGGTCTTACTGACTCGTTCACAGTTTAACTTTTGATACCTAACGCATCCGTCAGGATTTTCATCATGTCTGTTGACACGGAAAAATTCAAGGGAAAACACTGTTGGAGCGTCCCTCGGCCAAGCTCGATTGATTGGCGGGTCTTACCTTTGCATTTGCGTATGCAGCATCCGAAACATCTGCGATTGGCATAGTCCAGAAATTTATGATGTATGATTCTTTGATTTGTGAAGTATTTAATGCATTTAGTCGAGTCTGTAGTCGAGTGCATTTCTTACCTTTTTTGTAAATCTATGGGAGCGCGACAGCACTCCCATAGGAGTAGCCCCCGAGATTGTGGTTTATTGTCTTGCAATAGAGGACAATCTCAAATTATTCTTCTATGCTGCTTTTATCACTCCAAATATTTTGCTTTTGAAATCTATGGGAGCACGACAGCGCTCCCATGGGAGTAGCCCCCGAGATTATGCTTTATTTCGTTTGAAGTAGAGGATAATCTCAATAACTTTGTTTCTTTTCGATTAATTACGAGAAATTTTGATATACTCCCATGGGAGTAATTTTGTCAGTCGAATCCCTTGTCGATTGGCCGCTTGTGTCCTTTAATCGAACATGTATGCTATCTTTTCTCCTGACGTCATTCGTGACATCTTAGGCGTGCTCTCGCCGTTTTGACAAGACATGTCCTTGTGGGCCCATTGTTCAGAGTTTTGACCGCAGAAAGCGCCGCTTCAATTTTGATTTGACCGGACGTGACGTAATCGGGGCAGCCCCCGAGTGTAAATAGTCTTTTCTGCATATGTTGTTAAATACTTCTGTGTTTTATGTCAGCCTCCGAGTTTATCGAGTAGGTTTGTGTTTGTTGTTTGCCCTAGCCCCCGAGCATATCGAGTGGGGTTGAGTTGTCAGTTTGATCCAGCCCCTGAGTCTGTCGAGAGGGGTTGTTTTGTCCTTAGTGTTTGTGGTTCTCAGCCCCCGAGCCTATCGAGTGGGCTGCAAGTCTTGTGCTTGCGATCATTTGAATTAGAGTTTTGATGCCTATGTTTTCATGCTCCAGCCCCGAGTGTTTGAGTGGGGTAAATAATAAAAGACATGTATGAGAAATATGGACGAACATATATCTTTATTCCAAAATGTGTGTTCGACCAGCAATCCGCCTCATTAAAAACCTTTCAGTCCCCTTAGGTACCCTGGTAAGGGAAAAGAGTGCGTCTGAAACCTGCTGGTTCTTCCAACATTATGCGCTATTACATATGAGACTAGGAGATCTATGCATAGAACCGATGCAAGTGCGCTACGTTCCATGGGTTTGATGCTACTTCTCCCGTCTTTGCGTTCTTCAGTCGATAGGATCCACCTTCGATGACTTCTGTGATGATGTAAGGTCCTTCCCATGGTGATGCGAGTTTGTGGACTTTCTTCTGCTTCTCCCGCAGCACCAAGTCTCCCACCATGAAGGATCTTGTGCGCAATCGACGACTATGGTAATTGCGGAGGTCTTGTTGATAAACAGCTGTTCGTGCCAAGGCCGTATTGCGTGATTCTTCCAGCAAATCGGCTGCGTCTTCGAGTGCCTTGTTTGCGTCATCTTCTTCATACGCTTCCACCCGTGGTGCGTTAAACTTGACGTCGGAAGGTAACACTGCTTCCGCACCATAGACCATGAAGAACGGTGTGTACTGCGTAGAGGCGTTTGGGGTGGTCCTTAGGCTCCATAGTACTGATGGGAGCTCACCAACCCATGCACCCGCGGCCCTTTTGAGTGGTACCAAGAGTCTCTTTTTAATGCCGCTGCATACGAGTCCATTGGCTTTTTCGACTTGTTCATTGGATTGCGGATGCGCCACAGAGGCATAGTTTAGCTTGATGCTCCTTACAAAAGGATTTGAACTCTTCTGCTGTGAAGTTGGTGCCGTTGTCGGTTATGATGTTGTCCATTACTCCAAATCGATACATGATCGATTGTATGAAACAGACCGCCGTAGAAGCTGTTGAGCTTGTGATGGGGATAGCGTCGATCCACTTTGTGAATTTGTCGACTGCCACCAGTAGGTGAGTATGACCGCCAGGCGATGATTTTTTGAGTGGTCCCACCATGTCGAGTCCCCATTGGGAAAAGGGCCATGCCAATGGTATGGTTTTTAGTGCGGATGCGGGTGCATGTGGCTTGGAAGCAAACTTCTGGCAACCGATGCACCTTTTGACTATGTCCTCTGCGTCCCTTAGCGCTGTAGGTAGGGCTGGAATCGAGCCGAGCCGAGCCGGCTCGAGGCTCGACTCGGTCAGGCTCGGGAAAACTCGAGCCGAGCCTGGCTCGGCTCGTCTCTAAAAACTTGCTGAAAGTTAGGCTCGAGGCTCGGCCGGCTCGCGAGCCGCAACCTTTTTTTTAAACATGAATCGATCAGTTGATGCCATCCCCGACTCCCGTTGACTCGCTGTGTAGCAGTAGCACTCGATCCTCTTTCCCTTGACCTGCTCCGCACCTCCGCTGCTCTCGCCTCTCGCTAGGGTTTCCGCCGCCGGCCGCCACCACTGCCGCCGACGCCGTCCGCCACCACTGCCGCCCGCCGACCATGGCGTCTCCGTATGGCGTGCGTCGCCGGCAATGCGTGGCCTCCTCCTCCTCTTGCTGTTGATGTTCCACACCGTCCACAGGATGCTATTAGCTCAGGTGAGACCCAATTCCTCGATCTGCTTCAAGGATCGATCTGTAGCTGTACACACAGATCAATCTTGATTTGTTTTGGGAACGGAATGCTGCTTGCACAGATCGATGCAGTAATTTGTAGTATCCAAATCAGTGCCTCCTTTATCCTATGTTATCCCCTTGCCGTGCAGGACCTATATGTTTGTATTGAACTTGGATATATGGTACTAATTGTATTTATGCTGACCAGTTCTATTCAGTAGCCTGAGATAGTTGTTATTGGTCTGACATGCATGTACCGCATGTTTTATGTCTTAAGCTAAGTGTGGATGCTTGTTTTCTATAGTTTGCTTCACATCAAAATACTCTGTGAGCTATGCCGTTCATATAATATTTTTAGATGATATTTGCATGAATTGCTCGCGTCTCTCTGCCTGTGTAACACCTATACCTATGACTAGAGAGTATACTATTTTCGTTTTGTAATACAATCTCTATGATGTGATTCTAGGAATTGATCATCCTATGTTTAACTAGCAAATTTACCCCTGCGTTGCTACGGGAGAAAAATCATGACCGCTAATAGGATGAGACTCCCGATCCGTTGCACTATCTAATAGGATGAAACTTGTTACACTATCTATTGTTCATTATAATTGTCAATTGTTACATATTTGGCAGAAGTCATGTCAATTTTTTTATTTCATCGAGCCATCGAGCCGGCTTGCGAGCTTCACCGAGCCGGCTTGTGGAGCCTCGAGCCTTGTTTGGAAGGTCTAGGCTTGGCTTGCACCACCTTCGAGCCGAGCCGAGCCTTGTCGAGCCCGAGCCGAGCCTCGAGCCTCGAGCTTCAGGTCTACAGCTAGCTGTAGGCTAGTAAAACCCTGCTCGGAAGGCTTTGGCTACGAGTGATCGACTGCCGGCATGGTGCCCGCAGATACGTGCATGAATGTCCCGAAGGAGATCTTTGCCATCTTCGAGTGTAATGCATCTTTGAAACATACCTGAAGTACCGCATTTGTATAATTCACCGTTTATGATGGTGTATGCTTTTGCTCGTCGAGTAACGCGTCTGGCCTCGTTTGTATCTTCTGGTAGTTCATTGCGAAGTATGTATGCGAGGAAAGGTTGAGTCCATGTTGGCTCAATGAGAAGTACCTCAATCGGAGGATCTTCTGTGCTTGGTGCTTGGCTCTTGTCTGTAGCTGCTGCCGTGGTCGATGGTCGTTTGTCGATTGACCTATGCTCTATTCGTTCGAGGAAAACACCTGGTGGTTACTGGTGCCTTTGTGGAAGCAATGTTGGCTAGTTTGTCATCCTCTTCGTTGCTTTCTCTTCCTATGTGCCGCAGTTCGCAGCCATCGAAGCTGCCCTCCATTATGTTGTACAAATCCTGGTAGGCGATCATGTTGTCTGCGATTGCGTCACATGCCCTCATTGTTTGCTGCACAACTAAATTAGAGTCGCCATAAATCATTAGTCGAGTGCACCCCATGGCTTTTGCCATGCGCATGCGTGGATGAGAGCTTCGTACTCGGCCTCGTTGTTTGATGGGAACTCGAAACCCATTTGCAAGACATAGCGCAGTTTATCGCCTTTTGGTGATATGAGTATGACGCCTGCTCCCGCTCCTTCATTCTTTTTGGATCGTCGAAGTACATGGTCCAAGAATTTGACACATCAGGTACCCCCTGGCAATTGAGCCTCTATCCACTCGGTGTGAAAGTCGGGTAGGACTTGTGCCTTGATGGCCTTCGGGTGCTCATACTACTGGGTGCCTTTCAGCGTAGCAAAGTTTTGCATAATTGATAACACTCCAAGATATTTAAAGGGAAGAGAACCAGATGCACACCGACATATTTGCCTATACTGAAGTTGTACCACTTTGGCGTTCCCAAAGCAATAAATCTCACTCTTATGGAAATTAATTTTCAGCCTCGATAATTGTTCAAAGACACATCAAATCAATTTCATATTAGTCGCTTTTGCTAAATTGCTCCATAAAGAGAATAGTATCATTCACATATTATAAGATGAAGAACCCTCCTTCGGCGAGATGAAGAATTGAACCTCCAACATGACCATCTTCCTTCGCATGTGCGATAAGAATAACCAACATATTGGAAAAAATATTAAAAAGCATCAGAGCCATTGGATCTCCCTTTTTTGGTTCGAAAATAATGACCTATGTCATCATTTACACGAAAATCCACCCCCCCTCCACCGCCTAAATAAATTGCATAATCGAGTTACACCAATGCTGTGCAGATCCTTTTATACACATGGCTTGTAACGGGGGCCCATTTGACTTTATCATATGCTTTTTAAAATCGATTTTAGAAAGAACATCATGCTTCCTCTTCCTCTGAAGTTCATGAATGTTTTCGTGAAGGATAACAACCCCTTTCAAAATATCTCCCATGTATAAAGGCAGTTTGTGTAGGTCGAATAACTTTATGAAAATACCCGTAACTCGATTAGTACCTGCTTTAGTAAATATTTTTAAAGTATAATTGAGAAGACATATAGGTCTATATTGCTGGATTTTAACCGCATATTCTTTTTTAGGAAGCAAAATAACGATGAAAAAAATTCTGTTTAAGCAAATGCAAATTCATTTGTTGAAACTGAAAAAGCATAGCTATTAGATCGTTCTTGATGACTTCCCAACACCTTCAATCTAAGTCATTTAAACTTGACGCAGTAGTGGTTTGATATTTGTTATGGTAAATGAGTTTAATCTTTCAAGTTTTCAATTTCAAATTTTGACTCAGAATCCGACCGATAAGTTACCGGAAATCGAACTATTGGCCCGGTTCGATTTTTTTTTCCAATGTGGTAACCAAATCCTAGAGCACAATCGACATTATAATCTAAGAAAATCTTAGTCGACCTATGTCTGGACATTATAATGTTTGAATTTTGTTTTCAACTTAATTATTATTTCCTGCCAGTGGCGAAGAAGCAACGCCGGTTTACTCAACTGGCACAGGAACACGGGTGGCAGCGATCACGAGAAGGTCGGCCTTCCTCCGCGTGGTGATGCCAGCCTCCTCCGTCATGTCCAACCCTGCCGCGTCCACGCCATCAGGCAGCTCGAGGTCGAAGTGAAGAGCAGCGCGGCGAGCGCGAGCTCGATGTGCGCCAGCCCGAACGTCATCCCTGGGCACATCCTCCGACCCGCTCCGAACGGTATGAACTCGAAGTCCGTCCCCTTGAAGTCCCTCCCGCCACCACCACCTTGCCGATCCCGATCAAACCTCTCCGGCACGAACTCCTCCGGCGCGTCCCAGTGTGCAGGGTCCCTGGCGATCGCCCACGAGTTCACGAGCACGGTGGCGCCCTCGGGCACGTCGTACCCGAGCACCTGGCACGGCCTGCGGCACTGCCGGAGCGTCAGCAGCGGGCCCGGCACGTGCAGCCGGAGCGTCTCCTTGATGACCATGTGTAGGTAGTGGAGGCTGCCGAGGGCGTCCTCCGTCACCTCGTTGTTGCCGGCAAGTGCTTGCCGGACCTCCTCTTGCGCCTTGTGCCTGACTCGCGGGTTCCTCATCAGCTCCGCCATCATCCACTGCAACGCCGTCGTCGCCGTCTCGCTGCCGGCGGCGAACATGTCCTGTACGTACGTGTGAGAGAAACAGAGGAGCTAACATTAATCTTGTGGCCCACATGAATGATGAATGGCATGATATGCACCGCATGGAGATTCCAGATTGTTGTGTCGAGACTTACGATCATGACGAATTTGATGTTGTCGGTGGTGAGTGGGTGTTGACAGCCCAATTCTTTGTGCAGCCCGAGGAGCACGTCGACCAAGTCTTCGTCCTCTACATCTTCGGAGGCAGCTTTTCTCTCCCGGTGCTCCTGGATGACGGCGTCCATGATCTCCAGCATCGCGCGGCGGCAGCGCTTGATCCTTCCGGGCTCGCGACTGACGAGCATCGCGAGGCGCGAGGACGGGAACAGGTCTGGCAGGCTCAGCCCGGGCATCATGCGGAACATGTCCTCGAACAGCTTCAGGCACGCGTCTCGGCCGTTGAACGGTCGGCTGCCGATGATGGGCGCACGGTAGAGTCCGCGACGTACGCCGCTATAATCTCGGTCAGGTTTACCGGACACGACCCCGACGGCGAGGCGACGGAGCGGAGGAGGCGGCGGAGCTCGTCCTGGCGGACGGGACGGAAGGAGTGGACGCGGCGGGCGCTGAGGAGCTCCTGGGTGCAGATCTTGCGGAGCTGGCGCCAGTCGTCGCCGTACGGCGCGAAGACGAGGCCCTCGGAGCCTTGGAACCAGAGGCGTGACATGGGCCCGACGGGACGCGACGCGAAGGCCGGGTCGTGCGTCTTCATGATCTCGCGCGCCGCGTCCGGGGACGAGGCCACCACGGCCGTGACCTCGCCGAAGCGGAGCAGCATCAGCGGGCCGTGGCGCCGCGCCAGGTCGCGCAGGGCGCGGTGCGGGAGCGCGCCCGCGAGGTGGTGCAGGTGGCCGATCACCGGCAGCGCCCAAGGCCCCGGCGGGAGCGGCGCTCGTGGCGCCGACCGTCTGAGCAGGAGGGGAATGATGGCAAGGAGCGGCACGAGCAGCAGGTAGAGTGGGACGTCCATGGCTGCTTGGACACAGGCCCGGCCCTCGGATGGCGGGAACGCGGTGGGAGTAGCACTAGCAGCGTACTGGGACGAAGCTTTGTACCGGCTCATCACACAATTGTTATGCATCCGTGTTCACTGCATGCAGGTCACGTCAAAGATACTTAAACGGCTGTGAATTTCATAGCAGTTAGGTGGTTTATCAGATGATCTAGAATCTTGCTAAAAAAGGAGGGTGACGAGCTCAACGTACGTACGCTAACAAGAAATGTTTCTTTTAGATGTCAAGTATAGGTTTACATCTCAAATGATCCCAAAGAGATTGAAACAAGATTCAGCCGGACAAAAAGCAAAGCATGTAGTGCACTACGAAAGTCGACTAATATGTTGCCATGTATGCCGGGAGAAAAATCTTGTGCCACCAACATGAGTCGTGTACATCCAGCCACCATAAGGCTTCGCTGGTCCGAAGATAGCAAGAAAGGCCATAGCTGGATCCAGTGCACCGCCGTATTGATAACCTGTAAGACATGAAAAGTTTCTTTCCTTTTAAAAACAAGATTGTTCTTACAATTCCAAACACACAAACAAATAGCTGAAACGCGAATACGAATCCTATCTTTGGTCCTTTTATCTACCCCATTCAACCAATTCCCAAACATATTACTAACAGGACGAAGCTAGAAAAATTTGCTAAGGGGGTCAGCTCTTTATGAGAGTGGTGTCAATCTCTAACAAAAAATATTAGTCAGTGCTAATTAGTGAAGGATTTTCTATTTTCCATGGGTGTCAGCTGACACCATTGCCCATGAGGCAGCTCCGTCCCTGATTACTAATATTGGTGGAGAAGGAATATTGTAGGTACAAAAAACAACACGCCAAACCAGTTTTGCAAAAGGGCAGGAAGTAAATAGATGTTCAATGGTTTCACTATTCCCACAAAAGGAACAAATGAGAGTCTTCTTTCCAAATTTTTTTGCCAAATTATCCTTAGTAAGCACAACTTTTTTATGAAGGACCCACATAAAGATCTTGATTTTGCGTAGAATTTTTAATTTCCATAAGTATGTTTGTAACAATCTAGTATGATCATTTATTAAGTCTTCATATATATTTAACTGTAAAGATCCCATTTTGTCTCAGTTTCCAAGTAAAGCTATCCGGAACATCATTGAGAGTAATATCCATCAATCTAACACATAAATGAGACCACATGTCCCACTTGTTCCCAATTAAAGCCCTCCGAAAGCCTATGTTTAAATGTGGACCATTGTGAAACACATCATAAACCGATACATTTTGCTGTTGCGCAATGTTATAAAGCAATGGATATTGAATTTTTAACGGGGTATTACCTAGCCAAGTGTCCTCCCCAAACCTTTTGGTTTCCCCGTTACCAACCCGAAATGACCCTCTACTAAATAATTCCTCTTTAACTCTCATAAGACCTTTCCAGAAAGGTGAATCAGACGGTTGTGCTTCCACCTGAGCTAAAACTTTACTATGAAGATACTTGTTTTGCAGAAATTCCTGCCAAACCCCTCTTCATTTAAAAGTTTAAATAGTTGTTTACTAAGTAAATATTTATTTTTGAGTTCGAGCACTTCAACCCCTAGACCACCCTCATCTTTCGGTCTACATATTTGGTGGGCTTTATGAATCAAAGTTCCACAAAGTATTAGGTGGATCGTGAATTCTCTACTGATTGGGGCAGTTATTGGTGGAACAGAGACAAAAAGACAAAACAGAGCTCGGGCTTCCTGGAGCCACATTTTAAGAAATTTTCAAAATCTCATATCAAAATTTTAAGTATTCTAAACGAAAATCTTAGATCTAGATAATGTCAAACTCCATCAGTGTGCAAAAAATCAATGCAAAATAATTTAATTTATATTCTAGTCTTCACAATGAAGGAGATTGTGGCTCAAGCGTTGCAGTTGAGGGTAGAGTTGGCCGGGAAGTAACCAAGCGAAATTGGTGAACTGGCAACAAGTAAAAAAATAGGGGAATAAGAAGTTGGCCGAGGAGAAGCGCAAGGAGCGTATCCTTGTTATCGGCGAGAATCGGATGAAGCAACACAAAAATAGTTGATGAGAACCAGATCATGATAATGGATACAAATGAAATTCTTGAGAAGGCGAGAGAAGACCTAACGAGAGATCCAATGACTTCATGCATATAAGTCACGGGGTAACTTTAGGTATCTTTGGCCCTCCGATCTCCATCCAACGGACAAGATTCACCTAAATTTTGAACTTGAAATTCAAACTTTTCAGGAAAAATGAAAAAATCTAGTAAACCATATTTGGTCCTGTGTATTATGAATTTTTTGTTTCATTGGGACCCATCGTTTATCATTTAATGACTTTTAAAGCTCAAAATATGATTGTATATTAACGATAAATAAATTATTTAAATTATTCGAAACTTTGACAGAATACACAACAGACCATATACGATCTCCTGGATTTTTTTTCTCAAAAGTTTGAATTTTGAGTTCAAATTTTAGATGAATCTTTTTCGTTGGATTGACATCGGAGGGCAAGAAGACGCCTAAACTTACTCCGTGACTTTTGTGCACGAAGTCACTGGATCTCATTTCCTTAATAAAGGGACGAGAAAGTTTGGCTGGTTTCAGCATTGGGACATCTGCGACGGGACCTATGAGGATTTATGATGATTTCTGAGGTCTCAAACGTTTTTTATGAACATGTTATGTGTTTGATCCATGTTTGTTTATTTGTGATTTAAAGCCTATTTTTGGCGCTAGAGAGTTGCTATAAGTGTCGTAAAAGTGTAATCACAAGGTGTGTTGTTTTGATTCCTCGGGTCACATGCTACTACCTGAATTAAAAGATAAAAAAAATCGCAATTTTTTAAAAAATAATAAAATTGGCGACGAATATATACAAGTGTTCAAATAGATGTCTAGTTTCATAATGAAATAAATCGTGTGGTGCTATGTGCAAAAACATAAAATCAGTAATGTAAAAATATTTTTAAAAATCCCATTTTGGTCTGATTTTTCTTAAATTTTGTACACAGACCACCACAAATATTATTTCCGCACGAAACTTGGCACGTACAACACTTGCATATATTCGTCACCAATATTTTTTAAGAATTATTTACTTTTTTTATTTGAGCAGAAGCATATGATCTCGATAGCCATTGTGAATTTCCCGTAATCACACAAAAACCTAAAGGAAAGTGCAAGTGTCTTGTGATCGGAACGCGGTTGCTGAATTTTAGCACAAACGCTTTGCTACACACGTACGGGGTCGGATACACACTTTGACCTGCATTCAAGGGTACTGGCTGACCATGGCATGCATGTATCAGGCATTCACGCATGGAGCTAGAGGTGTTTGGGCCGGGTTCATTGACCATTGTCATTGCTGGTCCACTGCACGCCGCAGCCTCAGACGGGCCACTTAATCTCAGCAGCGAGGCCGAGCACCTCGCCGAGGGGTCCTCCTATGCCCACCCAGCGGCTTGCTGCTGCGTCATGAACGCTGGCGTCGTCATCCTGAGCCGCGGCCATCAAAGACGATGGTGCCGTGGCGGCCATCTGGTTGTTATTGCAGTAGAGCTCGGCGATGTTGTCGTAGTTGAGGCTGAGCCGGTTCTCCCGCTGCTCTGGGAGGCAGACTCGGCCAGTGAAGTCCAAGATGCCTCCCATAGAAGAAGCAGCCCTGCTGCTGCCGCCGGAGTAGTTGCCGGACGACGACCTGGTACCATGATCAGTTTGAGTGGACGGCTTGTGCCGGTCACGACGAGGACCATCCACCACAGCAGCTGCATCTTGTTGCTCCGGCTTTTTTGCAGGTGGAGGGTGGCGTGGCCGGCCGGCGCGGTTGAGGTGGCGCTGGCAGTACCTCTGGTCGGGCTCGGCGTCCCTGGCGCAGCGCCACTTCTTGCCGTCCGTGCGGCCGCACCTCCTCCGCGCCACGGCCTGCTGCATGCACTGCAGCAGCATGGACATCCTCGCTGCCTACTGGGCCTGGTAATGCGGGACGAGCAGGGGGGTGTTGTAGCAGTAGTAGTAGGACGACGCAGCCGCGGCGGTCGCGTTGATATCGGAGAAGAGGAGGTAGGAAGGGTGTCAGCGACCTCGTACACTTCCGCTGGGCTGGACGAGTGGGCCATCACTCTTGGGCCTTGCCTGCAACGAGACGTGCTACAAATGCACTGGGACAAGCTCACAGAAGAGGCGGCTCGGAACGGACGGGAGGCTTCGGCCTGGACCTGGCTTGGCGGGTGTGGCGTGTTCACCTTCTTCCTCCTCAATCCTCACCTTCTCCTCCATGTTCCTCTCGAATCCGAGCTTGTAATCCGACTTAGATGTTCCATTGAGTAATACAAGTAGTGTGTTGCTCACAAGTGGTATCAGAGCCTCACCACCACCCTTCTCTCTCAAATCCACCGGAATTTTTCTCCACGCGGTTCAAATCAGATCGCCGTGCGGCGGTCATGGCGGACTTGCCACCGGATGCCAAGGTCGTCTACGACCTGGTTCATGGAGAGATCGAGGATCTCTTCGACCGGAAGATGGAGGAGTTTTCTGAGAAGATCACCAAGTCCTTCAGCACCAAACTCGACTCCGTCACCGCGCAAATCAACGAGATCCGTGACGAGATCAGCTTCAACGAGGAAGTTCCTCCGATCCAAGCACAAGGAGTGGACGGATCCGGTCGTTCCTCAACGGCTGCCCCCTTCACCTCAGCATCGGGCTCGGCGTCCAAACCTCCCCGCCCGTCTTCGTCTCCTTCGCCTGCTGCGACGGCGGCTGCCGAAAATGGCCCTGATGGGCACCGCGTCGACAAATCCCCCCGGGGGAAGGACTATCAGCCGTATGTCCCTCTTCCGGTCCGAGGTCCGAGGATGGAATTGCCTCGATTCAATGGCACCAATCCTCGTCTCTGGCAGGATCGCTGCGAGGATTACTTCAAGTTCTGGGCTACCCCTGAGTCTCAGTGGATTCAGTACGCTGCTGCTAAGTTTGAAGGTCCTGCTGCTCGTTGGTTGGAGGCTGCTCGGCGTCGTATTCCTTCGGCAACTTGGCCTGTTTTCTGTTCTCACCTGATGCAGCGTTTTGGCCGCAATCAGCACCACACACTGGTACGTCGTTTGATGCAGATTTCGCAGACAACTGCAGTGCAGGACTATGTTGAGAAATTCTGTGAGTTATATGATCAGTTGTCTGCGTATGAGGTGTCTCCTGATTCTATGCACTACACCACTCGTTTTATTGATGGCCTGAAGTCTTCTATTCGCATGACAGTCGCAGTTCAACAGCCTAATGATCTTGATGCAGCAATTGAATTGGCTGTTCTGTGTGAGGAGTTAGAAGATGATCCACCATTTGTGTCAGCGCCATCTTCACCATCTTATCAATACACTACTCCGAGACGTTGGCAGAATACACCTCAGACACCACAAACACCATCCAACCGTTCTGTCTCAGTTAAACCTGCTGAAGAAAAACAGAGTCCAGTTGTTCCTAAAACATCTGCTATGGACGATCGTTGGCAACAGCTCCGTAATTACCGGAAAGCCAAAGGCCTCTGTTTCACCTGTGGCGAAAAGTGGTCTAGAGAACATGTGTGCAAGAGTTCAGTGCAGTTGCATGTTGTGCAGGAGATGTTGGAAACAGATGCTAGTGACAAGGGTATTGGTGCTGTGTTGTTGCAAGACAATCATCAGTTTGTTATTCGCACTGACCACAAGAGCCTCACTAATCTTAATGAGCAACGTTTGCACACTGGTTCGCAGCACAAAGCACTCACCAAATTAATGGGCTTGCAGTATAGCATTGTTTACAAAAAAGGTTGTGAAAATGGTGCTGCTGATGCTCTCTCTCGGCAACCACACACAACTTGTCATTTGTTTGCAGTCTCAGCTGTTCATCCTGTTTGGCTTCAAGATATTGTTTCTTCTTATGGTTCAGATGCACAAGCTTGTCCTGGTAATACTGATGGCATTTATTCCCTGTCGCAAGGTTTACTGAAAGTACATCTTTACTTGTTGTGGTGCATGAGATGTGTGCAAGTTGATACCCACGGGTATCGCAATTATGCGTCTTTTTTGCAACCGAAGCCATCAGGGTCATATCTTGCTCCAGCCATTTCTATTGATGTTGTTGAATCTCTGCATAATATTGGCGTGTCTCTGGAGTTCAGTCAGTTTGGGCTGTCTGCTAGTGATGTCAGTCGACTATCAAAAGGCTGGATCATTTATCTTCCGGATACCTATATTATGCAGTGTGGGTTTGAGCCTGTGCCATGGAAAATTCAATGGAAGTTCAGTTTTCTACTGGGACTACACTACAGCTGCGACCAGTTCGTAACTGAAGGTGCAACATATTTTGACTCTCAGTATTTTGAATGGCAAATTCCATGGTACAATTCTGATAGGGAGTTTCTCAAGGCATTCACCTTATCAGCTCATCCTCTTTTCAAAGCACTACATTTGCCATGGGATTCAGGTCATTGCCTTGCATCTGCTTGGAGTCAAGATAATTTTGGCAGAGTGGATGATGATTCTTCTTTCCCTCTTGATACATCTCAAGTGCCTTGGGATCCTGGCGGTTTATCAGGAGATCGGCTTGGGGGCAAGCCGAATTTTAAGGAGGGGGGATTGTCAGCGACCTCGTACACTTCCGCTGGGCTGGACGAGTGGGCCATCACTCTTGGGCCTTGCCTGCACCGAGACGTGCTACAAATGCACTGGGACATGCTCACAGAAGAGGCGGCTCGGAACGGACGGGAGGCTTCGGCCTGGACCTGGCTTGGCGGGTGTGGCGTGTTCACCTTCTTCCTCCTCAATCCTCACCTTCTCCTCCATGTTCCTCTCGAATCCGAGCTTGTAATCCGACTTAGATGTTCCATTGAGTAATACAAGTAGTGTGTTGCTCACAAAGGGATGGGTGCCGAGGCGGCCATGTGCTTGTAGATCAGTGCCTGCCGCTGCAGCTCCACCCACTGCACCGCTGTGAATAGGCCCCCGCCGGCACCTATATAGCGCCGATTAAGACCCAAAATCAGAACATGCAAGCGATGAAACTACATATATCAGAGACATAGTGCGGACATACTCATGGCGGTAGGAACAGGAGTAGCATTGGGTGCGGGTGGTATTAATGTTGCCACGGCGGTGCTGATCTGCCCGACGTCGTCGCCAGCAACCCTGCCGTTGTCCTGCTCCAGCTTCATAGGGTTTTTCATGCTGTTATTCTGGATTCTCTCACTCAGGTGCTGGGTGCCTGTTTCCTTGTCCCCCGGCCTGCCGACGCTTTTATAAACCTAGGCCGAACGCATGCATGTAGACGACGGCGACCGAGGTCGGGGCCGGCGCAGGTGGCTATTTTATGGGCTTGCTGCATGACCATGATGATGAGGTGAAGTGATCGATCGTACTGCAGCTTTGTCGACCGCCCTCCCTGCCTGTATCAGCACAAGTTACACAACGGAGATAAACAAAGTGAAAACTAAAGTCGAGTGCAATTTTCTCCATGCATATACAGTGAGGATCACTACCGCATGAGTTATCCCAGGCGCCGTGAGCACCATGCTGTCCAGGGACCCTCTCTGTTCAGTTCAACGCTCGACCATTCCGGTCTCCGCAAGCATGCACACAGACGCGTGACAGGAAACGCCGGAGGAAAACCAAGATTGCTCGGCTCGTGCATAGCTGGGTACATCGTTTTCCATACATGCCAAATCATGGACTGAGTGACATGACATGACAACTCCATGCCTGCTTACCGCCCCCCGTGGTGGTGGAGATTACAAACATGCACTCATCCCTTCTAAGTGCCTATTTGATTCGCAGGATTCTAAGAATCATGCTTGAAGTCGTCGCCACCAGATCGATCTACCACGCTCAGGAAACAATCAAAATAATTTGTTGCTACCGTTGAGAGTACTTCTCTGAAGGCCGCCGTAGAACAACAAAAGATAGTAAACCACAAACCTGTAAATACTAACAATTGTTCTCCCATAATTGTTTTGAGCTGCAGTGCTAAAACTATGTGCACGCACGCAGTCATTGAAGTAATCAACCAACATCGGTAAGAGCAACAACACCAATATTTCATAGAAAAAAGAACCGGACAACCTGGTTGACGTCGCTGGGAGCCGAGGGTACGAACCACCATTGTGGAATACGCAGCAGCTTGGACATATATTGAGAGGACAAATCTTCTCGCAACAACCAAGACAAAAAAAATCTGAAATCGATCTAGCGAGACAAGATCTGAAGGATCTTAAGGAAAAAACCTAGACAAATATAATCTTTCAACACCATCTTTGAGACCAAGAAGAAGATCTCGTCGTCGAACGAAGAGCCAAAGATTACGTATTATAGACGATTCCATCTCCATTGACCAAAAAGATGGATACCAAAAACCTAACCTAGACTGTTGAAAACACTATTTTTTTTATCAAAAACTCTACTCATAAATCGGGTTTCCCACCCCTCCCGACGCTGGCGAGGCCGGCCGGAGGAGGGGGAACCAACCTATGGTGGAGGTGGAAGTGGTGGCGGCTGCCGGCGGCCGCTAAACCTAGATCGCCTTTCACGAGAGCTTCTCTCCGATGTGACACGTTACACGGTCTCGACAGGAAATCTTTATGCTTTAATAGTACAAGCCTCAGCCTTTCTGCTTATAATATATTTTCAAGCATGCTAAAGATATTCCTTTATTTGGGTGGAATGGTGTTTGTGTTTAAAGGAATATTTGTGCCTCCTTTGGAGTTCAAGGGTGGTGCTTGTCCTATCTTTGGCAAACTATGTTGTTTCCTCTTTGTTTCCACACTGAAATGTTATTCTTTGTGCAGAATCAGTTAATCAGCTCTTCGTGGATACTTCTGATTACTCTCGTAATCGTTGTTTCCGTCTGGCCTTGGCATCAAAGTCTGGAAAAGTCATTTCTTATGGCTAGTGGACGTTTCAAGTGTAAGAACATGGTGAGTAGGTCTTGTCTACAAGCGTATTTTTATGCCAGAAGGACGCCAAAACCGAATTCTACCTTAATGTAAATTCTGGACAAAAACCTTTCCCACGACAATCAGACATTTTAAAGCGTCTCTACATAAAAATAATTCCACTGCCTACAGACATATTTACAGATATATGCACAACATGTAGATGTTAATTCTTAAGACACCTACCAAAAACCATCGGACAAGAAACACAACAATCAAACATTAATGATTCATTCCTCGTAGGCAAAATGTCCCATATGACCGGCCTGGTAGGCGCCGTTGCCTTCAGGGTGCTTCAAATCATCATAGCAGGCATAGCAATTCTTCATGTCCATTGTATCACCAACAAACATGATGTCATTGTTATCATAAACATGCCTCAAACCGCCTGAAACAGAACAATCATTCCTCAAATTTTTATAAGCACTAATTGTCCAAAACAAAATACTGAGCAATAAATATAAGCTATTTCACATGCTTGTGCAGTATACCTATAGTGTAGTAAATGGTGATACTCAACCAAATCATTGTCAACCGAAGAAGTTTAATCGGGCATCGCTATTTGTTACAACAGAAATTGATGTAGACTGTGGAAGGCTCTCAATACTAGTGTGAGGAAAATAAAATACGGTGTTGGAAAATGAGCCGAATTCCAGTCATGGCTACTTGCGTTGATTCAAACTCCTATATAGCTCGAACTAACATACTGGACACGAGTATGTTCGTAAGAGTTATTTCTATGAAAGGGATTTTACGCACAAGGGCTTTCACTTATACCCACGAGTTGTCTCTTTCTAGACAGAACACCTACACATGCAATCCTTTTGAGCAATGGGTTCCCGTGCAAAAGCCAACGGGCTCCGTGTGTTCCTTAAATTAACCTACACATGCAATCCTTTGGGTGCCCGTAAGACCATATGTTTATAACTTGAGAAACACGTGTTTATAACTCTTATGGTATAGGTGACATGCACATTAAGAAAATTAAATCTACTGCCAAATGTGCCACGTGTTCCGCAAAGGGGATCTAGACAATAGTGCTGAGGTTAAAATCGTCTTTCTATCTTTCTAGATGTTAATCAAGGATGCAAGAAAAGCTGGGGGTGAATAGCTCAGGTACTACGTTTTTTCAAGAAACTGGCTCAGTAGCGACATCTTTTCAAAGAATAGCTAGGGTGCGACGGGTAAGTGCAGCAAAATAGCCACGACCCACCCATTATGATTAAACGGCCGTGTCACTTACCTGTGCTAGTTAAGGAGTGTGGAATTAGGTTTAGCGATGTGGGACCCACATACTTGTAGCCGGTCAACCCAACCGGTTCGAGCAACCGCACAGACCGACCTTGCCCTAGCGCGCCATCTGAACCCAACAGTGTGCGTCGTAGCTCCCTCACCGGCGGCGGAGCTATCCACTTCTGGGGCGTCGAATTCGTTGTCGCCGACATCTGGGGGTGAGTCAAATCGAACCCGCGTGGCCTTCCCTTCTTAGTTCTGCCCCAAATTTGTCACATTCCCTGCCGTTTTTGCTCGCGGCCAGGCGTATTGGAGGCGGGGCAAGCAGGCCGGAAGGAGGAGGTAGATGGCGAGCTCCGCGGAGCCGACAGAGACAAATTCGAGGTAATCCATCACTCTCGTGGTCATTCTGCTATCGATTTGAGCTCGTTCACTTCCAAGTTGTCAAATTCAACTCAAATCATCACATTCCCGCCTCGTTGTAAAAACAGGGGAGATGCTGACAAAATCTTCGAATTTGATGTCAAATTTATGCGTTCTACGGCGAAGCTAGCTGATGGTAGCGTGAGGGCCATAGATCACGACACAGTAGTTAATTTGCAGCTTTCATTTTACGACATCGATCCACAAGAACTAGTGGACCAAGAAGAGAAAGTGGTAAGAGGTATTGTGGAGAGAATAGGTGTCAAGGTGTGCCCTCGGCAAGTCCCATGGTTGCTATACCTAGGGTTGATTGTGTGGTAGAGAACGCGTAGTGTTAGTGGAATCGACGACTGACAAGCGGGATTTACCCAGGTTCAGGGCCCTCGAGTGAGGTAAAACACCTACTTCCTGCCTGTCTGTATTTGATATCGAGAATATGAGGGTTACAAAGGTCCGGCGAGTTGCTGATCTCGTCGGGGTTCTGGTGGCTATGGATTGCTTGTCCTTGATCGATCTCCCTCCCAACCTTTATATAGGAGGCTGGGTCTCGGGAAACATAACCGACCAATGTTATATGTATGGAAAGTCTTAACCGACTATAATTTGATCTAACTTGGAAAGTACTCTTCGTCTTGGGCCTTCCTTCGTGGGCTTCGATTAAACTTGGCCTTCTAGGATCACGTGCACCTGGTACCCTTATGCTGGGGTACCCGCAGAGTATAACCTCGTCATTAGCCCCCGAGTACTTGCTTGACACGAAGAATCGAGCATGTGCTCACTTCATCGTGCACGTTGTAGTCTTTGCTTTTGTTCTCCTGATTCGATGTAGTTCTTCTAGTCTTAATCTGTTTCAATTGTATGTGCATGCAAGCCAAGGGATACTGACATAGTAGGCCTGATTCACTCGAAAATCAAGCTCAGTTAACTGCTCATTTGGGAAAACCTTACTAGTCTTCAGTCAGGCTCGAGTCCGCGGACTCGAGCCTGGAACACAGTCGAAAGCTTTTGCCTAGGGATTATGACTTAGCAGGTCTGATTCACTCGAAAATCGAGTTTAGTTAACCGCACATTCGGGCGAAACCATACTAGCCTTCAATCAGATTCGAGTCCCTGGACTCGAACCTGGAACACACTGGACAGACTCGACTCAGGCCGTTGTAGGTCTTACTGACTCGTTCTGCAGTTTAACTTTTGATACCTAACGCGTCCGTCAGGATTTTGATCATGTCTGTTAACACGGAAAAATTCAAGGGAAAACACTGTTGGAGCGTCCCTCGGCCAAGCTCGATTGATTGGCGGGTCTTACCTTTGCATTTGCGTATGCAGCATTCGAAACATCTGCGATTGGCTTAGTCAGGAAATTTATGAAGTATGATTCTTTGATTTGTGAAGTATTTAATGCATTTAGTCGAGTCTGTAGTCGAGTGAATTTCTTACCTTTTTTGTAAATCTATGGGAGCGTGACAGCACTCCCATAGGAGTAGCCCCCGAGATTGTGGTTTATTGTCTTGCAATAGAGGACAATCTCAAATTATTCTTCTATCCTGCTTTTATCACTCCAAATATTTTGCTTTTAAATCTATGGGAGCGCGACAGCGCTCCCATGGGAGTAGCCCCCGAGATTATGCTTTATTTCGTTTGAAGTAGAGGATAATCTCAATAACTTTGTTTCTTTTCGATTAATTACGAGAAATTTTGATATACTCCCATGTGAGTAATTTTGTCAGTCGAATCCCTTGTCGATTGGCCGCTTGTGTCCTTTAATCGAACATGTATGCTATCTTTTCTCCTGACGTCATTCGTGACATCTTAGGCGTGCTCTCGCCGTTTTGACAAGACATGTCCTCGTGGGCCCATTGTTCAGAGTTTTGACCGCAGAAAGCGCCGCTTCAATTTTGATTTGACCGGACGTGACGTAATCGGGGCAGCCCCCGAGTGTAAATAGTCTTTTCTGCATATGTTGTTAAATACTTCTGTGTTTTATGTCAGCCTCCGAGTTTATCGAGTAGGTTTGTGTTTGTTGTTTGCCCCAGCCCCCGAGCATATCGAGTGGGGTTGAGTTGTCAGTTTGATCCAGCCCCTGAGTCTGTCGAGAGGGGTTGTTTTGTCCTTAGTGTTTGTGGTTCTCAGCCCCCGAGCCTATCGAGTGGGCTGCAAGTCTTGTGCTTGCGATCATTTGAATTAGAGTTTTGATGCCTATGTTTTCATGCTCCAGCCCCCGAGTGTTTGAGTGGGGTAAATAATAAAAGACATGTATGAGAAATATGGACGAACATATATCTTTATTCCAAAATGTGTGTTCGACCAGCAAGCCGCCTCATTAAAAACCTTTCAGTCCCCTTAGGTACCCTGGTAAGGGAAAAGACTGCGTCTGAAACCTGCTGGTTCTTCCAACATTATGCGCTATTACGTATGAGACTAGGAGATCTATGCATAGAACCGACACAAGTGCGCTACGTTCCATGGGTTTGATGCTACTTCTCCCGTCTTTGCGTTCTTCAGTCGATAGGCTCCACCTTCGATGACTTCTGTGATGATGTAAGGTCCTTCCCATGGTGATGCGAGTTTGTGGACTTTCTTCTGCTTCTCCCGCAGCACCAAGTCTCCCACCATGAAGGATCTTGTGCGCAATCGATGACCATGGTAATTGCGGAGGTCTTTTTGATAAACAACCATTCGTGCCAAGGCCGTATTGCGTGCTTCTTCCAGCAAATCGGCTGCGTCTTCGAGTGCCTTGTTTGCGTCATCTTCTTCATACGCTTCCACCCGTGGTGCGTTAAACTTGACGTCGGAAGGTAACACTGCTTCCGCACCATAGACCATGAAGAACGGTGTGTACTGCGTAGAGGCGTTTGGGGTGGTCCTTAGGCTCCATAGTACTGATGGGAGTTCATCAACCCATGCACCCGCGGCCCTTTTGAGTGGTACCAAGAGTCTCTTTTTAATGCCGCTGCATACGAGTCCATTGGCTTTTTCGACTTGTTCATTGGATTGCGGATGCGCCACAGAGGCATAGTTTAGCTTGATGTTCTACTCCTTACAAAAGGATTTGAACTCTTCTGCTGTGAAGTTGGTGCCGTTGTCGGTTATGATGTTGTCCATTACTCCAAATCGATACATGATCGATTGTATGAAACGGACCGCCGTAGAAGCTGTTGAGCTTGTGATGGGGATAGCTTCGATCCACTTTGTGAATTTGTCGACTGCCACCAGTAGGTGAGTATGACCGCCAGGCGATGATTTTTTGAGTGGTCCCACCATGTCGAGTCCCCATTGGGCAAAGGGCCATGCCAATGGTATGGTTTTTAGTGCGGATGCGGGTGCATGTGGCTTGGAAGCGAACTTCTGGCAACCGATGCACCTTTTGACTATGTCCTCTGCGTCCCTTAGCGCTGTAGGTAGGGCTGGAATCGAGCCGAGCCGAGCCTGGCTCGGCTCGTCTCTAAAAACTTGCTGAAAGTTAGGCCCGAGGCTCGGCCGGCTCGCGAGCCGCAACTTTTTTTTTTAACATGAATCGATCAGTTGATGCCATCCCCGACTCCCGTTGACTCGCTATGTAGCAGTAGCACTCGATCCCCTTTCCCTTGACCTGCTCCGCGCCTCCGCTGCTCTCGCCTCTCGCTAGGGTTTCCGCCGCCGGCCGCCACCACCGCCGCCGACGCCGTCCGCCACCACCGCCGCCCGCCGACCATGGCGTCTCCGTATGGCGTGCGTCGCCGGCAATGCGTGGCCTCCTCCTCCTCTTGCTGTTGATGTTCCACACCGTCCGCAGGATGCTATTTGCTCAGGTGAGACCCAGTTCCTCGATCTGCTTCAAGGATCGATCTGTAGCTGTACACACAGATCAATCTTGATTTGTTTTGGGAACGGACTGCTGCTTGCACAGATAGATGCAGTAATTTGTAGTATCCAAATCAGTGCCTCCTTTATCCTATGTTATCCCCTTGCCGTGCAGGACCTATATGTTTGTATTGAACTTGGATATATGGTACTAATTGTATTTATGCTGACCAGTTCTATTCAGTAGCCTGAGATAGTTGTTATTGGTCTGACATGCATGTACCGCATGTTTTATGTCTTAAGCTAAGTGTGGATGCTTGTTTTCTATAGTTTGCTTCACATCAAAATACTCTGTGAGCTATGCCGTTCATATCATATTTTTAGATGATATTTGCATGAATTGCTCGCGTCTCTCTGCCTGTGTAACACCTATACCTATGACTAGAGAGTATACTATTTTCGTTTTGTAATACAATCTCTATGATGTGATTCTAGGAATTGATCATCCTATGTTTAACTAGCAAATTTACCCGTGCATTGCTACGGGAGAAAAATCATGACCGCTAATAGGATGAGACTATCGATCCGTTGCACTACCTAATAGGATGAAACTTGTTACACTATCTATTGTTGATTATAATTGTCAATTGTTACATATTTGGCAGAAGTCATGTCAATTTTTTTAATTTCATCGAGCCATCGAGCTGGCTTGCGAGCTTCACCGAGCCGGCTTGTCGAGCCTCGAGCCTTGTTTGGAAGGTCTAGGCTTGGCTTGCACCACCTTCGAGCCGAGCCGAGCCCGAGCCGAGCCTTGTCGAGCCCGAGCCGAGCCTCTCGAGCTTCAGGTCCAGCCCTAGCTGTAGGCCAGTAAAACCCTGCTCAGAAGGCTTTGGCTATGAGTGATCGACTGCCGGCATGGTGCCCGCAGATAGCTGCATGAATGTCCCGAAGGAGATCTTTGCCATCTTCGAGTGCAATGCATCTTTGGAACATACCTGAAGTACCGCATTTGTACAATTCACCGTTTATGATGGTGTATGCTTTTGCTCGTCGAGTGACGCGTCTGGCCTCGTTTGTATCTTCTGGTAGTTCATTGCGAAGTATGTATGCGAGGAAAGGTTCATGTTGGCTCAATGAGAAGTACCTCAATCGGAGGATCTTCTGTGCTTGGTGCTTTGCTCTTGTCTGTAGCTGCTGCCGTGGTCGATGGTCGTTTGTCGATTGACCTATGCTCTATTCGTTTGAGGAAAACACCTGGTGGTTACTGGTGCCTTTGTGGAAGCAATGTTAGCTAGTTTGTCAGCCTCTTCGTTGCTTTCTCTTCCTATGTGCCGAAGTTCGCAGCCATCGAAGCTGCCCTCCATTATGTTGTACAAATCTCGGTAGGCGATCATGTTGTCTGTGATTGTGTCACATGCCTTCATTGTTTGCTGCACAACTAAATTAGAGTCGCCATAAATCATTAGTCGAGTGCACCCCATGGCTTTTGCCATGCGCATGCGTGGATGAGAGCTTCGTACTCGGCCTCGTTGTTTGATGGGAACTCGAAACCCATTTGCAAGACATAGCGCAGTTTATCGCCTTTTGGTGATATGAGTATGACGCCTGCTCCCGCTCCTTCATTCTTTTTGGATCCGTCGAAGTACATGGTCCAGGAATTTGACACATCAGGTACCCCCTGGCAATTGAGCCTCTATCCACTCGGTGTGAAAGTCGGGTAGGACTTGTGCCTTGATGGCCTTCGGGTGCTCATACTTGATTCCGAGTGGTCCCAGCTCGATGAGCCATTTTCCTACTCGCCCCGTTGTGTTGGGGTTTGTGAGGACGTCTCCAATCGCTGATTTATTGACCACCGTTATCAGGTGTTCTGTGAAGTAGTGCGCCAGCTTCCTGGATGTCATTAATACGGCGTATGCCAATTTCTGATATTGTGGGTACCGCTGTTTGGATGGGGAGAGAACTTCACTTACGTAATATACTGGTCTCTATATGCTTTGATTGTGTCCTTCTTCCATGCGGTCGACTACCAGCACGGTGCTGACCACTCGATTGGTGGCTGAGATGTATAGGTAGAGTGGCTCATTTTTCCTGGGCGCTACCAGGATTGGAGGACTTGTGAGCATCTTTTTGAGTTCGAGGAAAGCTGCTTCGGCTTCGTCTGTCCACTCGAACTTGTCTGCTTTCTTCATCAATTTGTAAAACGGAAGCGCTTTTTCGCCTAGTTTGCTGATGAATCGACTGAGTGCTACTACTCGACCAGCTAGCTGATGCACCTCATGAAGTTTGGTGGGTCTCTTCATTGTGAGTATGGCCTGTATCTTTTCTGGTTCTGCTTCGATTCCGCGCGCAGATATCAAGTACCCTAAAAGTTGCCCAGCTGGGACGCCGAAGGTGCATTTCTTTGGGTTAAGCTTGATGTTGTATCGATTGAGGTTCTTGAATGTCTCCCGTAGATCACTGATTAGCGTGTCCTCTTTTTCAGTCTTGATGACAATGTCGTCGACGTAGACCTAAACATTGCGTCCTATCTGTTCTTGTAGACAGTTTTGCATCATGCGCTGGTAGGTTGCACCTGCGTTTTTGAGCCCGAAAGACATTGTTGTGTAGCAGTAGACCCGAGTGGGGTTATGAATGTTGTTTTGTCTTCGTCTTCTTCTTTCATCCGGATTTGATGGTATCCGGAGTATGCATCCAAAAATGATAACCGAGCGCATCCTGCTGTTGAGTCGATGATCTGGTCAATTCGTGGTAATGGGAAGTGATCTTTTGGACAACATTTGTTCAGTGTGGGACAGCCATGAATCGAGCGAAAGCAGGGCGCCCAAGTATTGCATGGTATTGTGACTTCCAGTCGACTACTTCGAACTCAATCGGCTCGGTCCTGAAATGAGTAGGATCTCCAAATGTAACATCTAGTTGTATTGTACCTTGTGGGAGTACTGCTTTGCCTGGGACGATACCGTGGAAGGTACTTGTGGACTTTGGCAGGTTTTCAACTGATTTGTTCATTCTGCGTAGCGTATCCGCAAAGGTTATGTTGAGGCCGCTACCTCCGTCCATGAAGACTTTGGTCATGGCGTAGCCTCCAATTTGAGCGTCGAGTACCAAGGCTGCGTGCCCTGGTCGATATACTGCGGGTGGATGATCCTCTCGATTGAAGACAATCGGAGTTTCCGATCCTTCAAAAAATTCGGGACAGCTAGGGGTGCCATGACCGCCATATTGACGTGTCGAGTGTGTAGCTTCTACTCTCTATTGGATGGACGTCCTCGCTGGATCATGTTCATCTGCCCGCGGGTTACGGGATATTTTTGCTCATCTCCTTGCTGCATCTGGTGCACGGCTGCTGCCATTTGTGTTCCCGTATTGGGTTGTGCTGGTACCATGTATACTGGCGTCGGTTGCGCTTGTGCTGGTGAGGGTACACTGAGTAGGCTGTGTTTGCGGTGGTATGGAATATACCTGTGTTTGTTGTACTTGTTGCGGCGCTGGATATGCCTGAACATGCTGTGCTTGTGGCGCAGTCGATGGAGTCTGCGTCAGTTGAGGAGGTGCGTGCCCATCTCTTTGCAGTCGCAGTATGTGTTCAATCGCAAGTTGATCGAATTCCCTGCAATTTCTCAGTGAATGGTTAGAGCGTAGCTTACCGTCGTCCCCTTTGTATAGATGGAATCTGCAGTAATCGTCCATCCTTTCTTCGACTGAGCGCTCAGGCTCTTTGTCTGCTCGCCTGCGCCATTCTGGCCTCTTGTAGCTATCGCGGTTGTCGCGTCTGTTGTCTCCATAGCGATCTCGACTGTCGCGGCGATCATCTGTGCGATGGTCTCGATTATCACGCGGTCATCTGTATGATGGTCTCGACTGTCACGGTGATCGTCGGGTCGTCTGTCAGCCTGGTCGCGGTTGTCCCGTGGCTGGACAAAGCCTACTGCGATGAAGCTTGGATGGTCATCATCGTGATAACGATGCTTGCGTTTGCGCCTCGATCATCTCTGTAGCTATCTCTGCGGTCTCGACTACCACTCTCGTGGTTTTCATGTGAAGAGCGGGTCGAGTGCCTCGTACAGAGTCTTCTCCATCCGCCCACTTTGTTGCGAGTACCATGAGTGCCGCCATTGACCTTGGATTTTCTCGACCAAGCGTTTCTTTGAAGTCTTCTCTCCAGAGTCCGTTCTTGAAGGCATCGATTGCCCTATCTTCTGATACGTTGCCTACTGAGTTGCGGATGGCGGTCCATCGCCGTATGTATGATCTCAGCGATTCATCTGACTTTTGCTTGCAGGTTCGAAGTTCTTCAAAGTTTTGGGGCGCTCGCATGAGGTTCGAAGTATTTGATGAAATCATCTCTGAAGTGCTCCCACGAATCGTAGTATGATTCGGGTAGCGATTTGAGCCAATCGCGAGCTGTTCCTCCATCATGAGTTGTATGTACTGCATAGCTGTGGTTGTAGTGCCGCGCTGACATCCGACTGCCAGCCTGTAGTCTTCTAGCCAGCCTGATGGCTCTTGTTTGCAGTTGAATTTGGGCGTGGAAGCTAGCGAGAACTTCTTTGGCATTCGAGCCTCCCGGATTCGTCGAGTGAAGCACAGCGCTCCGCAGGGTCCGATTTCTGCTTCCGAGTCTGAGCTGCTGCTGTATGATCTCCTAGAGCGGCTCCTGCTGGAGCGGCGACGGCGTGAGCTTTTTCGACTGCTCCTCCTCGAGGGCTTCGACTGCGGCGGTCCCGATCTGTATCTCTCCTTGGAGTTGCTTGTGGTGGCTGTATGGCTTTTGCTGCTATCGCCAGTTGCTTGTACAGCTGGAGGTGCTGATCCCTCTTTGGGTCTCCTGCAGGAGGTTCGATTGTTCTGAGGTAGGTGCCTAACGTCATCAGCGCCCGGCTGGTTCAGTAGGTATGGGGACTCCTTCCGCGTCGACTGCCATAAAGGCTGGATCCAGGTTTCGAGTGACCGCTGCACGATCTGCGTCTCCAAGGTTTATGACTCGCGACCTGTTTGCGGGATCGTTCCTTCCGTTGAACTCACAGATAACGCTCTTCGTCGGCACTCGATATGCTGGCCTGCTTTTGCGTTCTTCGAGTACTGCCTGTAGTTCTTCAGCCTATTGATTCTTGCCACTGGAAGTACTGCAAGGTCAATACCTCTTCTGGGTTGCGTTTGCTGGTAGCATTGTGCAGCTTTCGATTACTTTGCTCACTTTGTCTGCCATCTCTGCCGTGATGGTTAACGTGGTTGTTCCGTCAGGCATAGTGACGTGCAAGGGTATTCTGTAGGTCGATGACATGCTGCAGTGTTGACGTTTCTGCGGTACTCGCGGTGTAAACCTGATAAGGTATCACCCGATCTTCTGTCCACATGCTGTTGACACGCATTATGGATTCGGCGTCGTCGTCCAGGCTCATGTTGGAGTTGCTTTGTTTGCTGGGGTTTCCACTGCAATCGAGTAGATCCTCGAGTGCTTTGTCCAGGTTGTCTGCGTCGCAGGTGAATATCTCGTGGCTGGCACGGATTTCTGGGCCGTTGAGATCGGCAAGGTATATGTTGTCGTCTATGTCCTCTTCGTTCCTCATGACGTTGTTGCAGTCAACAATGTTGTCGAGTGACTTGGTTGAGTTGTTTGGGTGGTACGCAGATTCGATCTCGCTCTCCCAAGTCTTTTGGCTACCTCATTGCGGAACTCCTGCGAGTTCATGGATGTTGCAGAGTCGCTTGGCGATTGGATCGGAACGATCTGTGATGACGTCGCCGCCAAGATGGATGGTGTTGCAGTCGAAACGTCGTTGAGTGTCTCCATGTCGAGTGGATCCAGCAGGTCCTGCACACCATCTTTATCGACAAAGAAGTTAAATTCTCCAACTGTAATATCCAAACCTGATTCGAGTCCAGCAAAGGCTGTTGAGCTTCCATCGAGTGTGGCGTGAGCCTTCTTGGAGAGATTGGCGAGTGATCGCCTCTTGAGTTGATGCTAGTCGATCTTGCCAGTGAGTTGCCATTTGCGGTCATGATCGGCGATCTGCCGTTTGATGATGTAGCAGGTGAGTTACCTTGTGCAGATGCGATCGGCGAGTGGCCGCTTGATGATGAAACCGGTGAAATCGTGAGCCCAACACTACCTTTTCCCACAGACGGCGCCAATTGTCGAGGTGTGCCCTCGGCAAGTCCCATGGTTGCTATACCTAGGGTTGATTGTGTGGTAGAGAACTCATAGTGTTAGTGGAATCGACGGCTGACAAGCAGGATTTACCCAGGTTAAGGGCCCTCGAGTGAGGTAAAACCCTACTTCCTGCCTGTTTGTATTTGATATCGAGAATATGAGGGTTACAAAGGTCCGGCGAGTTGCTGATCTCGTCGGGGTTCTGGTGGCTATGGATTGCTTGTCCTTGATCGATCTCCCTCCCAACCTTTATATAGGAGGCTGGGTCTCGGGAAACATAACCGACCAATGTTACATGTATGGAAAGTCTTAACTGACTATAATTTGATCTAACTTGGAAAGTACTCTTCGTCTTGGGCCTTCCTTCGTGGGCTTCGATTAAACTTGGCCTTGTAGGATCACGTGCACCTGGTACCCTTACGCTGGGGTACCCGCAGAGTATAACCTCGTCAATAGGGGAGAGTATTCCTTGGGGTCCAGAGCAAGAAGTGGCATTGATACGGTACGCAGATTGGAAGGGAGAGTATGTGAGAATGGAGGATGGCGAAGCAGTTGTTGATGAAATCGATCAGCAATTGGGCTTTGACATGAAACGTGCTACACTTCTTGCCGAGCTGGTTGATCTGAAATCAGATTCAAGGGTAGGATATGTGGCATCAAAGAGGGCTATGCAGATTGCAGATGATGAGTGGACTGCAACTAGACCGATAATGCCCATTGTAACCGAATTCACAGTGTTAGCTGATGATGCAGAAGACCAAGCCCGTGATGTTGCTGCTAATGGGGTGGCTGTTACGGCCCCGACTGTTGTTGACTGGAATACAGTAGAACTGAATGAGCTTACTGATTTGGTCATTGCACCCTTGGATGACATTGAGATGGCAAACCTTTTTGGAATTCCAATCGATGATAAAGACAAGGAGAAGAAGAAGAGGGATGCGGCTAACAAGGCTTCTGGTTCTGGTTCTAGAGTTGTGGATCCAGAGTTGATGAAGGAAGCTGCTGATGATGTAGATGATGACAATGATGCTGAGATGGTAAATGTATATGGCAAAGAGAACCCTCTAATTGAAGTAGGACAGTTTTTCCAACTATGGCTGAGTTTAGGATGTGCTACAGGACTTTTGCAGTGAGGAGGCAGTTTGGGAGCAAGACTCCGTGGTCAGATACAAAGAAATTTTATGCGAAGTGCAAAGGCTGGGATGGGAATTCCGATCCTTGCAAGTGGTACATTTCTGCTAGACTCCAACCTGATGGCAGTACAGTCAGAATTAATCAAATCCCAATGCACATACTTGTATTACTAGTTCACAGAATCCCACCTCCATGACATCACAGGCCTGGGTTGCACAAAAGATCAAACCAATTTTAACGAAAACACCAAACACTACTGCCAAGCAGTTGAAAAAAGACATGGAAGCCCAGTACCCTATTAAGCTAAAATATACCACAGTGTGGAAGGCAAAACAGAAGGCAATGAAAGAATTATATGGTGATTGGGCAAATACCTTCAGGATACTGTATAGTTTCAAGGCAGAGGTGGAGAAGAGGTCACCTGGCAGTAGTGTGGAGATAGATACTGAGGTTACACCTGATGGCAAGGTATTTTTCTCCAAATTTTTTATGGCTTTGAAGCCTTGCATCGATGGCTTCAAAGCAGGATGTCGGCCATATTTGAGCATAGACTCATCGTTTTTGACTGGAAAGTGGAATGGTCAATTGGCAGCATGCAATGCTCTAGATGGACACTACTGGATGTTTCCTGTTGCTATTGGCCTGTTTCAATCAGAAACAGAGGCTTCATGGACATGGTTCGTGATGCAGTTGAAAAGATGCATTGGGCTAGTGACACCTTTGGCTATACACACTGATGCTTGTAAAGGGCTAGAAAATGCTGTCAGTGCCGTATTTCCACATGCTGAGAAGAGGGAGTGCTTCGGGCATATGTGGATGAATGTGATCAAGAAACATAGGGGAGAATATTTTGGGCGACTGTGGCCAGCAGCAAGATCTTACTCGAAAAGGACACATGATTATCACCTTGCGAAGGTTATTGCAGCAGATCCTGAGTTTGAGCACTGACTGACAACATACCATTCTCTTTTGTGGTATAGGTCAGGATTTAATACAGCCATCAAGTGTGATCATATCAACAACAATCTAGCTGAAAGTTTTAACAACAAGGTGAAAGAGTTGAAAGACTTGCCTGTGCATGACATGGTTGACCAAATCAGGATCATGATCATGCGGATGTGGGATTTGAGAAGAAGATTAGGTGATGCCATGACGACGGATAAGCTTCCAGCAGTGGTACAGCAGGTGGTTAACAGGGGCAGAAGCCTTACACATTTAGTAGTTGAGAATTCTTCATTGTGGGGAGCTGAAGTGAGAGATACCAAGAGTGGAAGAAGGCATGTGGTCAACACTGAACTGCATGAGTGCACTTGCCTCGAGTGGCAACATACTGGATAACCATGTGAGCATGCCATACTCTTCTTGGCTGGAAAACTGAGGGTAAACATGCACCCTTATCTGCATGAATATTATAAAGTAGCAAGATTCAAGGCTGCGTATGCAGCTCCAATACCAACACTTACAGATCAAATGCAGTGTCCTGAAGTGCCTTTTGATTTTGATATGTGTCCCCCCTTGCCAAAAGAAAGGCTGGCTGGCCTAAGATGAGTAGATTCAAGGCCTGGTTTGAGAAAGGAGGCAGTAGTAAGAAGGCGAAAAAATATGACAAACCAAAACGGCCTCAGAAAGGTAACAAACATAGATGCACGGAGTGTCTGGTACTTGGTCACAATGCTGGATCAGCCAAATGTGCTTACCCTCGTCCAAAAGAACCTAGACAACCAAGGCAACCAAAACAACCAAAGCAACCAAAACAACCAAAGCAACCAAAGTAAGTTCAAGTATTTTATCATTTATTTAAATTCAACTGCAATTCTACTCTGTTTTCATACTCTGTTTTATTTTTTAGAGCAAAGGCTGCAAGTGACCCCTCATTGTGCCATCTGAATCTGTTCCCTGGGCAGCAAAAAAGGGAAGACAGAGAAGAAGGAGAACTGTGCAACCTGAAGCTTTTGATGATGTGGTGCAAAGTGATGCAGTTTTGGATGATGTGCTGCCATCTGATTTAGTTTTGGATGATGTGGTGCCATCTGATTCTGTTCTTGATGCTGCGGTGCAAACTGATGCAGTTTTGGATGATGTGCTGCCATCTGATTTAGTTTTGGATGATGTGGTGCCATCTGATTATGTTCTTGATGCTGTTACAGAACTGAATCTGAATTCTGAAGAGGTGTCATCTGAAGACGAAGAACGACTTGTGTGGCCTCGGCCTCATATGACTCACTCGAAGAAAACCGGCAGCATGATGGTTTTGTCTGGTGTGCCGCCACAATCTAGTGGCCTGAAGAAGAGAAAATCGAGAGCGTGAGATTTTAGATGAAACTTGAGCCGTGAAACATTTGAATTTGTGTAATAATTTGAATTTGGAATTTGGATTTGAATTTGTGTAATAATTGAAAATTGTGTGAAACATTTCTCACATTTTGAACCAACCCTGATTTCTCAGTTTTTATGCTCGTTTGGTGAACAATCCTTCCCTTTTGTTAGGGTAAACATCTCCAACAAGTAATCGGTTCTCCAAAATGAGCTAGAAAAGAGCCCCAAAGGTAGCCCAAACAGCCCCATTTCTAATCCTTTCATTTTTTTGACCTTCTCCAAATGATCTCAAACTCTAGGGTTAACATCTATTGCACTAATATAGTGTCCTAGACTAATTTTTAACTCAAAACTTGTTTAAAAGTTGGTTGGACTTTTGTTAACCAAATTTGAAATATTCAAAAAAAATATTCAACAAACATCAAAAAATGCAAATCCAGTGCACATGGTCTTAGTTTATCATGTACTAACATCTCCAACTGATAAATAAGGTAAATATACATATTAATGTCGAAATGCTTCAATGTGGTATGAAATCTCACATCTCAAACTATAGAGTTCATAGTTTGAGATGTGAGATTTCACACCATATTGAAGCATTTCTTGTTTAATATGTGTCTAGACCTTGTTTATCAGTTGGAGATGTTAGTACATGATAAAATAAGACCATGTGCACTGGATTTGCATTTTTTTATGTTTTTTGAATATCTTATGATTATTTCAAATTTGTTTGACTTTTGTTGACCAAGTTTTGAAATAATCATAAGATATTCAAAAAACATCAAAAAATGCAAATCCAGTACAAATGATCTTAGTTTGTCATGTACTAATATCACCAACTGATAAACAAGGTAAATATACATATTAATGTCGAAATGCTTCTATATGGTGTGAAATCTCACTTCTCAAACTATAGAGTTCATAGTTTGAGATGTGAGATTTCACACCATATTGAAATATTTCTTGTTTAGTATGTGTCTAAACCTTGTTTATCAGTTGGAGCTGCTAGTACATGACAAACTAAGACCATGTGCACTGGATTTGCAGTTTTTTGATGTTTTTTTTGAATATTTTGTGATTATTTCAAATTCGGCCTATTTCACTCCATATTGAAGCATCTCTTGTTTAATATGTATCTAAACCTTGTTTATCAGTTGGAGCTGCTAGTACATGACAAACTAAGACCATGTGCACAGGATTTGCAGGTTTTTGATGTTTTTTGATTATTTTGTGATTATTTCAAATTCGGCCTATTTCACTCCATATTGAAGCATCTCTTGTTTAATATGTATCTAAACCTTGTTTATCAGTTGGAGCTGGTAGTACATGACAAACTAAGACCATGTGCACTGGATTTGCAGTTTTTTGATATTTTTTGAATATTTTGTGATTATTTCTAATTCGGCTTATTTCACTCCATATTGAAGCATCTCTTGTTTAATATGTATCTAAACCTTGTTTATCAGTTGGAGCTGGTAGTACATGACAAACTAAGACCATGTGCACTGGATTTGCAGTTTTTTGATATTTTTTTAAATAATTTGTGATTATTTCAAATTCGGCCTATTTCACTCTATATTGAAGCATCTCTTGTTTAATATGTATCTAAACCTTGTTTATCAGTTGGAGCTGCTAGTACATGACAAACTAAGACAATGTGCACTGGATTTGCATTTTTTTATGTTTTTGACTATTTTATGATTATTTCAAATTCGGATGCAACGTCGACCGTTCATCCGTGTGATCGCTACCTTGCTGCACTGTGGCCGTGCGATCTGACCCTCTACATGTGAGCTCACACACGATCCGTGGGATGGCTCGTTCTGCTACCTGATTGGCTGAGAAGCGGTGCACTCGTTGATCCGTTGGATTGAGCGGACCGTCGTTGATGCGTGCATGCCATCGAGTGGGCCCCGCTTTCATGCATGCACGCGCGCAGCGACGGCAGTGCATGCAGACGTCTCAGCTGAGCGATTTCTCGCTGCACGCTGCTTCAACGCGTACGCCATGTAGTATCAGGGCTATTGTTGCTCTTTTTTTACGAATCGACTTTGCGCTGACAGCGGCGGCGGGACGACGCGCAACATGTTTGCAGTGTGCACGCAGCCCAGAACTGAATCGACCGGCTGCGCCTGCCTCTCAACCATCACATTAAACCGATTTTTACACTTCACTTCCCCACCATCGCATTAAACAAGATCACTCACTATCCGCTATAAAATAGCACCCACCGTTCTTCTCCAAGTCGCACACCGCATCACATCTTCCTCCAACCATCTTCTCTCAAACAAGCAGCCGCCCCGTCCCTAGCAACCATGCCGGAGTACAGCGGCCCGACCTACCGCCTCCCCAACCTCGTGCGGGAGCACCGGTCGACATCGCCCAATCTCCTAGAGCATCACCAGCTCCGCGTGTGGGCCTTCTCGAGGTGGAGGTCTGCAAGGGATCTAATCGAGTTCTTCCACAAGTCCGGCTACCGCCACCTCTCTCCTGGCGGGCCGCCCATGTACCGGATCGAGGAGTTCTATGATGGTGCTCTCGTCGTCGGGTACTAAGTCACCTTCACCAACCTCCACGACGCAGTCCACCTACGTTATAAGGCGTTTTGATATGGGTGCGAGTACCTCGCGTTCACGGACTTTAGTGTGTTCACGAACTTCAACGACATCTTCCGCTACCGCGGCACCATCCACGGCCTCCCCTACAACGAGTGAGCCACCAAGGAGAGGAGCCAAGGAGGAGCCCAGGAGAAGCCAAGGAGGAGCCCATGAGTTATATTTAGGGCTTATTTCCATGTTTATTTCCATTCTATTCTAGTTTATTTTCTCGTGTAAGGTTCGTAAGTTGTAAGAGGGCACAAGTTATCTTATTATGTCTTATTATTTCCATGAGTTGTAAGTGTGCTTGTTATGTCTTATTATTTATCTTATTATGTAAGAGGGCACAAGGTCTCTACTTATATCTTATTATGTCGTTATGTTTGTGAAACGAAAGTTCATGCAAATCTTCCTTGTTCTAAAAAAGAGCCCGAAAGTGAGCCCAAACAGCCTTCTATGTACACATCCAATTAAATGAAAGTTCATGCAAATCTTCCTTGGTCATTTCGGGCTTCTATGTACAAAAACATCACTTATATGTACACATCCAATTAGACATTTCTTTTAACTTGACACGTTATTTTTTGAGCCAATACAACAATATTTTATTTAGCCAACACGACACACCACAATTTTTAGCCAACACGACACACCATAATTTTTAGCCAATAATATTTCATTTAACCATTGTTTCGGTCGAACACGTCATAAAACGTGCCCAACAACGACTGGGCCCAACAATATGATTTTTTCCTGCACCTATTTTAAACGAGCAATCACGGATTGGCCCAACAACGGGCCCATGAACTTGTTGGTTTTGTATTTCGGAAACGGCTAACTGAACCTGTTCGAGGTGTTAACTGAATTCATAGGACAAACATAACATTGTTCATACGACAAACAACTCCTACATCGAAATCATAACATTGTTCATATGACAAACAACTTCTAAATCGAAATTTCTAACTCCTAAATCGAAATTTCTAATTCGAACGACAAAGATACACCAAATAAATGGCAATGATACACACATAAAATGCTCTGGCCATCATGTTTGACTGCTTCTTCAATTCCACAAGCTGGCTCAACTGCTTCTTCAACTGCTTGTTCAATTTCTCCAAGTCCCTATTGACCAAAACATCCTCCAATGGAGGACGATCGGCTCTGTATGAGATCTGCTCCTCCACAACAGACGCGATGACAGGGGCATGGGCAGCCTCCTGGATTGGGGGCCACTGAATTGGGGGCTGCAATTCAACAACAAGCCCTCGATCCCGAATGTACTTGTCCATCCACACAAAATAGCCGCATTCCGCCAATTCCTGAAAAGGGGAACGGAAACACTTATTTCCAAATCCATAGTGCAAAATCAAATTCAGGCCAAATCAAGACAAATCAGGACAAATCCTACCTTCCCATCCTTCCCAAGATGCGGGGCGCTCTCGCATTTGATAAATTCCCGGCCGACATTGCCCCTCGTCAAGCGCACACATGTCAAGGCGTAAGTGGATCTAGGCGAGGGCAGTCCGGGCATCTAAACATCGGGACTTCTCCATAACGCGGCCATGACTTCTGGGAGCCAGAAGCGGAGCTCGACATCCTTCGTCGCCGCCGCCGTGGACCGTTGCCGGAGAAGAGGAAGAAGAAGGTGAGCGGAAGAACAGAGGAAGAGAGGCAACGGTAATGTTGGGGGCAGGGCAGGACCACGGGAGCGGGGCTCACTCTTCCTTTTTATAAATGGATAAGGTTCTCGTCAAAAAAAAAAAAAAGGATAAGGTTGACGTGGATAAGTGGTGGGTCCCTGTCTCAGTTGGCCCACAGTGGGTCCCGCGTAGCAACGGTCGCCTGGTGGGTCCCGCGTTCTAACTGCCCAGCTCACATAATCCAAATTGAAGCTGGCAGTTCCCTTCCGTTTAAGGGCTTAAAGAGCCGTATCAGGCCGTCACTATTTGGGCCCGTCCAACTGTCGCCTCTGAGCTATTTCTCGGAAAGGCGTCGTTCTCCAGCGATTCGCTTGAAAAGATGTAGTACCTGAGCTATTCGCCCAAAAGCTGGAGGCTCATTGGCCCCTATATTTCTATCACGATTTAAAAAGCGATAAGCTAAATATGAGAATCCTTTGGTATGTTGGTTGGAACATGAGTCAAGTACCAGTGAAGGCTATGTCTGTCGATTATAACTCTATACAGTTTGAACTTACATATTGGACTTCAGTCCGATCGTAAGAGCAAATAAAAAAGGGCTTTTACTGATCGCTATGAATTATCTTTTTTATGCCAAAACTATTTGTCTTTATAATCAATAGTGGATGTGGGAGTACATACTCCAAGAAGTATATCAGTAGTGCAGTTAGTAATTTAAACACTCTACAATTTGAAGATGAATGTTGAACATTAGAAACTTTTGGAAGATTTCTTCCAACATGATTAATTGTGCTAACAAAAGTATAATGAAGCAAACAATTTATAGAGATGGATCATATATTGAATGACATGAAGTTCAATGTATCAGAATATTCCAAGAGTGAAAATATACCAAAATGTTGAACAACAATAGAAATAAATCTGGTTACACCTATCTTTTCATTCTTTGTCCACAAAGTATTTTATTTTTCTCTACATGCATTAAAAAGCACCTCAAGAAACATACAGTATGTGCACATACCCACATGTCAGTGATGAAAACAGTGGCGAAACAAAATACAATAAACCTCATGATAGGCACAGTAGCAGCCATAAGGTTTTCACCAATTATAAATGTTAAGACTTGGTTTTCATGTGACATACCCAGCAACCTAGCAATAGCAGGTTCAACTACATATAACACAGACCAGAGAGGTACATGAACACAAACCATAGGCACTTGCATAACTGTGCATCAAAAAATTAAATCCCCAAGATAAAGAAGGATAAGAAGTGTTACATGAACAGAGTACCATATAAAGAAGGATATCCGAAATTTCCTATTTTTATGTGGCTCGTAATACGATTTGTTTTCCACCCATAATCAGCAAATACATAGAGGGCATGCCGCATGCATATGTATCACCTGGTTTTGTTTTAGAATTTTTTTGAAACTCGTTTAATTTTTATCAAAAAAATCCATTTTCTTAAAAAAGCGGGTGGATGGCACCCGGGAGCCAAAGGGATTTCAGAATAACGAAAGGGGACTTTTGGCTCTCGGGCACACTGCTCCTGTTTTTTTTTTTTGAAAATTTTGAGAATCGGACTTTTTTGCTTCAAAAAATTCTGCATTTGTTTACACAACAACATATAAATATTGTCCACATACGCAATAAATTTTCTAAGAAAATAACTTACTTTTTGGCCTACAGAAAAAAAAGAGAAAATTTTGACAGGAAATCCAAAATTTTCTGCACGTACGCTATTATCACTTTTTGCTGCATCCAAAATTGCTTATTTTTATGTGGCTCGTATTACGATTTGTTTTTCACCCATAATCAGCAAATACGTAGAGGGCATGCATATGTATCACCTGGTTTTTGTTTTGGATTGTTTTTGAAACTCGTTTAATTTTTAAAAAAAGCGGGTGCACTGTCACCATAGAGCCAAAAGGGATTTCCGAATAACAAAAGAGATATAATACTCTCTCCGTTCTAAATTAGATGACTTCTATTTGTCCAAATATGGATGTATCTACACTTGTAACATGTCTAGATATATCCACTTTTTGGCAAATGAAAGTCATCTAATTTAGAACGGAGGGAGTACATGATAGCAGGTAAAAAACATGCAGCGGATAGCAATGATAGTTGATCTTACCAGGAGAACCAGGCCCAACGATATCACATCCTGTGACAGTGTAACATTCAGTATCAGGCTCATAAGGAAGTAACAGCCCTGCAAAGAAGATCTTCGGAGCCTTAGTTTCCAAGTTTTCTGCCGTGAAGTTCATATGGATGTAGTAGCCTGCTTTGTCGATAACGTGCGAGAACTGTTTCAGATTGACATCGACAGCCATGTATCGGCCATCCTTAAAAAAATGGAAGTTTTTCAATTAAGAGTCAGTGAGCAGCATTGAAGCATAACCTGATCAAGTGAAAATAAGAAGTGGAAAAGAGAGAGAACAGACAAGAGCTTACGCACAGGATGTTTCTCATTGTAATACTCTATCGCCTGTCTCGCCTTGATCATGAACTCTTCACGTGTGCTTTCTATCAGTCGCTGCTCAGTGGATGGTGACATTGGTGGAGACGGTGGTTTCTCCCGATCATCATCTGGACGATACTCTGGAGAAATGTAGCCAGAATCTGGACTCTCTGGAGGAAGGTTGCCGGATGCTTCATACTGCTGCTGAGAAACGTACCCCTTCTGGGTATTCACTCCATCATCTTTCTGAACTTTTCTCTTCCAGGCGGCATGTTTCCTGCATGTTCAAATAGAAGTGTATAATTACTTGATGCAGCGAAATCCCATGCGAAAGTAAAAAATAATGCGGCAAGCCCATACCCCCGGCCCTCACCACCGATCCCCAACTAGTGTAGGAGCTGTGAGATCGATCGGCCAAAGATGCCTCAAAGACCTAACCTAACCTAACCACGTAGATTTTCCGGAATTGATACGATTGCAGATAGGCTTAACATTACGCCGTGCGAGAGGTATGCCTAGCCTTGGAGGAGACAGCGGCGGCAGCACGCCTCTTGGCTGCCTTCTGCATGGTTAGAAGCGAGATGCTGGCCCTCCACCGCAGCCGCTCGCTCCATCGTTTCTTCCGCGCTGATTTGGAATAGCCTGATCCTTCTTCACATGTGGTGACCGTAACCCTCGCAACCGCTCTGGATTACCGCACCATCGCCGATGAATCGCCGGGGATGCCTGATCGGAAGGGGTAGGGATATAGGGAGATGGGCGATGATCGCCTTCGGGCGGCACTTCGTGCTACAGCGTCGCCTGAAGGGCCCTCGCAAATGGGCCAGCCCGTTCGGCTAATTTCCCTTTTTCCTATATTCTTGTGTTTTTTCATTTGTTTTTTCTGTAAGTTTTTTCGGTTTTTCTTTTATTTTCACTTTTTCGAATTTGGAAAAATGTTAGAATTGAAAAAAAGAATTCTTTTTTAATCAGAATATTTTGAAAAATTAGAACCATTTTCAAATTTTGAAACGATTTCAAAGTTGAAACCATTTTCAAAATTAGAACTGTTTTCAATTTTGGAACCATTTTAAAAATTGAAATAATTTTCAATTTTGGAATATTTTCAAAAATTTGGAACATATTTTAAAAATGGAACCATTTTCAATTTTGCGAATATTTTCGAAAATTTTGAACCGTTTTCAAAACTAGAATATTTTTCCCAAAAGTGGAACCATTTTCAAAATTTTAGAAACATTTTCAGAAAATAAAAGAAAGAAAATAAAACGAAAAAAGAAAGAAAAAACAAAAAATGTAACCATAAAAGAAAAAGAAAAAAGAAAAAAGAGAAAACAAAAAGAGAAAATTAAAAATAGAATGAAAGCCACAAAATGGGCCGGTCCACCAGAAGGTGCATGTTAGCAGCGCCACCGTCATATAGAAATTGTTGGGATATAGGTCGTGCTAGAAATGGTAGTGAATAAAAGCCGAGGAGCTTCAGGCCTGATTAAGGATGACAATCTGTAGGGTATGGGCGTGTTGATCAGTAGCATACCCATACCCTTGTAGTAAATAGGCATAATTAAAATTGAACCCATTCCCTCGCGGGTTCAAAACTTTACTCGGACCTATACCCTACGGATACCCATACCAATTGGATACTCAACGGGTAGGTCAAATAGTACACAAATTACTAATAATTTACATTCATTGATAATTTTTTTTTGATAAAAGAAGAATATTTATCTCAACTCAATAATGTATATTTGGGTACGTGACATTTATGTCAACTCAAATTAACAATTGATGGCAACTTCACATAGGTCCACAGGTTCACGAGAATAAATGTTATAGGTATATAAACGGGACCACGGGTACGAGGTTACACCAGTGCCCTACTCACGAGTTAAACGGGTAGGGTACGCGTACTACCATGGGTATAAAATTGTACACATACCTATCCATGCGGGTACGGTACCCGTGGGTAAAATTGCTATCCTTAGGCCTGACTTGGTAAAACTGCTGCCATCAACGTCTGGGGTGGGGAAAATATTTGTAAATCTCATGTCGGTCACATATGTTCTCTTTTTTCACAGAAAAAGTGTCATTTTATTTTGAAATTTTGCAAGAATGTTGTAAACTTGTATCTGTTTGTGCTCGATTGTTTTATAGATTGTTTCAATGTGTTTTCATATATTTTGATTTAAAAAAATAACAAGAGCATATTCTGGGAGTTAAATTTGGATTTCTGGTCTTTTGGTGTAGAATTTTGCTTATGTTGAATATATACGCGCGACAGCGACCGACGCGTGAGTCGTGACGTGACGAACCGGCTGTAGCTACAGCCGGCTGTTAAATAGCGTTTCCCATTAGGAAATGAGTGAAGCACGGTGGACCAGTTCCATGAAATCTGTTTGATAGCAGCGACTCTGTTGAATATACAATGTCAAACATTAATTGGTTATTACTAATCCTCGTAGGCACTATGTCCCATATGGCCGGCCTCGTAGGCGTTGTGTTGCCTTCAGGGTGCTTCACATCATCATGACAGGCATAGCAATTCTCCATATCCATTGTATCAAAAAGAAACAGAATGTCATTGCTATCATAAACATGCCTCAAACCGCCTGAAAACAAAACAATCGTTCCTCAAATCTTTATAAACCACTAATTGTACAAACAAAATACTGAGTGATAAATATAAGCTTATGCTTGTGTAGTATACCAATAGTAGTGTAGTAAATGGTGATACTCAACCAATTCATTGCCAAACAAAGAAGCGTAACAAAGTCGGACATCACTCCTTGCTACCACCTAAATTGATCTAGACGTTGGAAGGCTCTCATACAAGTATGAGGAAAATATCATCCGGTGTTGGAAAATGAGCCGAATTTCAGTCATGGCTACTTGCGTCGATTCAAACTCTTATATAGCTTGAACTAAAATATTGGACACAAGTCTGTTCGTAAGAGTAATTACAAAAGATATATCACACACACAATGGCTTTCGGTTATACCTAATTATATTTTTCTATGTAGAAATAGTCTTTTTTAGAAGGGTAATATTATTAGAAGATATTAGTTCCCATTAGACCCGGAAAGGAAAAAAACTTAGGCACAATGGTTCAGTAAAATCCTTTTCAGCAATGGGTTCCCGTGATCCACAAATTAACCTACGCAAACATTCCTATGGGTGCCCGTACGAACATATGTTTATAACTTGAGGAACACATGTTTAGAACTCTACGAACAAGTTACCCAGAATTTTTGGTTCTTTTACATTTCATGGCACGAACTTATATATATATGGACGCACCACTGATACGTTGACATTGTACCTTACGGTATAGGTGACGGGCACATTAAGAAAATTAAATCTACTGCCAACGGAAAATAAGCTTTGTAGGAAAATATATTTTCAGATATTGTACCTTACGGTATAGGTGGTGGGCACAGTAAGAAAATTAAATCTACTGCCAATGGAAAATAAGCTTTGTAGGAAAATAGATTTTCAGCTTCTGTACATGAAGATATCCATGTTGCTTGCGCGCCTCCCCTGTACTGCAACTACTGATGCTTTCAGCTTCTATGTTCCAGGTCTATAATGTAGAGAAACCATCTTTTACAAGAGGATTTCGTTGCTTCGAGCTCCTCTGCTTCAGGTCTACAACTCGCTTCTGCAGCTATCGGTTTGTGTCTGAGATGTGACACGGTAAATGATTTGTTGATTGGATATATAAGTCAACTACGCTTGCTTCCGTACTTATAAAAGTTAACTATTATGCCAATGGATGCCCTTAATTGCTTCTGCTAAGGTGGTGCTAGTTAATCGTCCCATGATATGTTTCTGTAAATTCTGTTGGGTATTACTAGAAATAGAATAAAATCTGGTTGCACCTTTCTTTTCATTTTTTTCCTACGAGATATTTTATTTTTCTCTACATGCATTAAAAAGCACCTCAAGAAACATTGAGTGTGTGCACATACCCACATGTCAGCGACGCAACAAGTGGCCAAATAAAAAAAACGTCATGATAGGCACAGTAGCATCCATAAGGTTTCACCAATTATAAATGTTAAAGTTTGTGGTTTTCATGTGACCAACCCAGGGACCTAACAACAAATAACAAAGATCAAAGAGGTTCATGAACACAAAACATAGGCGCTATCACAACTTTGCATCAAACTTAAATCCCCAAGATAAAAAAAGAGAGGATAAGTGTTACATGAACAGAGTACCATGTAAGGGATAATAACATAATAGATATAATACATGGATAGCAGGTAAACAACATGCAGCGGATAGTAATGATATTTCATCTTACCAGGAGATTCAGGCCCAATGATATCACATGCAGTGACAGTGTAATAATCAACACCACGATAAGGAAGTAACAGCTCTGCAAAGAAGATCTTCCGAGCCTTAGTTTCCAAGTTTTCTGCTTTAAAGTTCATATGGACATAGTAGCCTGCTTTGTCGATAATTTGCCTGAGATGTTTATGATTGAGATCCACAGGCTCGTATTGGTCAACCTTAAAAAAATGGAAGTTTTTTAACACAGTCAGTGAGCAGCAGTGAAGCATAACCTGATCAAGTGAAAGAAGTGGAAAAAGCGGGGAGAAGACAAGAGCTTACGCACAGTATGTTTAACATTGTAATACTCTAATGCCTTTTTCGCCTCGATCATGTATTTCTCGCGTTTTTTGTCTATCAGTCGCTGCCTTGTGGATGGTGACATTGGTGGAGATGGTATCTCCCCATCAGAATCTGGATGATACTCTGGAGAACTGCAGCCAGAATCTGGACTCTCTGAAGGAAGTTTGCCAGAAACTGAATGCTGCTGAGAAACGCACGCCTTCTGGGCATTCACTTCGTCATCTTTCTGAACTGTTCTCTTCCCGGTGCCATGTTTCCTGCAGGTTCAAATAGAAGTGTAATTCAGTTAAAAAAATAGAAGTGCAATTACTTAATACAGCAAAATTCCATGCGGAAATAACATGAATTCAGGAAACCCATAGCCCGGCCCCTCACCACCAATTCCCAACTATAGGAGCTGTGAGATCGATCGGGCAGAGATGTCTCAAAGACCTAAACTAACCACATAGATTTGCCATGTGGAACTGATAAGATGATTACAGGTAGGCTTAGATGGAAGGGGTAACAAACTAAACAGTACGCCGTGCGAGAGGTATGCCTAGCCTTGGAGGAGATAGCGGCGGCAGCGCGCCTCTTGGCCGTCTTCTGCACGGGTAGGTGCGAGATGCTCCGCAGCCGCTCGCTCCATCCTTCAGTAACCCTCGCAACCGCCCTGGATGATCGCACCATCGTCGGTGAATCGCCGGTGATGCCTGATTTTGTCGAGCCGTCGAGGGATAGGGATTTTATTGGAAGGGGTAGGGATCTAGCCATGTAGGTGGTGGTGGACAAGGCCCAGGAGTTGGGGCTTGGCCTGAAGAACTGCCCCGCGTGGGCAGGGCCAGGTAGTTTTCTTCACAAGTTCGGTTCTGCTTTTTCTTCTTGTTTCCTTCTCCTTCCGGATTTCAAAAAGTCTGCGCAAATATGTTTATAAATTTGAAAATGATACACAAATTTGAAAATTAGCCTTTTTAATCCTAAACAATTTTTAAAAATGAGCATTTTTTAACCTGAACCATTTCAAAAATTAACTTTTTAAAAATTTGAACTAGTTTCAAAAAATATAATCAATTTAAAAAATAAACATTTTAAAAATCCGAACCATTTTCAAAATGATTGTGTAAAATTTAAACCATTCCAAAAAATGGTAGTTTCAAACTTTGAACATTTGTCGAAATCTTAACCATTTAAAAAATGAACACTTTAAAAAATGAACATTTTTTATAAATACGAAAACATTCATTAATTTAAAAGGATTAAAAAAGACCGAAAAGAAAGAAAAAAACTTAAAAACACAGAAACCAATAAACTATAGAAAACCAAACTTGATCTTTCTAGAATCTTTTTGAACATGAAAAACAAATGAACCGCACGAAGAATGAGTTGACCAGTTATTATGCCGTGTGAAGCGTGATTTAGAGAAGGGGTACAGTGTTATGTCGATTTATCGATGCAATGGGTGTCGGTTAGGAATTGTCAGCCTAGCTGAATGAGATTCAGTGACAGCGCGAGTATATATTATAATAGAAATAAGGAAACAAAAACGTCAAATTGTTACCTGGATAGTGTCATTTTGTATTTTTGTCTTCCCGTGACACTATTCATGTTGAATTTTTTTCGCGCATATATTGAATATACCCATGCTCTCTGGACCCCCACGAAGTTCTTTTTTATACTAACCCAATTATTCTATCTCCCTGTGTATGGCTCCTTTGTGCACAATCACAAGCCCACTGGGCATAAAGAAGGAGATGATCCGCATTATCCAATTTGACCAATTGTATTATTTCCTTGTGTATCTCTATAGGAGGTTTTTCCGCATGTACCTTTAGTTTCCCTTTTCTCATCCCGTCCGAGAGAGAAGTTCTTCTAATTCTATGAACCTTTCTAGAATCCTTTTCTCGGAAATATGAGTTAAGAGGTTTCGGGTATTCCACCAACTATTAAATGAGAAAGAGACCCCCGGGGCAAAAGTATGATAAATACAAGATAGTAAATAAGGCAATGTTTTTTTCATTTTTGATATGTAAAAATGAGTTGTTAGAGCATCTCCAACCGGAGGCCCCAAATTCGGCCCCCAAAGTGACCGCGTATGCGTCCGGACGCGTCCGCAGACACCGACTGGACAACCCCCAAAACTAGTGTCCTACAACCACATCGTTCAAATTTTGACACCCAAATCCATGCAAGCCATGCACGTCCATCATAGAGGTAGTTTTGATGTTGAAATAAATAGTTCACACCACGTTATTACAATTAATAATTGTACCTAAACAAATAAAAGTAGCCGGACACAAATCATTGCAAATTAAAAATCAGTCCCTCCCCATGAAGGCATACATGTGATCCACCAGATCTGTGAGTAGTTGGGTGTGCGCTACTTCATGTCGAAGTTGTCGATGCATCTCAAGAAATTGCATGACATACTCTACTTCTTGTTCAGGTAGGTGGACATGTTCTCCAGGCTTCTCAAAGTCAGTGCGAGCAGCCCCTTCTCCCTCATCCTCCACAATCACGTTGTGCAAAATTACACAACAAGTCATGACCTGCCATAGAACCTCCGGATCCCACATCATAGCCGCTCCACGAACTATGCCCCAACGAGCTTGCAACACACCAAATGCCCTCTCCACATCTTTCCTAACTGATTCATGCTCAGCTGCAAATGCACGTCTTTTAAGAGTAGTGGGATTACTGATAGTTTTCACAAAAGCCACCCACTGAGGATATATACTGTCGAGGGGTCACCTCGGCAGATCCCAGATTCGAGTACCCCAGGTTGATTGAGAGGGAGAAGATGGCGAGTGACGGTAGTTACCACGGCTGACAAGCAAAGATTTACCCAGGTTCAGGCTCCCGAAGGATAACACCCTACTTCCTGCTTGTCTGATCTATATTAATGGAGTCGAAGATTACAATGGTGATCCCGGCGAGATATCGATCTCGCTAGGGTTTCGGTGGTGAGTATGAATGTACCCCTGACAGAGGTCCCTCCTAGCCTTTATATGGAGGCTAGGTCTCAGGATATCGGTGTCGGTTAGGTTTACAGGATTTGGTAGGTATCTACCGACTCATCTTCGACTTCCTTGGGACGTACGTTGTCCTTATTGGGCCCTTTACGGGCCTGCAGTGGTTGATCTTGAGGCTTCGCGTGCACCAGGTACTTCATAGTGGGACACCCGAAAGGTAGGCCCACGTCAGGAGCCCCCGAGTACTTGGTCGAATCGTAGAATCGCGTAAGGACTCCTTTCTCTGTGCACGCCTTTCTTCGGGAGTCGAGAGCTTGTCGACTGCCTTGATGTACTTCGTCTTGAGTTGACGACTCGAATTTGCACCGCATGGATGAGCTTGAACAGCTTGAATCTCTGAAAATTTTCGACTGCCTCTATCGGGAGCGCGAACAGTGCTCCCGATAGGAGTAGCCCCGAGATTAAGCTTAATTGCTTGTAATTTAGGTTAATCTCAAAAACCTCTCTCAGTCGAAAGAAATTTCTGAAACCCTCCCGATGGGAGTGACTTAGGAATTCGCTGATTAAATCAGAGTCCTTTCTCAGCCTTTACAGTTTACTATATGCTGCACTTTTCGAGTGCTCATTCAGCCAATGGGCCTGCTGTTATTACTCGAATGGAATTCGAGTTTTTTCTCAGCCGATTGGCTTACTTTTGGAACTCGAATGTAGTTGGAGTTTACTCAGCCGAGTGGCCTACTTGTGGAACTTGAATCAAGTTGGTGTTTGTATCCAGTCGCGTCATTTATTTGACGTAGTCGAAAAGGTGCTCAACCGAACGGCTTTTGCTGTGCTTCTCCATCTTGATGTCATTGCTGACGTTTTCTTGTCTGCTGTCGATGGGACGTGACGTTGCGGTCCCGCTGTCAGTGTTGACTTGCGGCGACGTTTGCAGCTCCCGATTTGACCGCTCGGCGCAAAAAATTTGCGACGTGAAGATGGCTCCCTCGTTTCCCGTGCGCAGTGGGCGGCGTGGCCTGCGACGGTTGCGCTCTCCGCCTGCCACGTGTAGGGTTGGATGAATCGTGTCGTTTGCAGATGCTGATTGAACGGCCACGATTCACTTTTTTTCTGCGGTATATTAATTTCACCACGGCGTGGGGAAAGTTATCCCTTCGCCATTCTTGCCCTTTCCGTTCCAAGCCTTCTTCCTCCTCGCGCTCAAGCACTCCATCGCCATTGCCGAGCTGGAGTCCACCGCAGCCATGGGAAAGAAGCCCGGTGTCCCGAAGGCCAAGAGGGGAGGCAAATAGAAGGCCATCGTCGATGATCTTGATTTGAAGAGGGTGGACTACGACTGGTCCAAGTCTGCGGTGAAGACCTCGGATCTTGACGATCTGCAGGAGAAGAATCTGCTCCCTCCAATGGAGCAGTTGAAGACACGCGCCCCGGGGAAAGAGGTAACCCCTTCTCCACGCAACGGGGAGTGTGTTTGCTTTGTGGATTTCTTGCATAGGGGCTTCTCCTTCCCTCTGCACGATTTTGTCCGTGGTCTCTTGTATGCCTATGGGATTCAGATGCATGATCTGACTCCCAATGGCATCTTGAGTATCGCGAGCTTTTTCGTGCTCTGCGAGTGTTTTCTGGGTATTGCTCCCAACTAGCTTCTGTGGAAGAAGATCTTCAACGTGAAGCGCAACGTCGGAAGAGGCAGCATTGTCTACCCCGTTGGAGGCTTCGGCATCAAAGTGCGCGGCGACATCACCTTCTTCTAGATGAAGAAGTTCGACTCCATCCAGGGTTGGCGGAAGCGGTGGTTCTACGTGAGCTGCGAGCAGGAGGGGCTGCCTGAATTCGTTGCTGACAAGCCGCTGAAGAAGACGAATGCTTGGGCGCATTCTGCTGAAGTCACTTGGCAAGGATGCGGGTGGTGTGCATCTCATTGCCACCTTTATCAGAATGCAGATGCAGCCGCTACGTGCTCGCATCCACCCGATGTGGGAGGATCAAGGTCCCAGTGATCCCACTCGCATGTCTTCAGTTGAATTGAATGATGAAGAGGTCGTGCAGAAGGTGAAGGCCATCACCAGTCTGCGGGCAGCGGACCCGTGCAACGTCAAATGCCCCATCACTCCCTATGGAGTGGGGAGGCGACTGTCTGAAGTAAGTTCTTCTTGTGCTTGAACATGCATTCTTTCTTTTGCTCTACTTTTTCTTACTCAAGTTTCTATTGGATGATAGGGCCACCCGAGCTTCGAGTGCCTTCCTCCGCTGATGGAGAATGGCCCACATGAAGAGGCCGAGTTCCCTGCAGAGGAACCGACAGATGATGATGAACTTCCCTCTGCTCATTCTCCTGAAGAAGAGCTGGAGGAAGTCGAAGTTGAAGATGATAAGTCGCGGCCGCTAAAGCGCCTTCGGCACGAGAAGGGTGACTCTGCTTCTGCGAGTTCTCCTTCCAGGCGTGCGACTGCGGAAGAAGATGATACCGGTTCTTCCTCGCCGAGTGCCAAGGAACCGAAGGGTGCACAGGAACCGCTGGCGGTGGATCCTCTCGCCTCGGCACCACCCTTGGATTTCGGCAGGATGCCTTCTATTTCTTTCGACAGCGACGACGACGAGGAGATGAGGTAAAGTGCTTTGTTCTTGAATTGCTATCCACACCTTCTGCAAGATTCTTGATTGTATTTTGTTTACATCCTTAGTGACCTTGCTGGCGCTGGGTCTCCCACACGTGGTGCGGAGCACACTTCGGCTCCCCCTGGAAGAGAAGCAGTCGGATGCTCCAGATGCGAGTGCCGCACCCACGACAGAAGTGGCGAAGGCTTCGACTTCCGCCGTTCCAGAGGAGTTGATCACTCCGACTCCAAGTTCGGCATCAGTGCAAGAGCATGTAAGTGTCCTTCTTTTGTAAATTAAATCATTGGGAGCATGAGCAGTGCTCCCGATGGGAGTAGCCCCCGAGGCTGTGTGCAACTAGTATAGTTGGTCACAGGCTCAAAACTTTGTAATTCTGTATTTCGCAGCCTCTCTACCGCCAGCAGGTATCAGTTGTCGAAGGCTATATTCGGCTGGAGTAGGAGAGGAATCAACTCCTTGCTGACCTGAAGCAGGCCAGGCGTAAGTCTTTTTTCTAAAAGTTTCATGTCAAAATTTTTGCTTCTTTCTTTTATGCCGCGATATCCTTTCTGTCGCAGTCGATCAGCAAACTGCAGCCAACCGGATGACCGAGCTAGAGACGAAGAACAAGAGCGCCAAAACAGCACTCGAGGAGGCCAAGAAGCGAGAAGATGACATGCGCGACTCGGAAAAGACTCAGGTGGAGCGCTTGCTCTCACTCACCGACGTTGTTGGATGTAAGTGTCTTGTTACTGTTGATTCGTTATTCCTTTTCTGTCGGTCGAATGCTGACCCTGTGCTTGAACATAGGTGCCTGTGGTGGCGCTTCTCCTGCGGACTCTTCCAGTGAAAACAGCACCCTGGAACAAGTTGTAGGCTTTGTCGACAGGGTCTGTGCTTACGCTTTGGCTGCGATGGCCAAGTCCTCTGGAGCTCTGGCGACTATGCATCAGGGCATCTTCCCCAACAAGCCAGCACCAAGTGACGTCGACACCCTGACTGCGCCGTTCGGTACCGGGTCGACGATCATGGCGGACTACACCCGCACCCAGATGGTACGCGGCTCGGAGCTCACCTTCCCACTCCTGCTTGGTCATCAGGTCGCAGGTGACTTTGACAAAGTTGTTAGCCAGTTTCCCAAGAGGCCTGATGGCAAAATGCAGTCGCTGAGCGTGGTGAAGCCGGAAGCAAGTCATCTGGCGAAGGAGGTCGTGTCGCTGTTTGAAAAGCGGGTTGCCAAGCAAGCTGAAGTGGCGGCTCACAAAAGTAGATCCATGTCCGAGTTTGTGTCATAGGCTACATGTGTGCCTTCACTTGAACTTGGCTTTTGTAATGAACTTCTGAATCTGATGATTCTCCTTGCTAGGATCTTTATTTTGTGATTGTAAAAAACCTTGCTTTTGAACTAATGAAGTCGAATCTTCATCGCATTGGGTGCTTTGCTTTGCTAACCTTTGCATAAAGGTGTTTTGTTGCTTGACTCGCTTCATTGTTGAAACAGGAGGGGCTGAACATAGGTTCTGGGGGGAATCGACTGGCCAGAGATCGCTCCCGCACCAGCTGATCCTCGATGGAGGGTTGAACGTCGTCCTCGTCCTACTCGAAGCCAGAGCGACCAGAAATTGATATCCTGGATGAGGAAGCGAATCGTCGACTTGGAGAAGTCGTTGAAGGACAAGCAGAAAGAACTCGACCATTTGAAGGCACGGCCTGCTCCTTCAACCGAATGCGAGCAGTACTTGCTTGGCGAGATGGACTTGATCTGTCAACAACTGCAGAGTGAGTATTGGATCGCACCTGGCGCGCGGCGACCTTGCTTCTGGGATGCCAGAAGACCATGTCGAAACTGCATCGGGTGATGTTTCCCCACAATCCGCAGTCGTATGGGATATCAGTGCTGATGGACTTGTTCCAAGATGGTGCGGCTATTAAGCAGGTTGTCCATGCTCAGCTTGTGGCTGGAGCAAATATCGCCTTGGCATTCTTCCGCAAGCACCGGACACATTTTCCACTCGACAGAGTTATTGGCGGGTGGCCTGATGCCGAGCATTACGCCGAGTCCTTGCCATTCGCAAGGCAGATGGTCGAAGATATTCAACGCCGTACTGAGCAGCTGGTAGGTCCATTGGATGCGCCCAAGGATGAACCTAGAGGATAGAGCACAGATAGAAACTCTGTTGTATGTGAATAGCTTGTAACTGTGAGGGTTGACCTCTAAATTCAATATGTGAATATAATGTATGTATGTATGTATGTACGAATACTCTTGTGAATCCTGTGTGGCGCAGCCCCCGAGCGTTCGAGTGTGGCCTAGGATTTGATTTGTTGACTTGTATGGCGCAGAACCCGAGCGTTCGGGTGCGGCCTAATTTTTTGCTAAGGACCTGTGTGGCGCAGCCCCCGAGCGTTCGGGTGTGGCCTAGGTTTTTGCTAAGGACCTATGTGGCGCAGCCCCCGAGCGTTCGGGTGCGGCCTAGGTTTTTCTTTCAACTTGCATGGCGCAGCCCTCGAGCGTTCGGGTGCGGCCTAAGTTTTTGCTAAGGACCTGTGTGGCGCAGCCCCCGAGCGTTCGGGTGCGGCCTAGGTTTTTTCTTTCAACTTGTATGGCGCAGCCCCCGAGCGTTCGGGTGCGGCCTAAGTTTTTGCTAAGGACCTGTGTGGCGCAGCCCCCGAGCGTTCGGGTGCGGCCTAGGTTTTTTCTTTCAACTTGTATGGCGCAGCCCCCGAGCGTTCGGGTGCGGCCTAAGTTTTTTGTTAAGGACCTGTGTGGCGTGGCCCCGAGCGTTCGGGTGCGGCCTAGGTTTTTTCTTTCAACTTGTATGGCACAGCCCCCGAGCGCTCGGGTGCGGCCTAAGTTTTTGCTAAGGACCTGTGTGGCGCAGCCCCTGAGCATTCGGGTGCGGCCTAGGTTTTTTCTTTCAACTTGTATGGCGCAGCCCCCGAGCGTTCGGGTGCGGCCTAAGTTTTTTGTTAAGGACATGTGTGGCGCAGCCCCCGAGCGTTCGGGTGTGGCCTAGGTTTTTTCTTTCAACTTGTATGGCGCAGCCCCCGAGCGTTCGGGTGCGGCCTAAGTTTTTTGTTAAGGACCTGTGTGGCGCAGCCCCCGAGCGTTCGGGTGCGGCCTAGGTTTTTTCTTTCAATTTGTATGGCGCAGCCCCCGAGCGCTCGGGTGCAGCCTAAGTTTTTGCTAAGGACCTGTGTGGCGCAGCCCCCGAGCATTCGGGTGCGGCCTAGGTTTTTTCTTTCAACTTGTATGGCGCAGCCCCCGAGCGTTCGGGTGCGGCCTAAGTTTTTGTTTCTTTTTAACTGCAAAAAGTAAAGGGATATCGAAGTTTCTTCAAACCACTTCATATATTAAGCTAGCAAGCCGCCTCATTAAAACCTTTCAGTCCCCTTAGGTACCCTGAAAGGAAAAGAGCGCGTCTGAAACCTGCTGCTTGTTGGTGTGTAAGTACAGTTTACATTGGGGGTGTCGACTATGCGTAGAAACGGCGCAGCTGCGCAGCGTTCCAAGGGTTGTGGCAGAGTTCCCCTGTCTTCGAGTTCTTCAGGCGGTAGGCGCCGTTATCGAGTGCGTCCGTGACGATGTATGGTCCCTCCCATGGGGACGCGAGCTTGTGCACCTTCTTCTGCTTGAGTCGCAACACCAAGTCACCAGGGATGAAAGATCTGGCTCGCAGTCATCGACCGTGGTAGTTGTGAAGGCTCTGCTGGTATACGGCTGTGTGGGAGAGTGCGATGTCTCTGGCCTTGTCTAGCACATCCTTGTCGTCCTCCATTGCTTCATCCGCGTCTGACTCGTCGTAGAGTACCACTCGAGGCGCATCAAAGCGCAGGTCGGGTGGCATGATCGCTTCTGCTCCGTAGACCATGAAGAATGTGGTGTACTGGGTGGATCTGTTTGGTGTGGTGCGCAGGCTCCACAGCACAGATGGCAACTCTTCCACCCAGGCTCCAGCAACGCATCTGAGGGGCACGAATAGGCGCTTTTTGAGGCCACGACAGACGATGCCATTTGCTTTTTCGACCTGCCCGTTGGATTGGGGATGGTGACTGAAGCGTAGTTGAGCTTGATGCCTTGGTCTGCGCAGAATAACTTGAATTCCTCAGTCGTGAAGTTTGTGCCGTTATCTATAATGATGCTGTTGGGCACGCCAAACCTGAAGATGATCGACTAATGAAGTTGACTGCAGACGAAGCAGTCGAACTTGTGATTGGGACGGCTTCAATCCATTTGGTGAACTTGTCGACTGCGACGAGCAGATGCGTGTGTCCGTCAGGGGATGATTTCTTCAAAGGACCCACCATGTCGAGTCCCCACTGGGCGAATGGCCGGGCGAGTGGTATTGTCTTGAGCTCTAATGCAGGTGCGTGTGGCCTGGTGGCAAACTTCTGACATCTGATGCATCTCTTGACCATGTCCTCCGCTTCTTGCATAGCAGTGGGCCGGTAGAACCCTGCTCGAAAAGCTTTGGCGACTAGGGCACGACTGCTGGCATGGTGCCCACAGGTGCCAGCGTGGATGTCGAGCAGGATTGCTTTGCTGTCTTCCGGATTGATGCATCGCTGGAGCACTCCTGATATGCTTCGCTTGTACAGCTCGCCATTGATGATCGTGAAGGCCTTGGAACGGCGGGTGATGCGCTTGGCTTCTGTCGGGTCTGCTGGTAACTCCTTTCGCAGCATGTATGCGAGAAAAGGATTAGTCAATGTAGGTTCGATCAACAGTACCTCGATGGGTTACACGCCGGGTGCACCCTGATCCTTTGCTGGCGAGTCTTATGCGCCTGATGTCGATGTCGAAGGCTCGTACGGCTGCTTCAGCTTGATGGAGCGTTGCGTGATGCACTCGAGGAAGACTCCGTCTCGCACCATCTCCTTTCTTGAGCCAATATTGGCGAGTAAGTCCGCCTCTTCATTGCTTTCGCGGCCAACGTGACGCAGCTCGCATCCTTCAAAGTTGCCCTCCATGATAGTGTACAGGTCGCGGTATAGGATCATGTTGTCCGCAATGGCATCGCAGTCCTTCATAGTTTGCTGCACGACGAGGTTCGAGTCCCCGTAGATCATGAGGTGAGTGGCGCCGCAGTTCTTGGCCATTCGCATGCCATGGAGGAGGCCCTCGTACTCTACCTCGTTGCTCGTTGGCCTCTTGAAGGTCATCTGGAGCACGTAGCGGAGCTTGTCGCCTTTAGGTGAGATCAGGATGACACCTGCACCCGCTCTGTCGTATTTCTTGGAGCCATCGAAGTACATGGTCCACGCGTTCGACATGTCTGGGACAGATGGTAGCTGGGCTTCGATCCACTCCGTCGTGAAGTCTTGGAGTACTTGTGCCTATTGCTCTCGGGTGCGCATACTTCAGGCCCCATGGACCCAGATCGATGACCCACTTGGCGACTCGCCCTGTTGCATCCGGGTTGGTGCGGATGTCCGATAAAGCTGACGAGCTGACTACCGTTATCGGGTGCCCAGAGAAATAGTGCACCAGCTTCTTTGATGTCATGTAGACGCCGTATGCTAGCTTCTGATAGTGCGGGTATCTCTGCTTGGACACGGACAGAGCCTCACTGAGGTAATATATGGGTCGTTGCACAACGTGCCCTTTGCCTTCATCGCGTTCGACCACGAGGACTATGCTGACCACTCGGTTAGTTGCTGCGACATAAAGGAAGATAGGCTCTTCCTCAGCGGGTGCGACAAGGATTGGTGGAGTCGACAGGACGTGCTTGAGATGAGCGAACGCTGCCTGTGCTTCTTCTGTCCACTCGAATTTGTCTACCTTCCTCATCAGTTGGTAGAAAGGGAGTGCCTTTTCACCCAACTTACTAATAAATCGCCCGAGAGCAGCGATTCGACCAGCTAGGTGCTGGACCTCTCAGAGTTTGGTTGGAGGCGACATCGTCAGTATTGCCTCTATCTTCTTAGGATCTGCTTCGATTCCCCGTGCTGACACCAGGTTGCCGAGGAGCTGTCCTGCTGGCACACCGAAGGCGCACTTTTCTGGGTTAAGCTTGATCTGATACTTGTTGAGGTTTGCGAATGTTTCTCGTAGGTCTTGGAGTAGCGTGTCCTCTTTTTGAGTCATAATGACGATGTCGTCGACGTAGACTTGCACGTTCCGCCCGATTTGCAACTCGAGGCAGTTCTGCATCATGCGCTGGTAAGTGGCTCCAGCGTTCTTGAGCCCGAAAGGCATCGTCTGGTAGAAGAATACACCATGGGGTGTGATGAAGGCTGTCTTCTCTTGGTCTTCCTCCCTCAGCTTGATCTGATTGTAACCCGAATCTGCATCCAGGAAACAGAGGCGCTCGCAGCCTGCAGTTTTGTCGATGATCTGGTCGATGCGTGGCAGAGGGAAGTGTTCCTTTGGGAACACTTGTTGAGGGAGGTGAAGTCGACGCACATGCGGAGCGCAGTCGATTTCTTCTTCTTGACTAGGACTGGGTTAGCGAGCCAGTCCGCCTGCTTGATTTCTCGAATGAATCCGGCGTGACGCAGCCTGTCTATCTCTTTGGTGATGAAGATTCGCTTCGGCTCGGGGACGCGGTGCATGGTCTGCTTAACCGGTCGCACATCATCTTTGAGCTGGAGAGAGTGCTCAGCAAGTTCCCTGGGTACTCCTGGCATATCTGAGGGCTGCCAGGCGAAGATTTCCCAGTTCTCACGGAGGAACTTGACGAGCGCGCTTTCCTATGCGCTAGTCAAGCTTATCGACACTCGAGTGGTCTTCTCATGGTCCGTCAGGTGGACTTGGACTGCTCTTGTATCATTGGTCGCGTTGAATGCTGCATCGTATGCTGGTTTCTTGGCAGCAGGGAAGATAGTCCTGTTGTTGTCGCGGGACACTTCTTCGAGCTGTTCTTGCATGCCAAAGGACTCGGAGATCTTGTTGAAGTCTCTGTCGCATTTGTCTGATCGGTCGAAGTCGCCGTTCACTGTGATGACCCCTTTCGGGCCAGGCATCTTCAGCATGAGGTATGCATAGTGTGGTACTACCATGAACCTTGCGAATGTAGGGCGCCCAAGTATCGCGTGGTACTATGATGCCCAGTCGACAACCTCAAAGTCGATTGCCTCCTTTGCGTAGTGATCTGGTGTGCCGAAGATGACATCGAGTGTGATAGTTCCCACGGGAAGCACTGCTTTCCCGAGTACTATGCCATGGAAGGTGCTTCCTGATTTGGGGAGATTCGACACAAATCTGCCCATCTTTCGAAGGGTGTCAGCGAATATGATGCTGATGCCGCTGCCTCCGTCCATGAACACCTTGGTCATTGCGAAGTCGCCGATCTGCGCCTCGACCACGAGTGCAGCGTGGCCAGGCCTGGGTACCTTTGGTGGATGGTCAGCTCTCGAGAAGGTGATGTTGGTTTCAGACCCCTTCAGGTACTCTGGAGTTGCGGGTGGGCAGGCGACGACTTGGTAGACCTGTCGATTGATTAGCTTCTGGCACCTGTTGGTGGGGCGCCCTTTCTGAATCATGTTCAGTTGTCCGCGTGCGACTGGGTACCGGTCTTCCGGCACTCGAACTTCTTCTTCCTGGGGTTGTTGCTATACATACGCTGCTGCTGCGTGCGCTGCTGCGGCTGCAGGTGCGGCCGCGGGCGCGGCTTGGATGGCTAGCTGTCCTGCGGGCTGCGCCGCGAGTGCCTCAGGGTGGACCTTCTTCTTGATAGCCTCGTATATCTTGAGTGCTTTTCTGCAGTCCTTCAGCAGGTGATTGGCACTCCACTTCCCTGTCTCGGGGTTCCGGAACATGTGGTCTCTGCATGGCTGTTCGAGCTCTTCTTCCGTGGTGAGGACGCGGCATTTCCACTCATGTTTCTGCCCTCCATCATTGCGGTAGTGATCCTGGCTTCGACCGTACTGTCCTTGACTGGTTGGACGGACGCTGTCGTGACTGCCGTCTTCATGGGGGTTACTGAATCCCGCCGCTACTAGTTCGATCGTGTCCCGTCCGTCATAACGGGGTTTCTTCTTGCGGCGATCGTCTCTCCAGTTGCTTGGGCCTCCGTCTTCTTTTACCGCGTAAGGGCGCTCAGCGCGCATGGAGTCCACTCCGTCTGCCCACTGGTTGGCTATCTTCATGACTTCGATTAAGCTTTTTGGCTAGAGTCGATCGAATGCTTCCCTGAGGTCGTCATGCCACACTCCGCACTGAAAGGCGTCCATCGCTCTGTCTTCAGAGACGACTCCGATGCTGTTACGCAGCAGAGTCCATCATGAGATGTAAGAGCGCAGCGGCTCATCTTTGCCTTGCTTGCAGGCCTGCAACTCGACGAAGGTGTCGGGCCGTGAGTACGTTCCAAGGAAGTTCTTGACGAAGGCTTCCTCGAACTGCTCCAAGGAGTTGAAAGCATTCTTGGGCACGTTTTGGAGCCATCCGCGTATAGATCCAGTGAGCATCATATGGAGATACTGCATGGCGGTCGTCGTGCTGCCTCCTTGACAATTGCAGGCGATGAGGTAGTCATCGAGCCAGAGCCGCGGGTCCGTCGTTCCATCGTACTTGGGTGCTTCGGCTGTGAGCTTGAAACCTTTTGGCATGCACGTGTCCCGTATGCTGAGGGTGAAACACGGGGCACCGCATGGCTCGTAGGTCCCGCCGGAGTAGAGTTCCGGGTCCTGGGTGTTGCTTGCCCGCTTGGCGCGGTTGCGGTCGAGCTGCCGCTGCATGATGTAGTTGCGCACGTCTTCTCCTTCTTGAAGGTGTCGCGTGGGCCGCTCTACGTGCATGGCACGCTCGCGGTCGCATCGACCTGGGTCTTCTGCTGGTTTATCGGCTGCGCCCGAGTTGAGCAGAACGTCTTCTGCGAGCTTGAGTGCCTTGATCTGCTGCCTGTGTACGTTGATGCGCGGGTCCCCTTCTGGAGGTTGGGTCAGCTGCAGATATGTGCCGATGGACATCAGAGCTGCAGAGGCTGTCCTTGGGATCGGAATCCATTCTGCGTCTTCCATCACGTATGATTACTCGAGGTTGGGGGTGACCCCTGCTCTGTCCACTTCGGGCATCCGATGTAGGCGTGTCCGATGACGCTTTTGGGAGACCGCGGTCTCTGAGGAGGCGAAGGAGAAAGCTGCGCGCCTAGCACTCGAGTCATCGGCGATCTCATTGCGCCGAGCCAGTTCAGCTCTTTCCACGCGCATCTTCTCGGTGTCCTTCCACATCAGGTACCGGTGCGCCATCACGTCTTCTCTGGTCGCGTCTTCAGGGGGCATGGTGTACTCCTCCATGTGCTTCAGGGCTCTGATCACCATTTCACGAGTAATGGTGAGTTTTGTCACCCCGTCTGGCATGATCACCTCCAGTGGGTACACCGGAGGTTCTTCTCGACGATTGCTGTTGGGGGTCATGGTTTCGATCATGTAGATCTGCACTGGGTGCGACTGGGCCATCGACTGCGCGTCGCTGTTGTCGGAGCTTTTGCTAGAGCCGAAGATGGAGGCGACGTGGTACACACCGCAGTCGTTGCAGAACTTGTCCGGCAAAGGGTCGACGATTTTCGTAGAGCTCGTTGTTGATGCAGGTGTGGCGGGCGGGGTTGCTGCAGATGTTCCTCCCGCAGTCGATGTTGTGGAAGTAGATGCTATCTCCATAGTAGAAGGAGACGCGGTCGAAGTTGACGACGCCAGCACGATCTCCATAGTCGAAGGAGATGCGATCGATGTCGTTGATGCATGCGCGATCTCCATGGTCGAAGGAGATGCGGTTGATGTCGTTGATACAGGCGCTATCTCCATAGTAGAAAGAGACGCGGTCGAAGTCGATGATGCTGGCGCGATCTCCGTGGTCGAGGGAGATGCGGTCGATGTCGCTGATGCAGGCGCGATCTCCGTGGTCGAAGGAGATGCGGTCGAAGTTGATGCAGGCGCGATCTCCGTGGTTGAAGGAGATGCTGATGCATGTAAAATGCATACATGAACTTTGCACTATATCACACATATTCCAATCATATATACAACATATAAGGGTTATATTACTGTTATTTAATGATTTTATGAAATAAATTAATTGTTTACTATTTTTATGGAATTAACCCTGCGCAGGCAGAAAACCCTATTTCTTTACTTTTATGTTTCAGGGACCCAAACGTCGTCATAAAATTCTGGAAAAATACAGAGGTCATTATTTTGGAAGGAAGAAGACGTAGGAGCGAAGGAATCAAGCAAACGGAGCCCGCAAGGCGAAAAGGGGCTGCCCCACGTGGCCAGGTACTGTGGCCACATGGGGCCCACCCGTTTGGGCCTCGGAGCTCCGCTGCCGTCGATCTTTCGTCCACCGACTCCGTCTTGACCTAAAAACACCTATAAAAAAGGTCCCCTGGCGTTTCGCGAACGGAGCGCCGCCCAAACACAGAAACACCGAAACGGAGATCTTGAGCTGCAGATTGGAGGGGGAAAACTCCGGCGGGGCGCTGCCGGCGTGGTCTCCATCTTCTCCATCGACTTCTCCACCATCTCCATGATGAAGAGGGAGTAGTCCACCTCTGGACTATGGGTTTGTGGAAGTAACTTTTGTATCTCTCCTCTCTTGAGTTTCACTAATTAGTACCGTATGAGCTGCTGAACATGATTACGGTCATATTTGTAATACCTATGTGGTGGATCTTTCTATGAGTTAATATATGTTTGAGATTGCAATGTTTGTTTCAGTTATGAGTATAGATGCATATTATGTACCCCGTTCTTGTCTACTTGTTATGATCAAGCATGTTTATGAGAGCGTGTGTGGGGGAACGTGTGCATTAGTTGGAGTAACGGGGGTGGTGAGTGCGGTAAGCTGACAACTTAATATCGCGATCCACTTGGGTGTTTACCTTACTTTGTTACCTCACTAGGGATAAACTAAAATACCATGCTGCAAGGGTTGAGGGTGACCAAGCTTCTTCCTGTGACTAGATCCAGCATGTTCTTATTTTCACTTCATGTCATGAAACTTATTGCTATACTCTGAGTCATCTTAATTACCGAGGTGTTATGATTTAATTCGCATCTTGGTGGAGTATAAGAGAGACTAATAACCAAAAGGTCTCTATGTTAGGACGTGATGCCCATATAATTAGTAACTTGTTATCAAACTTTGTGTTGCAATCTCATATGTTAACTCTGTGTATGTTCCATTGTCTGCCACTTTATAAAGAGAGAGTGCATTTGTGAAACCATGAACCCGGTCCATTTTTAATCATAAGAAACACCTTTCCAACACCATCTACCACTTTTTCATTTTCAGCCATCATCAAATCCGAAAATACAAAAATACTTTTCATCTTGCATACATCATTAAAAAACCCAAAAAATATCATTTACCATTGCATCCACCATCATTGCATATTTATTTCCTGTTTGCATTGCATAACTATCTTGATATCATTCTTACACCTTGTGCTTGACAACCACATGTGAGGTTGAGGACCAAAACATTTAACTTTGTTTTGTAGGTAACCAAAAGAAGGATAAGAAGATATATCTTCACTACTGATTCCCCGAGAGTTCAATATTAAACCCTCGAGTCACCCTCGTGGGGAAAACACGTCTTCCACTACTACACACTCTGCACTTGGAGTCTCAACCTAACCCATTTACTTTTGACGCAGGTAACTACGCACCGGAGATCAAGCTGTTTTCTGGAGCCGTAGATCAACCTCTTCAAGGGCCATCAAGACTGTTTTCTGGCACCGTTGCCGGGGAATCATAGCTGAGAGATTTATCCAAGGGTGTGCATCATCGCATTCATCTCACAACGAAGTCAACTTCACCAACTTGTGCTAACACCTAAGCTTGGGGAGGTTGCACCTACGTGAGCACCATCTTATCCATCTTTACTTACAAAGTAATTTATTTGTTTTGTTAGTGTCATTGCATATCATATTCCGCTTGCATATTTATTTTCAGTTTTGTATTAAAAAAATAAAAAAATAAAAAAAACTTGTTAAAATGGGAGAAAGAACTAAGTTGTGTGACTACACAAACACTCCTAATGATCAATTTATCACAAGAGCTATTGCACACCTGAAGATGTCTTTGATGATCGTTATGAAATATTCAACCTATACAATAGAGAAAAGAAAGTTGAGAAAGTTAAAATGCTTAGTGAAGTCAAGGATCCTTTGCTTGACTTAGAAAATTGTAGCTTGCATGAATTAATATCTATCTTACAAAAACTTGCAAGTGATCCTTCCATCAACACTAATCAAGCTGGCTTTGGTTCTTATATTGCTAATCATGTCTTGAAAGAAAAGATTGCTAGGTACAACCAAGAGGCTATGATACCACCTAAGCTTGGGGATATGTGGATTCCTAAGGTACTAGTAACTATTGGAAAAGAGACACACCATGCTATACTTGATCTAGGATCTAGTGTCTCTGTTTTATCTAAAGAACTATATGAAGTGCTTGAATTGAAAAATCTTGAAAAATGCTCCATTGAACTTGCACTTGCTGATGACTCTATTAAACATGCTTTAGGAAAAGTAAGTGATGTTATGGTGGAGTTACATATGACTTTTGTGCCTGTGGATTTTCTAATCATGGATATGGGGAATAAAACCTCTAGTCCTATTATTCTTGGAAGACCTTTTCTTCGTACCACAGGTGCCATCATTGATTCAAAGGAAGGGAATGTGAAGTTTCAGTTTCCACACAAGAAGTGCATGGAACACTTCCCAAGGAAGAGGGAACCACCAAAGTTCAAGCTCCCTCATGAGCTTCGTCCACAATAAACAACAAGTAAGAAGCCTAGCTATATGGCTATAAAGAAAGCGCTTTGCGGGAGGCAACCCGGTTATTTTTTGTGTGATTTTCTTTGTGTCCTCTTGCTGTAACAAGAGACTTTGTTTAGTTTAGGTTCTGGAATTTTCAATAAAGTGCCAAGTTTTACCCTTTTTGGTTTGAAAAAGTTGCTTATAGCGTTCGGAGATTTTATTCCTGCACGAATCAGTGCACGGTATGATTTTTAATTCTTATTCTGTAACTCCGAATGAGCTCATATTTGAACTGTAGTTGCAACTTTTCATCCTCTGTATGCATGAATTTTTCGGAATTTTTCGAGAAAGTTTGGTAGGGTAGAAAAATACGTTTTGCTGCTGCTGTTTTTCTGGACAGATTCTGTCCCATTTTGTTTGATGCATGCTTTGAGCTTTTAAGTTGAATCTTTTTGATCCAATTGAGTTTATGAGTAGGCATACAACATTATACACTTTCTGGACATCTCATATGAATTTTTGTTCAAGGATTATATGCAGCAAGAAACCTATTTGTTTATCACTATTAATGCACCCCACAGAAAAGAAATGGGAGAAACGGTGTTTTGAAGTTTTTTCACAGGGATTGGAGGAGATGCACCAAGAGCTATCCAAGGATGGTGAAGACCATAAGCTTGGGGATGTGAAGACAACCCCGCTGGACCTACACACTCTCGGTTTGCACACGTCCAACTTCTGTTTTTCGATCGAAACACTTTATCGCATAAACTTGGAGCGTCTTTTGTTTTGTTTTGGTTTGATTTGTTTGAGAGACCACCACACTATCATTTATATGGAGAGCTACTGGAAATATGGGTTGAAATATGTTGGATGCTTTTATAAGATTGGGAAAAGGGATGTTTGAGTTGATTTTTAATGATACATATAGTTGCATGATTCATGAGCTTGTTTATGAGTAATAGTTTGCAAATCCTTTTTGAAGAGCTATCACTTATTCATGTTTTGGTGCTGATTGTTATTTTACTTGGTTTAACATGGATTAGTTAGTTCTATGGACACTCATGCATGCATCTAGATGGTCAACTTTCTCCCTTTTGCTAGCCCAAACATTCCAACAAGTCAAAACTTGTTTCCAACACCTTCAACCAAAGTTATTCCAGTGAGTCCACCATATCTACCTACTAGCTATATGCTATTCCGAGTATGTTCATCATGATATTTGTGTTATCTATACCTCTGAATGAAAATGATTATGTTATTGATTGCCATGGGAAAAGTTGGTTATATAGCTCTCATGAACTTGATGCACATTTTTACTATCATTGCATAAATAAAACATGACCCATTGTGATTAAGATTATGATGCTAGTGGCTTGATAAATGTCGAGGTTGGGAGTTAGCCCATATGTGCTGTCACATGCAAAGCTTTCAACATGCTCCATTTAGTTGATATCATGTGCTTTTGTCTATGGATGCCTATCATGGTGAAATAAGGGGAAAAGATTTAGTTTGAATGAGTTTGTATAAATGGTTAGAGAGACGCCTGGGCCGCTAATCTAAGCCATGCATTATTCATGGTGGAAATTTACTTACATGCTATGGTGAATTATCTATGACACACCTTACAATAAAAAGCTATTCCAATGGTAAATAAAAAGGGTGTTGAGGTTTCATCTTGTTTGTTTGTCTTGTCATTTTGATATGGGCTTGTTCCATATCCTGGGACAAGAGGTACCCCAGTTGACGCTCTTGATGATACTATTATTACTTACAATGATAGATAACTTGAACTTGCTTTTCCCAAGTTGAGTAATCATGGTGTAGGTACTTGTATTCAAGGGGCATGAGACATCCAACCTTTACTTTGTCAAGCACACTACTCATATTTGCTCTCACATTAAACTATAATCATTCAAGATGCTATGATAGGGGAATGAGAGCTTGACACCAAGTATTACCACATTGCAATCATTAACTTAAGTAGGAGAGTTTGGATTAGATGAAACTTATGCATGCTTTACCTCTACTCACTTATTCATCTTTCCAAAGTGTCCACCAAACATATTCAGATTTTCATCATCACTCTATGGACCACATGTATGCAAAAGTAAGAATGTCCATACTACTATCTGTTATGTTACACTTTGTGAACTATCATTGAACATCCTTGCATTGAATACTTGATATCACTTCATAAACTATTTTGCATATTGCTACTCCTTTGAAGAATGAATCATTTGACTCTATGTAGCAGTAGCAATCATCTTTGATATCCATTGTTAGTGCTATATTGCAAAGCCCATGTTAGTTTTATCACCTTCATACTCGAGGACGAGTATTGGTTAAGCTTGGGGATGTTGATGCATGTAAAATGCATACATGAACTTTGCACTATATCACACATATTCCAATCATATTTGCATCATATAAGGGTTATATTACTGTTATTTAATGATTTTAGGAAATAAATCAATTGTTTCCTATTTTTATGGAATTAACCCTGCGCAGGCAGAAAACCCTATTTCTTTCCTTTTATGTTTCAGGGACCCAAACGTCGTCAAAAATCTGGAAAAATACAGGTCGTATTTTGGAAGGAAGAAGACGTAGGAGCGAAGGAAGCAAGCAAACGGAGCCGCAAGGCGAAAAGGGGGTGGCCCACGCGGCCAGGTACTGTGGCCGCGTGGGGCCCACTCGTTTGGCCTCGTGGCTCCGCTGCCGTCGATCTTTCGTCCACCGACTCCGTCTTGACCTAAAAACGCCTATAAAAAAGGTCCCCTGGCGTTTCGCGAAGGAGCGCCGCACAAACACAGAAACACCGAAACGGAGATCAGGAGCTGCAGATTGGAGGGGGAAAACTCCGGCGGGGCGCTGCCGGCGTGGTCTCCATCTTCTCCATCGACTTCTCCACCGTCTCCATGATGAAGAGGGAGTAGTCCACCTCTGGACTATGGGTTTGTGGAAGTAACTTATGTATCTCTCCTCTCTTGAGCTTCACTAATTAGTACCGTATGAGCTGCTGAACATGATTACGGTCATATTTGTAATACCTATGTGGTGGATCTTTCTATGAGTTAATATATGTTTGAGATTGCAATGTTTGTTTCAGTTATGAGTATAGATGCATATTATGTACCCCGTTCTTGTCTACTTGTTATGATCAAGCATGTTTATGAGAGCGTGTGTGGGGGAACGTGTGCATTAGTTGGAGTAACGGGGGTGGTGAGTGCGGTAAGCTGACAACTTAATATCGCGATCCACTTGGGTGTTTACCTTACTTTGTTACCTCACTAGGGATAAACTAAAATACCATGCTGCAAGGGTTGAGGGTGACCAAGCTTCTTCCTGTGACTAGATCCAGCATGTTCTTATTTTCACTTCATGTCATGAAACTTATTGCTATACTCTGAGTCATCTTAATTACTGAGGTGTTATGATTTAGTTCGCATCTTGGTGGAGTATAAGAGAGACTAATAACCAAAAGGTCTCTATGTTAGGACGTGATGCCCATATATCTAAGTAACTTGTTATCAAACTTTGTGTTGCAATCTCATATGTTAACTCTGTGTGTGTTCCATTGTCTGCCACTTTATAAAGAGAGAGTGCATTTGTGAAACCATGAACCCCGGTCCATTTTTAATCATAAGAAACACCTTTCCAACACCATATACCACTTTTCCATTTTCAGCCATCATTAAATCCGAAAATACAAAAATACTTTTCATCTTGCATACATCATTAAAAACCCAAAAATATCATTTACCATTGCATCCACCATCATTGCATATTTATTTCCTGTTTGCATTGCATAACTATCTTGATATCATTCTTACACCTTGTGCTTGACAACCACAGGTGAGGTTGAGGACCAAAACATTTAACTTTTTTTGTAGGTAACCAAAAGAAGGATAAGAAGATATATCTTCACTACTGATTCCCCGAGAGTTCGATATTAAACCCTCGAGTCACCCTCGTGGGGAAAACACGTCTTCCACTACTACACACTCTGCACTTGGAGTCTCAACCTAACCCATTTACTTTTGACATAGGTAACTACGCACCGGAGATCAAACCGTTTTCTGGCGCCGTAGATCAACCTCTTCAAGGGCCATCAGATGTTGTCGATGTCGTTGATGCAGGCACGATCTCCGTGGTCGAAGGAGATGCGAGTCCCGCGACCGTCACAGGTGCGAGAGCAGAGGGTCGAAAGACTCCCCACTTTTTTACATGGAGATGCATGTTTCCAAAGGACAAACACATACCTCCATAGAGATCGGCGTACACCGAGCGTTGAGCCGGTGGGTGCGGATCGTAGGTGAAGGACCCGAAGCGGATCGATTTTTCGACAGTCGCTGCGTCGATCTTCATTGCCGATGGAGCCGGTGCAACCATGCTTCCAGCACCCTTTTTGCCACAGACGGCGCCAAATGTCGAGGGGTCACCTCGGCAGATCCCAGGTTCGAGTACCCCAGGTTGATTGAGAGGGAGAAGATGGCGAGTGCTGGTAGTTACCACGGCTGACAAGCAAGGATTTACCCAGGTTCAGGCTCCCGAAGGATAACACCCTACTTCCTGCTTGTCTGATCTATATTAATGGAGTTGAAGATTACAATGGTGATCCCGGCGAGATATTGATCTCGCTAGGGTTTCGGTGGTGAGTATGAACGTACCCCCGACAGAGGTCCTCCTAGCCTTTATATGGAGGCTAGGTCTCAGGATATCGGTGTCGGTTAGGTTTACAGGATTTGGTAGGTATCTACCGACTCATCTTCGACTTCCTTGGACGTACGTTGTCCTTATTGGGCCCTTTACGGGCCTGCAGTGGTTGATCTTGAGGCTTCGCGTGCACCAGGTACTTCATAGTGGGACACCCGAAAGGTAGGCCCATGTCATATACCATCTACAAGATAGTATCCCATGGTGTAGTCGTGTCTGTTGACGGTGTAGTTGCATGGTGGAGCTTCCCCATCACAGAGCCTCTTGAACAGGGGAGAGCGCTGAAGCACATTGATGTCGTTGTGAGAACCGGGCATGCCAAAAAAAGCATGACAAATCCACAAGTCTTGAGATGCCACAGCTTCAAGTACAATTGTGGCCTCCTTGCTGTGCCATTGGTACTGCCCACGCAACCCTGTTGGACAGTTTTTCATTGCCAATGAATGCAATCCACTGAACCTAGCATACCAGGAAATCCTCTTGCTTCTCCTAGGGCAAGTAGCCTTGCGGTATCCTCGGCATTATGTTCTCACAGATATTTTGTCCCAAAAACCTTCACGACAGCGAATGCAAAGTGCTCCATTGCCTCGATGCATGTACTCTCTCCCATCCGGACATACTCGTCTATGGCATCAGCGGCTTTCCCATAGGCAAGCATCCTCAAAGCAGCGGTGCATTTCTGCATAGGGAAGAAGGATAGTTTTCGGCAGCAATCATACCTCAACTTGAAATAATCATCATACTTTGTGACTTCCTCCTGTATGTGCTCAAATAGCCTTGAGCTCATCCGAAACCGGCGTCGGAAAACCCCCTCATGAAACACCGGTGTCGGACGCTTGAAGTAATCGTCATAGAGATCTCGAGCGCCTTTGAGCCTGTCACGGCCACGGTGATCCGCCCCTTAATTGATCCCTTGAAGTTAAGAACATGCTCCTCCTTCTTATCCATTTCCTCTTGCATGCTCATCATCGACATGACGTCCTCTTCGTCTCCGTCGTCAAGCTTGTCTTCATTACTATAACCGTCGACGAACTCCTTGAAAATGAACTCATCGACGGCCGCGTAATCACACTCCTCATCGGACAAAGAATTCATGCCTACATAAATGGACACTTTGCTAAAAAATCCGACTCCGGCGTTTCAACAAACACTTTGAGAGCGAGGTGGATGTCGGCCGATGCAAAACGTACCAGAAGCGAAGCGGCGACAGTGAATTCGTCCGCCAACGGGCTCCGGCGGCTGCCCCAGACTTGGGCGCGGACTCTGTGACTTCGGGGCAGCGGCACAGTCGAAGGGGGGTGGCGACGGAGAACAGTGGGCGGGCAAACTGGATGAAGCGGCGGTGGAAGAGGAAGAAGCAATGGTTTCCGTCCGATTTGAGAGGAAAATTGGGCAGGCCCGCCTTGACAGATCCGACGCGGCGGACACGTCCGGGCGCGGGCGGCCCCAAACCCGCCCTACATATGGGCTGCCTTTGGGGCGTGCGGTTTGGGCTGACAATAGGGGAGTCGGTTGGGTGGCGGTTTTTGGGCCAAATGCCATCCGGGCTGTCCGTCCGGGCGTTTGGGATGACTTTGAGGGCCATGACTGGAGATGCTCTTAATGAGCTTACTTCATTCGCCGTCTATATTTTATTCCGTGACTCCATATGATATGTCTTTCTCTTTGCCAAACACTCTACAACAAGGTTCCAACATAAGTTGTCTTTTTCCGTGGCTCCATATGATATTTCGCCGACTCTATGTTCGATTTTCTTAGTTTTGGTACATTAGTGGAATTTCATTGCATTGGGTCCTTTCTTAAATTTAGATGAAGTGGAATAGTAAAATAAAATAAAACAAAGGCCTTTCGGATGAAAAATGAAAGAATAGTGTGGAGATATATCTCACTTGGACAAAATAAATTAAATACAATTTTATTGTTGTCCTCATTTGAAGAAAAATCGGTCGAAATCTGTGTCAAAACAAACAAAAAGCAAAATAAATAAATAAACATAAATCATGATCAACTAAGCCCTCTCGAGGGCTTGCTTAATTCTGCAAATTGTGGCATTCGTAAACACACACCCCACATATGTATTTTGGATGTTTCTAAAACTTATAAATTTTATTTTTAAAATATGGTACTGTATCATTTTATCTGGCGAAATAACCGAAAAAGGGTTTCCCCCCGCTTTGTATTACAAAGCAACCAACACCGATACAACCAACGATCATGCCCAATTGAAACAAAAGAGAAAATATAAAAGAAAAAATGCCAACAACGGCGGATCAACAAAAGCGGAGAAGCCTCGCGACTGCTGCGCCCACCAGAAATCTCCCACCAAGCTCCTGGACTCCGAACCGCCGGTACCAATCAACACCTTCAAGAAGGACGCGACGATGACGACGCTGCTGCCAAGGGTTTCCCCCGGTGCGCGGCGAGGAGAAAGTAAGGGTAGCCCCCGACGCCCTCCAGGAAGGTCCGGCGGCACCACCACGTCGGTGTCAGCCAGGCTGACAGGGATTTCTCCCGATCCCACCATTCACCTCGGGCGCTCCGGAGCTCACCACCAAACCGACCACCACCCTGCGCCAACACGGTCTTGAAGCTTCCCACGCCGTCTCACCACGGCACCGCGAAGTAGGGCCTGCACAATGAAGAAGAGGAGCCGGGACTAGGGGCAGCAGCACTGCCGGCACGCGGGAGGGCCCAACCTCCACCGTCAACGACGGTAACCGACCAGACGCAATAGCCGGAGCATACCAGGCTCATGGGTCCACAGGCCCGGCCAGGCCCTCAGAGCCTGTAAAGCTCCAGCCTTCGCGCTGCAGGAGGCACGCCGTCGGCGTCGCCGCTCCTCCGCATCCTCGCACAGAAGGCATCGTGGCCACGCCGGAGCCAGCCCGCTAGGACCCAGATGGGGCCCTAAGGACCCAGATCTGGGCCAGGGTCGCGCCGCCGACCACCCAGCACCTTCAGTCCGCCCCGCCGCCAAGAGGTAGCACCACCACCGCGCTCGCCGCCGGCCACCGCCACCGCCACCAACCTAGCTTCACCGCCGCCCCCTGCCCCGGGAAGGGGAAATGTGTGCGGGTACGAGAAGACCCGCCGCCGCCAACACCACTCGGGCCAGATCCGGGGGCGCCCGCCGGCGGCGACGGGGGGACAGGGAGGAGGGAGGGTGGACGAGGGGAGAGGAGGCACGCGCCGCCCCGACCGCCTCCCGGGGAGATGACGCTAGGGCGGGTACGGGAGCCACTGTGGGCAATTTTCTGCAAGGGACTTCTGTTGCCAAGGGAGGGCTGGAAGTTCCGGACATCTGGCGAAATCAAATTGGGGAAAAACCAAGTCAACTGAAAGCTTGAGGCAGACTTGCGAACCCATTGCGCTAATCTATATCTAACACGGGCTATATCTGGAGAACTCAAGCAAGTCATTTGACTCTTCACAAAACAATCATTGGAAACTGAAAGTAAATCATTATCATATAAGAGCATTTCATCAGAAAAGGAAAAGGCGAAGACCTCGATCCAGTCCAAGCTGCCATGGCCGCCGTGCTCCCGCTCTGCCTGCTTCTCGTGCTTCTCCTCGCCATCCCGCTCCTCTTCCTCAGGTCCAGGCGCTCGCCGCCTGGCCGGCTCCCGCCGGGGCCGTGGGCGCTGCCGGTCATCGGCCACCTGCACCACCTCGCCGGCGCCCTCCCGCACCGCGCGCTGCGCGACCTCGCCCGGCGCCACGGCCCGCTCATGATGCTCCGCCTCGGCGAGCTCGACACCGTGGTCGCGTCGTCTCCGGACGCCGCGCGCGAGATCATGAAGAGCTCATCCTTCTCGTCCAGGCCGCTGACCTGCATCCAGCAGATGGCGTACGGGGACGACGAGGGCCTCATCTTCGCGCCCTACGGCGACGCGTGGCGCCAGCTCCGCAAGATTTGCACCGTCGAGCTGCTCAGCTCCCGCCGCGTCCAGTCCTTCAGCCCCGTCCGCGAGGAGGAGGTCGGCCGCCTCCTCCGCTCCATCGCGGCGGCGTCCCCCGTTTCGCCGGTGAACCTGTCCGAGTGCATATCCGCGTACGTCGCCGACGCCACGGTGCGGTCCATCGTCGGCAGCGAGTTCAAGCAGCGCGAAGCGTACCTGAAGATGCTGCACGAGGGGCTCAAGATCGTGCCGGGGATGACCCTTCCGGACATTTTCCCCTCCTCGCGCCTCGTGCGGCTCCTCAGCAGCGTCCCCGGCAAGATGCTGCGCCATAGCAGGGGCATGAAACAAGTCATGGACGCCATAATACAGGAGCACCAGGAGAGCAGAGCCTCCGGCGGCGACGACAGAGAAGAAAAACACTTGCTCGACGTGCTCCTGAGACTCCAAAAGGAAGCCAACTCCGAATATCCACTCACCACGGAAAACATCAAGACCGTCATGCTGGCAATTAACACGCCTCTCTGCCTTTGTGATTATCGATTTCACCACGATTTGCAGAAAGAATGGGGACCGTGCTTGACGAATTAGCTCCTCTGTTTCTTGGGTTGGTCGTTAGGACATGTTTGGCGCCGGCAGCGAGACGGCGGCGACGACTCTGCAGTGGGCGATGGCGGAGCTGATACGTAACCCGAGGGTGATGCGGAAGGCGCAAGACGAGGTCCGGCGACAATTCGCCGGCCAGGGCAAGGTGACCGAGGCCGGCCTGGCTGATCTGCACTACCTGCGTGTCGTCATCAAGGAGACGCTGAGGATGCGGCCTCCGGCGCCGCTGCTGCTGCCACGCGTCTGCGGCAGCCCGTGCCAGGTGATCGTGAACGCGTGGGCGATCGGCATGGACCCGGCGCACTGGGACGCGCCCGAGGAGTTCGCTCCGGAGCGGTTCGAGGGGACGAACGGGAGGGACTTCAGGGGCGCGGACTTCGAGTTCCTGCCGTTCGGCGGCGGACGGCGGATCTGTCCCGGCATGACGTTCGGGCTGGCGCACGTGGAGGTCGCGCTCGCGGCGCTGCTGTTCCACTTCGACTGGGAGCTGCCGGGCGGGATGGCGGCCGAGGAGCTGGACATGACAGAGCAGTTTGGTGTCACGACAAGCCTCCGGTCTGACCTCGTCGTGATCGCCGTCCCTCGTGTCTATGTGCCCACCGAGTAACATACTCTTCAGAAAAGCCCAGATACAGCCCGTGTCAGGCTCAGCGCAAGTTCACCTCAAGCTTTCAGTCGAGTTAGATTATTTTCCCAATTTGATTTCGCCAGATACTGCTACTATGTCTCAGCGCACTGAGTGCGCAAATTTGTTTCAGGCTGTCAACACAGAGGCATTGCACGATTCAAGAAGTACACCCTTTTTCTACATAAAAAAGAAGTATACCCTTTATTTCTGAATGAAAAATGACCCTCCATGCTTTTATTATAAGATGCATATCAGGCTTCATGAAGTCCACCCTCTTTAAAACAAATGAAATCTCTTTCTATCAAATGATGAGATGGTACAGTTTTTTTTATAGAAAAAACAGGGAGGCCTCCAACGAAACAGCAGTTCACATAGCCTTGTTCTTCATCTCACATCAGGATTACCGAGAAATAAAGCTACAGTAGGTTCCAGAGAGACGGGAAGGGAAACTACTCCAAGTGCATTACAGTACAGAGCTAAAGAGCAGAACATAACTGGGTAGCAAAGCTAACGAGAATCGAGCTACTGCACGATCTTCGCCTGTGACGCTTTCAGCGCCAGAGTGCTTCAGCTTCTTGAGGGGAGTGCTGCCCAGCATTGGAGACCAGCATTCAGCCACCTGGTTCAGTGGAGATGCCGGGCTTAGCAGCGACGCCCAAATCTGCTTGATGTTCATCCAGACAGAGTTATTAAAGACAGTAGCATTTCTACATTTTTTGAGACTCCAAAGTGTAATAGGAGTAATGGAATTTAAAGCAGAATTATTATTATTTGAAACCCAGAACCTGGCTACAGATTCATAGTCATTTACTATTTGTATACAAAAGAATTCTGACAGAAGTTTCCAGGTATTACTTGCTACCACACAGTCAAACATGAGATGGTGCACAGTTTCTACCCAAGTGCAAAAAACACATTCAGGCTTAGCCGCCTCTTTTTCAAGTTATCCCTAGTCATTATTTTGTTATGAGGCATAAGCCACAAGAATGTATGGATTTTTTGGGGACACACAGATTCCAAATGGCAGAAATGTAAACTGGGCACACACCTCTGAAATTTGGTACAAAGAGCTAGTGGAGTAAATCCCTTTATTCTCCAAATGCCAACAAGAGTCAGTATCACCTGACAGAGATATACTCCTAGCAATCTGATCAATTTCAAACCATCTCTCCATCATCGGAAGGGTGAAATTTCTTTTAAAATAAAGCATCACATCTTCCCCATTCCAGACATCTGAGATGGAGGAAGTTTGTTCATTACACATGATGTAAATATCCCAATATTGGACAGCCAAAGTACCTCCCAAAACCGAATTTTCTTACCATCCCTAACGGACCATCTAAAACCGAATTTCATTGACTTAAGTACCAACATGACACATTTGCAGAACCTCGAGCAACCAACTGTGCTAATAGTAAAGATGTTGGGTCTATTGGTCCTGTACTTGTGATCAATGATGGATTTCCAAGATCCTAACAAACAGAGATTAATGTCTCTCAGGTTCTGGACGCCCAACCCCGAAACTCTTTTTTCATACAAACTAAGCCCCAAACGCCCAAGAAATGAACTTTTATGTGACATTCAAAGTCATTCGGGAGCCATCTGGGAATTAATCATGTCCAAAGCCCATTTGAAACTCTTTTTTCATACAAACTAAGCCCCAAACGCCCAAGAAATGAACTTTTATGTGACATTCAAAGTCATTCGGGACCCATCTGGGAATTAATCATGTCCAAAGCCCATTTGGCGATCTTGAAAAAGGATATAAGGTATATAGGAATACTAGCTAAGCAGAACTTCATGGGCACCACTCTCCCTGCATAAGACAAGAGTTTACCTTTCCAACAAGCCATTCTACTTAAAATTTTATCTATCAGAGGTTGGATATCAAATGCACTCTTGATCCCGAGAAGCTGCTCTGTGATGCAGCAATTGATCATTTCGAAAACATTAAATTAAAATTTGGCTAGAGGGAGAAAACATTATATCAAATGCACTCTTGATCCCCTGTGTGATGCAAAGAACCAATGGGCTAATCTAAAAAAAATAGAACAGTAGAGGGAAAAGAACATATGCCAAATTCTCTTGAAAGATTTCATACACAAGACAAAACAGAAGAAATAGTGTTCAGGGAAATGAGAGCCTGACTTCTTTCTCGAGAGCACACTGGTTGGTTGTTTGTCAGCAAATTTTCACCGATGAAGGCTGCAAATGCGGTTACATGACAGTGAAAAAAGACTGAACCCGCAAACCAGACCATTGACTTGTATAAGAACAGGGATCAGAGGTTAATTCGCCGAATGCCCATCAGAACTAAAAGAGCATATGTGAAACGTTTTGGATAGACGGCACAAACAGAACGAAAACTGATCAGACAACTGATCTTGCGGGACTTGTTCGTGGAACAAAAAGGGACTTGTTCAGGTTGTCAGACAGAACATTCAGAAATTAGAGGGCTCCGTTTCTCAGCAGAGAGGCATTACGGCGATTCATGAAGTACACCCTATTTCTATCACAAATAAAAAGAACACCCTCTATTTTTGAATGAAAAACAATCATGCATGCTTTTATCAGATGAGATGGTACAATTAGCTAATCACTTCAAAAATGTTAAGTTAAAATTGGGCTAGACGTAGGAAACATTACATATTTATATCAAATGCGTCTTGATCCCTTCAAGCATAGTTTGTGCAAGGAGAGGCGAGGATAACATGCAGATCACGACTTATCAACTCAACCCTACTAAACTGATGCAAACTGCGAGGCAAAAAATTCATATCTCCCTTAATGTTGGTAATCTTCGTCTCTGGCAAGCACACAACATGTCAAGTAATATACTATGCTGCTGATCACGATCTATCTCCATGTGAAGAATAATTAAGTTGAACCACCTCTAGTTTCTAGGCATTCAAAATCTGTAGAATTGTAATTTCCTTAGTCCATTGTGTCAACATAGAAAGACCTTCCAAGCAGGCCAACCTTTGGCCTCCGAGGCCCTAGCACAAGCCAGCATATATCTCCAAACTGATTGCAACCCTTCGGTTTGGATCCCTAGACTGAAAACCAACAGTAAAGACAGTAGTTAATCGGATCAAAGCGTCTATCAGCATAATAACATACAAACAGATGGAATTAGCTCCTATGCATCTTAATAACCGAACATACATGAACCTGTTCAAGCATAAAAGTAATCAAAGCATCAGTCTTCCCTTCGCCGTTCAGATCATGCTCTTATGGGCCATTCAGAAAAACTTTCAGGTAAGCAATGAGTATAAAACTGTAGAAACATGACAAGCCCACCCCTTTTCCAAAATATGTTGCCTTGCCACCTTGTGCGAATCCGACGGAAGAAGGACCAGTTATGATCGAAGACAATTTTGTATATTGATGTATCATGTTCTGAGAACTTGTTGGATTCGTCTTGGGGAACCGGGAGACGTCCAAATTTTAGTATTGATCAAGTGAGATCGAATTGCATCATGAAACAGAGATATGCACAGTTTACGAAGAGGCATACATTTGTAAATCTTTGATTTTTTATTAAATAAAAAAATATGTATCTCTTCAATGGCATATTCAATCTAAGAAATATGAGGACTGTTCATGATAGAAATACAGTTAATAGTATGGCATACACCTTCTAAAACTTGTGATATAAGTTCCTGAAAATTGTAGACACTTGCAAACTGGGGAATTATGAGCTATCTCGTAAAATTGTTATGGGAACGTATTGCAACTGGGCATTAACAAAGTTGAATGCATAATTTTGCAGCTAAGAATATTTCTTGAGTGAAATTCAAGCAGCAAACTAAAAAGGGCACTTTTTCTTACAAACTGATCTAGTAATATATACAGACAGATTGATACTCCAAGCCACAAACTAAAAAGCTCTTATGTTATTCAGGAGAGTCCCAAACTCAAAGATGTCGCCTCCTTTCCAACATTTTCTCTTCAGCTTATCTCTCGTAAGTATTCTATTCTTAATTACTAGCCAACAAAAACTTTAATGTGCAAACGAAGCTTTAAATCCCACATAACATTAGAAGGAAACCTAACATTTTTATCACACAAGTAGTAATACAGAGACTGAACCGAGAAATTTCCTGACTTGGTAAGAATCCAGCTAACTTTGTCAGGTTTAGCCGACAACCTGACTTCAATCCTCAATTAACCTAAGCCACATCTGCACGGTTTCCTCACTCAGGAACCTCCTAACTTTAATACGCTCGACCTTAACAAAAACTTATATACAGACAGATTGATACTCCAAGCCACAAACTAAAAAGCTCTTATGTTATTCAGGAGAGTCCCAAACTCAAAGATGTCGCCTCCTTTCCAACATTTTCTCTTCAGGTTATCTCTCGTAAGTATTCTATTCTTAATTACTAGCCAACAAAAACTTTAATGTGCAAACGAAGCTTTAAATCCCACATAACATTAGAAGGAAACCTAACATTTTTATCACACAAGTAGTAATATAGAGACTGAACCGAGAAATTTCCTGACTTGGTAAGAATCCAGCTAACTTTGTCAGGTTTAGCCGACAACCTGACTTCAATCCTCAATTAACCTAAGCCACATCTGCACGGTTTCCTCACTCAGGAACCTCCTAACTTTAATACGCTCGACCCCTTTAGAGAAATATTATGCACAATAATACTATGACTGAAAGTGAGATAATACAATCGTGGATACTTCAAGGAATCTGTCCCAACCAACAGCCATCCCAAAACTTGGTAGTATTCCCATCTCATTTACACCAATAAAAACCGCATATGCGGCTAATGTACGGTTCCAGGACAGTGAACAAAGACTGTACCCACAAACCAGACCTATTACTTGTATAAGAACAGGCATCTGAGGTTATTCATAGAATGACCAGGAAAACCAAAACAACATGGGTCTGTACAGATGGCACAAACAGAGCAAAGAAACAGGTAGATGGAACTGATGCTAGTGGAAACAGAACTGATACAACAAAAAGCTCTTTATGTTATATCGGTCTTCCCCAATTCAGAGAAAGAGCTGCAAGCATACTATTAAAAAAACTTCAGCAGATGGAATGCAACTCCCTCAATTGCAGTTGCACCAATGCTCATAGTAAAATTCTTATACACTCCACTAGCCTGGCTCATTGTAAGTTTGTAACCAAAGTTGGTTTTATGATTGTGAACAAAAATAATTGTTTACGACATGAAAATAAAAGTGTATGCCCCATATATCATGTCTGCAAAACTGCACGAAAAAACAACATGATATAGCCAACATAGGATGCCCTTGCATGCTGATTCGCCCCTCCCCAAAAAGAGGCCAGGGTTTGAGCACCTTAGCAGCATGTCATTCTACACTTAGAAAGTATGCAGTGTGTCATCCAGACACAACAATCAGGCTAAAACATATACAACAAGTCTCAAAAAACAAGGAAGCCAATTGAGCACCTTAGCAGCATGTCATTCTACACTTAGAAAGTATGCAGTGTGTCATCCAGAAATCTGCAATGTCTATCAACAGAAGACCAAGGCTGTGTCGACTGTAGGGTAGCAAGAATCCAAGGCAAGAAACCTTTGTAAGCAACAGGTACAGCGTGTGTGCAGCTTAGCACCAAAGCGTTCTACACTAAGCAAGTATTTGACAGCGGTGTTCTACTGTTCTCACCAAAAATTGCATCCTATTCTACACTAAGCAAGTATTTGACAGCGGCGTTCTACTGTTCTCATCAGAAATTGTATCCTTCTTGGCATCACTATGAACAAAAGAAATTAAACCAAATAAGTGTGCAACTACCGCCCAGGCTTTGGTGGCATTGTTCTCCCCGGTGGTGCTCAGCAGATTGGCATCACTTCAGGCTTCCTGCCGGGGCCGGAGCTTGCGCTGTTGCTCTCGCCCGGGTCTTGGAGTCCCTCTCAAGTTGGGATCCCTCGCCAAGGGTGGGTAGGCTTGGTGGTCACTTGGGTGCGGGACCGCCTCCTCCGCGGCGGCGCGGTCCTCGGCCAGCGAAAGGTTGACGGAGGTGCCCGTCGCATCCCCGCGCCCATGGTCCTGCAGGAGCGCTTCCTTCTCGACCCTCGACGGCTCGTCGCCGGCCACGCGGTGGGCCGTGTCCTCCCGCGCCGCCTTCCCACTCCCGGCAACGGCAACCGACGAGGAGGCGGGGGAGGGCGGGGGAGCGGATTCCCCAGTCTCACGGCGGGCGTTCCCCATCTCAGCGACTGGCCCTGGATAACCCAGAACCCACAAGGAGCAATTAGAAAACCAAGAATCTTGAAACCGCGAGATGAAGCAGCAGCAGCAAATTCCTCACCGGCGCGTGCGCAGGCGGCAATGTCCGCCGCGCCGTCCCTGGCCGCGTGGTTCTTGGGAGCCGAATCCACGCCCTCCGCGTGGTGCTCAGCAACTGAAGGCGGGTGCTTGACCACAGGGCCTGAACCCAACAACGGCAATTGGAGCATCAAGAACCAAGATACAGCAAGAATCAAGAAACTGCAAGAAACGGTCGCGACTTCCTCACCGGCGTGTGCCGATGCTGCAACGTCCCCCGCGCCGTCCCTGGCCGCGAGGTTCTTGGGAACCGAATCCACGAACTCAGAAACTGAAGGGTGGGGTCTCTTGACCTCAGGACCTGAACCCAGCAACGGCAATTGGAACATCAAGAACCAAGATACAGCAAGAATCAAGAAACTGCAAGAAACAGTCGCAGATTCCTCACCGGCGCGTGCCCAGGCTGCTAGCTCCGCCGCGCGCTCACCAGCCACCGCAAAAAGATTAGCCGACATTGCCCACTCGACTAGTGGCACCTCCAAGAAACTCTGCGGATCGGCCCAGGCCACCGAGGCTGATGCCCAATCGAGTGCAGAAGCAGCAGAAGGTAACGACTCACCAGCGCAGGCAGGATAGCTCCGGGCAGCGACCGCCCACTTCACGCTTGCGAGCGCCCAGCGGTGGGAGACGACAGCCCAGTAGTAGGAACCAGACGTCCATGCGCGATTGCGAGGAATCCTCGATTCGTCGGATCGCGGAACCCAGGCGCGTGCCGCAAAGTCCCACGACCTCGCGGCCGAAGCCCAGCGCGCGCGGACCTCGAAGAGCCCTGAGGTCTCCATCACCGCTGCCTCCCAGATGACTGCGTCCTCGCCCCACGCGAGTGCCGCCTTCGCCCACTCTTGGGAGGCGCGCTGCTCCGCCATGAGAAGTGCTTCCGAACTCTGAACTTTGTTGCTGATTTCTGAATTCTTTGGGACAGGGGTGGAGGGGATGAGAATGCGATGGTGGATGGGGAGTTGGGGACGGCACGGGAGGGGACTGGACCGGACTATATAGCACCCCAGCAGCCTTCTTTCCGCATGCTCTGTTAATGGGCCCTTTCATGGGCCATCGGTTTGTCTGATTTTCTAATTAAAGGCACACGCACATGCAACAAGTTATTATTATGTAACTGGAAATTCAAAATGCATTAGTTTATCTCCCTACTAATAAACAAGCAAACATGACTTTCGCTAAATGTACCCCGCCAAACAACCTGGAACCATCAGCACCGCATGAGTAGGCCCCCAAACATATACCATCGTGTGTGCAGCTTAGCACCAAACCGTTCTACACTAAGCAAGTATTTGACAGCAGTGTTCTACTGTTCTCATCAGAAATTGTATCCTATTCTACACTAAGCAAGTATTTGACAGCGGCGTTCTATTGTTCTCATCAGAAATTGTATCATTCTTGGCATCACTATGAACAAAAGAAATTGAACCAAATAAGTGTGCAACTACCGCCCAGGCTTTGGTGGCATTGTTCTCCCCGGTGGTGCTCAGCAGATTGGCATCACTTCAGGCTTGCTGCCGGGGCCGGAGCTTGCGCTGTTGCTCTCGCCCGGGTCTTGGAGTCCCTCTCAAGTTGGGATCCCTCGCCAAGGGTGGGTAGGCTTGGTGGTCACTTGGGTGCGGGACCGCCTCCTCCGCGGCGGCGCGGTCCTCGGCCAGCGAAAGGTTGACGGAGGTGCCCGTCGCATCCCCGCGCCCATGGTCCTGCAGGAGCGTGTCACGCTCCTGCCTCGTACTCCTGGGCGAAGCCCAACAAGCGAAGCCCAACACCAGCCCAAGGCCGTGCCGCGTCAGCAAGGAGGAAGAAAGACATCGTCTACTTAGGGCTCACGGCATCGGCGTGGCGAAGACGAACTAGATAGAACTCTTGTTCCTCTTGTTTCCATTCAGGAGCTCGTCTCCTTGTATCGAACCTTGTATCGAATTAATCCAGATATTCGAGAGAATTCGTGAGGAACCCTAGCCAGTTCCTTACATCTGGTATCAGAGCCCTTTCCCTGCGTCGGATTTTTTTTCTGATCCCTAATTCCGAGCGCGGTGGGCAGCGGATCTCGATCTGCCGCCGTGATTCCGAGCACCGGTTCGATCGGAGGAGAGCCGACGCGCTGGCCCCCAAGCGGCCGACAGCGGCGGAACGTCAGCTCGCCGAATCCATGGCGACCGCCGCCGAGCAGGCTCAGGCCACCAACGAGAAGCTCGATGCGCTCGTGTCCAAGTTCGACAAGCTCTCCGGCTGGATGGACACGGTGGAGAACGCCGTCACGGGCCTCACCGCCACGGCGGCGACCCTCAAGCTCCACGCCGAGGACACGGCAGCGCGGTTGGGCGCCATCGAGTCGCGTCCGCCCAACAACCTCCACCCGTGACGCTCTCTACAACGTCACCCATGGGTGCGGCGGCGCGACGGCCTGAAGGGCTCGGCATCGACACATCTCCACGGGGGCAGATCAATGAGATCCCCGGATCTCAACGATCACCCCCGGCAAACGGTACGATTGTTCCTCTTCACTACAACCGTAGTTATGGAGATGATGAGCACTATGATCGTCCCAGCAGTCATTCTCGTCATGTTTCCACTCCGAAAATGGACTTTCCAAAGTTTGACGGCACGGATCCCTCAATTTGGAAGGATAACTGTGAACTCTATTTTGAAATCTATGGCATATCTGAACACATGAAGATAAAATTTGCGATGCTGAATTTTGTGGGAAATGCTGCCTTATGGGTCAAAACGTTACAAGCTAAGCAACACATCATCCTGTGGTCAGATCTGTACATGGCCGTAGAAGCTTATTGGGGAAAGAATAAGTTCAATCTGTTCATGCGACAAATTCTCACAATTAAGCAGTTAGACTCAGTAGCAGCTTACACTGAGAAGTTTAACAACTTGAAACACCAGATCCTGTTGCATGATCCTAACACTAGTGAAGTTTTCTTTGTGGAGCGTTACATTGCTGGTCTTAGAGATGTGTTGCGTGCTTCGGTCTTATTGCATCTTCCTGGTGATGTCGATACTGCTAGTCTTCTTGCTCAATTGCAGGAGACAGAGGTGGATACCGTGAAGCACCATCAATCTTCATCTGGCCAGCGCTCAACTTATCGCGCTCATCTGCCCCCTGATAAAAACAAGGTGGCCTATCATGTGGAGGAGCCGAAAAGACCTGACAAGCCACGCTGGGATGATAAGCTGGAGCAGCTCAGAGCCTTTCGCAAGTCCAAGGGTCTCTGTTTTACGTGTGGCAATAAATGGAGCAGGACTCACAAATGTCCTGCACATGTCCCTCTACATGTGATTGAAGAATTGCTCGATGTGTTGCCAAGTGTGGCCAGCACAGCTGCTGATGCACCAGGCGACTCCAGCTCTGATGATGAGCTCATGAGTATTGACCTGGCGGCAATAACAGGACCTAATCAACCCGAAGACGCACAATTCGGCTGCATGGCAAGGTGGGGCGACATGAAGTGCTCATTTTAGTTGATTCGGGCAGTGGTGCATCATTTGTGGATGCTGCCTTGATCAACAAACTGCAGGCGCCCACTCAACCATGTCCCCCTTCCCGATTCGTGGTGGCCAATGGTGAAACAATGATCAGCGATCAAAAGGTGTCTGACTTATCCTGGTCAGTACAAGGGCACACATTCACTCAAGATATGAAGATTCTGCCCTTGACATGCTATGACATCATTCTCGGAGGCGACTGGCTGGAACAACACAGCCCTATGTGGGTGCATTGGCGGCTACGCCGCATGAAGTTTGATCACCAGGGAAAACAAATCACCCTGCAAGGGATTGTGGAAGAAGGGGCTGTAGCAAGTGAGATTTCCCCGAGTGAATTACAAGGCCTCCTACGTCGTGGAGCTATAGCACACTGCACACAAGTGTTGCCACTTCACCAACAAGGCAGTCTGTGCAGTATTGAACCCGCAGCCACAGATACAGTACCTTCACCAATGCAGACATTAGTCGAAGAGTTTGCTGATCTGTTCACACCTGCTATCACCTTGCCACCTCGGCGCCAACATGATCACCAGATTCCTTTGGTGGATGGAGCTCAGCCAGTGAACACAAGGCCATATCGATATGCACCATATCAAAAAGATGAGATCGAGAAGCAGATTCACAAAATGCTCGAACAAGGACTCATCCGTCATAGCTCTAGTTCTTTTGCATCACCAGTTTTACTAGTACGCAAGAAGGATGGTGAGTGGAGGTTCTGCATTGATTATCGGCAGCTGAATGCTATTACTGTGAAGCATAAACATCCCATGCCAGTAGTAGAGGAATTGCTTGATGAATTGGCAGGCGCCCAATGGTTTACTAAACTGGATCTGTGTTCTGGATATCACCAGCTCAGAGTTGCTGAAGGAGATGAATACAAAACTGCTTTCCGTACTCACCAGGGTTTGTATGAGTTCTTGGTAATGCCCTTTGGCCTCACAAATGCCCCAGCAACTTTTCAGAGTGTCATGAACACAATTTTTGCCAAGATGCTTCGGAAATTTGTTCTGGTTTTCATGGACGACATCTTGATTTACAGTCCTACAATGGAGCTGCACATTCAACACTTGCGAGAAGTGTTTGAAATTCTGAAAGCCCATCAGTTTACCCTGAAACGATCTAAGTGTTTGTTTGCCCAGCGGAACTTGGATTACTTGGGACACACTATTGGTATTGATGGTGTGGCAACAGACAAGTCTAAGGTAGCAGCAGTTCAAGCTTGGCCAAGACCCAACAACTTGAAAGATGTCAGAGGCATTTTAGGCATGACCGGGTATTATCGCCGTTTCATTGAGAACTATGGCATAATCAGCAGACCTCTAACTCAGTTGCTGCGCAAGGGAGTGCAATTCCAGTGGACACCAGCAACTGAAGCAGCTTTTCAAGCTCTTAAAAAAGCACTGATCAATGCCCCAGTGCTAGCTTTGCCTGATTTTGAGCAGCCGTTTGTGTTGGAAACAGATGCTTGCCAATATGGCATTGGAGCAGTGCTGATGCAACGTGGCCACCCCATTGCTTACTTGAGCAAAGCACTCAGCACACGCAATCAGGCACTGTCGACTTATGAGAAAGAATGCCTGGCGATCCTCATGGCCGTGGAAAAATGGCGTCCCTATCTCCAGAGTCAAGAATTTGTGATTCACACGGATCACAAAAGTCTGCTTCATTTAACAGAACAGAGACTGACAACGGGGATACAACACAAGGCATTTGTCAAGCTGATGGGTCTACGTTACATTATCCAGTACAAAAAGGGGATTAACAATGCAGCAGCAGACGCCTTGTCTCGCCGTGTTCCTGACAATGAGGTGTTGGCCATTTCTGCAGCGGTGCCGTCTTGGTTGGACAGATTGGTGGCAGGATACGCCGAGCATGACGATACAAAAAAATTATGGGCTGAGCTAAGTGTGACCAGTCCTAACAAGGATGGGTTCTCACTCGAACAAGGCGTGATCAAACGCAAGGGCCGCATCTGGGTGGGCGGAAATGACCTGGCCCAACAGCACATTATGCAAGCTTTGCATGATAGTGGCGTAGGTGGCCACTCTGGAGGACTGGCAACATACCAGCGTATCAAAAAGTTGTTCTCTTGGCCAAACCTGAAACAGTCCATCGAGAAATTTGTTCAAGGGTGTGACACTTGCCAGCGAGCCAAGGTGGAACATACAAAGGTACCAGGCCTGCTGCAACCTCTGCCAGTACCACCTGAAGCTTGGCATACTGTCAGTCTGGACTTTGTTGAAGGCCTTCCCAAATCCAATGGCCATGATGTGATCTTGGTGGTGATTGACAAGCTGACCAAGTATGGTCATTTCATTCCGTTGAAACATCCATATACTGCTATGCAAGTGGCTGAAGCGTTTGTTAACAACATTTACAAGTTGCATGGACTTCCCCAATGCATAATCTCAGACAGAGACAAAGTGTTCACAAGCAAACTTTGGCAGGAGTTGTTCCGTCTGACGGACACTCAACTCATGATGAGTTCGGCGTACCATCCTCAAACAGATGGTCAGACAGAGCGTCTTAATCAGTGTTTGGAAACGTTTCTGCGTTGCACTGTGCACGCCTGCCCAACAAAATGGTTTAGGTGGCTCGCACTGGCCGAATTCTGGTATAACACTACCTTCCATTCTGCTCTGGGACGAGCACCATTTGAGGTTCTATATGGGCATCCACCTCGTCACTTTGGCATCTCAGCTTCTTCTGCCTGTCAAGTGCCTGATCTAGAGAACTGGCTGCAAGAACGTGAGACCATGGTTGCTCTTCTTCGTCAGCATCTTCTGCGTGCACAAGAACGGATGAAGAAGCAGGCTGACAAGAAGAGATTGGAGCGTTCCTTTGAGGTGGGGGATATGGTGTTTCTGAAACTTCAACCGTATGTGCAGACCTCTTTGGCGCCTCGCAGCAGCCAGAAGCTGGCATTCAAGTTCTTTGGCCCTTACAAAGTGTTAGCGCGTATTGGTGAAGTGGCATACAGATTGGACTTGCCATCATCTAGCAAGATCCACAATGTCATCCATGTCTCGCAGCTGAAACGCCGTCTTCCTGCTACACAACTGGTAAGCGATGACATTGCCTTACTCCATCTTGATGACTTTGCAGTGCTGGAACCAGCCACATTTTTAGCACGCAAGAAGATTCAACGTGGTGGAGTCCAAGTGGAACGGGTCTTGGTTCGATGGTTGGGGCTTCCAGCAACAACTACTACCTGGGAAGATGTTGCTGCGCTGAACAGGAATTTTCCGGCGACACTGGCTTGGGGTCAAGCCAGTTCTGAAGGAGGAGGGAATGTCACGCTCCTGCCTCGTACTCCTGGGCGAAGCCCAACAAGCGAAGCCCAACACCAGCCCAAGGCCGTGCCGCGTCAGCAAGGAGGAAGAAAGACATCGTCTACTTAGGGCTCACGGCATCGGCGTGGCGAAGACGAACTAGATAGAACTCTTGTTCCTCTTGTTTCCATTCAGGAGCTCGTCTCCTTGTATCGAACCTTGTATCGAATTAATCCAGATATTCGAGAGAATTCGTGAGGAACCCTAGCCAGTTCCTTACAGAGCGCTTCCTTCTCGACCCTCGACGGCTCGTCGCCGGCCACGCGGTGGGCCGTGTCCTCCCGCGCCGCCTTCCCACTCCCGGCAACGGCAACCGACGAGGAGGCGGGGGAGGGCGGGGGAGCGGATTCCCCAGTCTCACGGCGGGCGTTCCCCATCTCAGCGACTGGCCCTGGATAACCCAGAACCCACAAGGAGCAATTAGAAAACCAAGAATCTTGAAACCGCGAGATGAAGCAGCAGCAGCAAATTCCTCACCGGCGCGTGCGCAGGCGGCAATGTCCGCCGCGCCGTCCCTGGCCGCGTGGTTCTTGGGAGCCGAATCCACGCCCTCCGCGTGGTGCTCAGCAACTGAAGGCGGGTGCTTGACCACAGGGCCTGAACCCAACAACGGCAATTGGAGCATCAAGAACCAAGATACAGCAAGAATCAAGAAACTGCAAGAAACGGTCGCGACTCCTCACCGGCGTGTGCCGATGCTGCAACGTCCCCCGCGCCGTCCCTGGCCGCGAGGTTCTTGGGAGCCGAATCCACGAACTCAGGAACTGAAGGGTGGGGTCTCTTGACCTCAGGACCTGAACCCAGCAATGGCAATTGGAACATTAAGAACCAAGATACAGCAAGAATCAAGAAACTGAAAGAAACAGTCGCGAATTTCTCACCGGCGTGTGCCGATGCTGCTAGCTCCGCCGCGCGCTCACGAGCCACGGTAGCCTCCATTGCCCGCTCGACGAGTGGCGCTAACGAGGCTGATGCCCAATAGAGTGCGGAAGCAGCAGAAGGTAACGAATTACCAGCGCACGCAGGATGGTTCCGGGCAAGGACCGCCCATTCCACGCTTGAGAGCGCCCAGCGGTGAGCGACAGCAGCCCAGTGGCACGAACCAGACGTCCATGCGTGACTGCCGGGAACAAGTCCCTGGCTGGGATCGCCGGGAATCCACGATTCGTCGGATCGCAGAACCCAGGCGTGTGCAGAAGAGCCCCACGACATCGCGGCCGAATCCCAGCGCGCGCGGACCTCGCATAGCTTCGGGGTCTTCTTCACCGCTGCCTCCCAAAGAACTGCGGCGTCACCCCAAGCGAGCGCGGCCATCGCCCACTCGTGGGCGGCGCGCTGCTCCTCCATGAGCTTCGGCTTCAAGTCTTCATACCTCACCATCCCGACCGTCGCCTCACCGGAGCAGTTCTTCCGAGCTCTGAACTTTGTTGCTGTTTCTGAATTCTTTGGGACAGGGGTGGAGGGGATGAGAATGCGATGGTGGATGGGGAATTGGGGACGGCACGGGAGGGGACTATATAACGGGACCTGTGCGGAGGAATGGGCCGGCCCACATCAGGCTACTGGCTCGTTTCCGTGGGTTCGACCTGTTTCCTGTTTCCTATGAGTATATTCGATTTTCTTTCGTGTACGCTTGTTTGTGAACAGGTGATCGGCTTTTGTCCATTCTAACCTCTGCGGCTTCTTGTTTGTGCGTCCCTGTATCTGTATCCTTGGCGATTCTAAAAAAAAAACTGTTTCCTTGGTACTAAAATGCCTCGCTTGGATCAGCCTTTAATAAGCAAAACGACGGGCATTGTTTTACGGATCACTATTGCGTGTCGCACTCTAAATCGGGTTGTCTCTAATAAATATAGTGACTTGAAATAAAATGTACACGAAAAATATGCGCGTCCAAGGGTAGGTTCCATTCATGTGCCCGGTTTGAAATTTCGTCGATTTTAACTTCTCGATTTCAAATCGATATTTGAAAAACAAAATAAACAAAATTTACCAAATAGGTTGCACTCGGTTGACCAATTTGAATGATTTGGAAAACCCACTGAACGAAATCAAGGTTTTATCGAACTTAGAAAACAAGCTGAACATAATCTCGGTTTGAACGATTTGAAAAGGCTGATGAATAGAATCTAGGTTTGAACATATTTGGAAAACTCTGTGAACGGAATATAGGTTTGACGGATTTGAAAGCCCGATGAACGGAATCAAGATTTGAACGGATTTGAAAAACCCGATGAACCCAATTAAGATTTGAACGTTTTGAAAACCCGGTGAACCGAATCAAGGTTTGAACGGATTTGGAAAATCCAGGTGAAAAAATCTATGTTTGAACGAATTTAGAAATTTGGTGAACCAAATCTAGATTTGAACGATTTGATAACCCGGGTGAGCTAAATCTTGGTTTGAACGGACTTTGAAAATCCTAATGAACAGAATCTAGATTTCAACGGATTTGGAAATTCCCGGTGGACAGAATTTATGTTCGAACGGGTTTGGAAAACCGTAGGTTTGACCAGATTTAGAAAATCCAAGTTAACATAATCTAGGTTAATTTGAACCAGTTTGGAAAATCGCTTAACGAAATTTAGGTTTGAACAATTTTCAAATCCCAATGAACGAAATCAAGGTCTGATGGGACTTGGAAAAACCTGGTGAAGAGAATCTAGGTTTGAACGATTCAAAAAAATCCAATGCACAAAATCTAAGTTTGAACTGATTTGGAAAACTAGCTGAACAGAATCTAGATTTGAACGAATTGGGAAAACTTGGTGAACGAAATCTAGGTTTGAACGGATTTGGACAATTTGGTGAACATAATCAAGGTTTGAATGGATTTCGAAAACGTGAGAATTTGAACGACGTGAAAACCCGAGTGAATAGAATTTAGGTTTGAACGGATTTGGAAAATCTCGTTAAGCAGAATGTAGGTTTGACCAGATTTGGAAAGAAGGGTGAACTAAATTTAGATGTGAACGATTTAAAAAAACAGCGAACAAAATATAGGTTGAACGGATTTTGAAAATCCCAAATGAACATAATTTATGTTTGAACGAATTTGGAAAACATAGTGAACCAAATCGAGGTTTGAACAGATTTGTAAACCTCGGTGAAACAAATCTAGGTTTGAACGGACTAGAAAAACCAGATGAACAGAATCAAGGTAAATAAATGAAATAGAAAATTCAGACAAACCAAAAAATTTGGTAACCAAAAGTGTCGTGGAACCAATAATATTAGTAAACCAAAATTTTGGTGAACCAAAAATAATAGTGAATCAAATATGCCGATGAAAAAAAAATAGCCAAATTGTTTTGGGCTGAACTAAAAAAATATAACGAGGAATCCAAAAATTGTTCACGCGATAATAAACATATTCCAAAAATTCAAAAATATTCTGTAAACCGAAAAACATTGTATCACCAAAAAATAGAATGCCAAAAGCAGGTGAACTGAAACCATAACTGAAACCAAAAAATAGAATGCAAAATTTAAGATATTTTCAAAAATAATAAATTTGAAATCAGAACCATATTCATAAATAAACGTTTTCCAAACTCTGAACGATTTTCAAAAGTATATTTTCTAAAGCATAAAATATTTTCGAAATAATTATTTTTCAAATATTTATGAACATTTTTCAAAATTAGTAAAAAGGTAAAACCAGAAATGAAAAAAGAAACAAACAAACGAAAATAAATAAGAAATTAGCAAAAAGGAAAATATCAAGATAGGAAATTTATTCTTTGAAAAACAAACATTAAACAGAAAAATGCGACCCACATTGAAAGATGAAGTGGCACACTTGGTGTTTACAAAATTAAACAGAAAAATTAAATAGAAAATTCTTATGTATGAAATGCTATGGAAAGAGCATTTGGTGTTCTCGATATGAAGTGGCGCATTGTCCAAGGTATGCCACATTTCCACGAAACTTTGACGCAAACGAAGATTATCACCGTGTGCATGTGTTTTCATAACTTTATCTGTGATAGATATATGATGAACATTTTGAGCGGTTTGAACGGTGCTCATATATACACGAGGAGAGCACATCTTATACTGGTGGACCTACTCCATCTTCATCCGATAGCTTCATGGCAGCTCTACGACATGGTATCACTGAAGGAGTTGTAGCTTGAGTACTTCTTGTTATTGTAATTTCGAAAATAGACAATTCTTTTATTTTGGCGTGTAATGAATCATACTTATCACACCATGTTTTTGTACTAAAAACTAGCATATGTATCGTTTATAACAGTTTACTTAGTGAACACATCAAATTCGGGGGCAAAACAGACATCGTATAAGTCATCACGGCAAATAAGGGAAAACAGTACAACCAAAAAAGAAGTCTCCTGAGGAGTTAATGGAGTTGCTGCCACCGGAATCTATAAGTAGCCTTATGCACAATCATAAGTCAAAAAAAAAGTCATCTCAGTTTTTGAAATTTCTGTTCACCAGAATCTATAACCAGGCTTATGCACTATATATTGGCACAAAGCTGAAGGGATATTATCTTGACATCCATGAATCTAGAACTAAGAAAATCTTGGAGCAGAAAAATCGATCTGTATCTATGTCAAGGAAGGCGTAATCCAAATAGAGTTCTGCCAATCCAGCATCCAAAGTGCAGTTTGCTCATGTTGTGCTCCTACGAACATGTCCGTGGTACTGGTGGGCACGTGGAAGCGCCACACGGGAGCCATCCCCTGTTCGAATCCGTCGGGGGTCATCCAGTAGACGCAGTCAGGCTTCAACCATGGCGGCGACGCCGCCGTGGGCATCACGGACACCGATTGCGCGCCCTTGGAGATGAGCAGAGCGCGCCCGCTCAGGTCGGACACCACGCTCCACGGCTCCCCTGCCGTGTACTTATGCACAATCACGCTTTGCTCTTGCCTTTCCGTCAGTATCACCATGTACATCTGCGAGTCGCCATTGTCGTCGGAGAAGACGACGGCATGCCTGCGTTGCTTGACAGTGAGCTCGCAGAAGGACTCGTGGCATCTCACCAGGGGCTCCAGCGTGGGGACGGGAGCGCTCATGTCGAGGACCCAAACCCACCCGGGTGGCGTCACCACGTAGTACACGCCGGATCGTGGGCAGTAGGCCACGTCGAAGTGCTCGTCCTCGCCGTAGTGGAAAAAGGCTGGCAGCGACCATTCCCAACGGTCCCACCCGTCCCTGATGAATGTCAAGGCCAGCCCCTTCCGCTGCCGGTCGGAGCGGTGCAAGGCCACGGCGCTGTGAGCGTAGCTGCTCCCACGCGCTCCGGCGGTTTAACCGTGAAAGCCACCTTGTGGATAATGTGCCAGTATCGGCGAACTCCGTCGTAGTACTCGGAGTAGTCTGGAGCTAGGGACACATACCAGGGGTCGACCAGGCCGCGAGCTTGCAAGCTCCGGGCCTCCGTGTTACTCGGGAGCGGCCGCAACCTCGCCGCGACCTGGAACGTCAGGGCGTTCACTAGACAGATGTCATCAGTCGAGTCGGTGACGGCGAGCCACCCGCCGCTGGAGCCGACGCAGCGTAGTGCCGAGTGGGCGTGGACGAGGTGGAGCTGGAGCGCATGGTGGTTGTAGGAGGTGCCGCCGCACGAGTCGACGAGGGGGCGCAGGGGGGAGGCGAGCCCAGGTAGTGCGGTCGGGAGGAGGACCAGCGGGGAAGGGATGGAGGTCAAGCGGCCGGCGGGGAGCGCTGCCCTCCACGACCGGCACACGGCGCGGAAGCAGATGCGGGCTAGCACGTCGAGGCGGTCGCCGATGCACCTGGCCAGATCACAAGGAAGCCCGGAGCCCCACGAATCGGCGTCGCTGCTCGTCTTCTCCATCAGATGAAGGCTTGGCTAGCACGTCTATAAGTTTTTTTGTTTCAACGTCTGTACGTTTCGCTTCGGTCTCTAGATCTCCATAGTCCAGAATATATATGATGGTGTAACGATTGGACATCGTCACGGAATCGGAATAGAATAGGGGAGGGACGGCTTCCGAATGACCCACTCGAATTAGATTCCGATTTTATGCGCGAGTTCTAATTGTTTACATGCATGCTTGGGGTGTGAATTTATATATAAGAGAAAAGTATCGTAATACTGACAACAGACAGGAGCGAAGATATGAAGGCATGCATTTAGTTCAGGAGATGGAGTTTTGTTCACGGCCATTCCAGGATTTCGAGCTTTGCTTCACAAGGAGAGAGGCGAATCATACAGCACATCTATGTGCGAAGGAATTCAGAGCAAGGTTCTAGTTACCGGTAGAAAAAAATCCAGAGGGGTGAAAATCTTAACCGGTTACCGAATGAATTTGAAAACAAAACCTAATTTTTTTTAAATGGTTCCCGATTTGACCATTTGTCGAGGGATTTTACGAAAATTTAAAGTTTTCAAAAATTCAGGATTTTTGCCCGAGATGACCATTTCCCGGAGGTCGGGATATCCGATTACCGGGCAGTAACTGGATTTCCCGACCGGTAACCAAACAGTCGGTGTCTATAGACTTTTACTTAGTTCCTGATTTTCTTTAATTATGTTGTGAGTTCAGAACTTATATCGCTAGGCTAGTCACAATGGGGAGTAATCTAGAGTAGTCTATGTTAGTACCACCTTCACAATGGGGAGTAACTTATGTGTGGTGTCATGCAAGACTTCATTTATTATGTTGCACACTCATTTTGTTTAGAAATGTGTGATGTTATGGTAACTAGCTATGTTATCACAAACATCTCTTTTCATTAATTACATACCACATAAGCAGGTGTTCCTAGCTAATTTAGGGTTTCCCATTGCGACTAACCTTAGTCCTTTGCCAAACTGCCAATGCAGGTTTGTTGACACGATCGACTCTTAGCGAGAGAATCGAGGCTAAATAAATGTGAAACGCATCCCATGCGGAGGCCCAGCAGACTCCTAGCATGTTCCCACGTCCCGTTGAGGATAGATATGCGGAGGCCCAGCAGACTCCTAGCAGCTATACACATCTGGATGATACGTGAGTGATCTTATCGCAATTTACACACATCACATCAGCTCTGCTGTCTTTCGTGACATGATCCCCGTGATTCCAGCAGCGAAAGCATTACAGTTTCCATGTTCCACCTTCAGCACCAACAGTAGCTATCGATTTTTTCTGAATATAAGCAGACTCCCATCCCGAGCTTGAGTTCTTCCGAACGTATGAATGACTCACCTGCTTACTCTGTGGCCCTGATGGATTGCTTGATCCTGCAGATTGCGAACGGTGGTTGTTGGTGTTGAACTGCCCACTGAGCTGATTGCGATGATTGTTCTGATCGTTATAGCTATTCTGGTTCGGATACTGGTATTTTGGAATCGGACCTCTGAACTGGTTGAAATTTTGACCTCTATATTGATTGTGCATCTAGCTAGTTCATCCATCGATTCAAGGACGGAAACGACAGTAGCTCCTCAAATCGCTAATCCACGTCCTCGAATAGATCACTCAAATCGCTAATCCATGGTTGTGAGCCTGAGCTATCACGGTCGGCCATGGCCAAATTTTTGCGCCGCCAGAGCATACCTCCTTGCCGCCGCGCTCGAGCAGCTGCTCTCGTGCTCCCCTCATGTGCCTGAAGCTGTCGTGCTTCTCCCCTCCCCTTCACGATGCACCTCAAGCTCGTCGGGGCGCCCGGGGACGGCGTTCTTGCCGGGAGGCGCGCGGGGACGGCTTCCTCGCCGGGATGAGCACGGGGGGGGGGGGGGGGGGGCGTCCTTGCCGGGAGGCACGCGGGGACAGAGGTCTCCGGGGCGCGCGGGGACGATCCGCCTACTCAGTCGAACGAAGGAACATGTACGCAATAAAAAATGAAACATTTTTTTTTAGTTAGAGGTGGCATGGTGCCTAATTTGTTTCAACTCTAGGGGTAAAATTGGAGGAAAGTGAAAAACAGACCAACCATCACCTGTAGCCATATTATATAGTAGAGATTATATGGAAGTTACTTTCATGGGCCGCTCAGGAGGCCTGTACTGGTGAATTGTTGTCGGCTCCGCGGCCACAACCGGCAGCTCCACTTGACCTGCGCCATGGCCCAGACCAAAACGATATGCCATCTTGTCTACACAAGCAGCGTCGTCACTGCTAAACGCACACGCAACTGAGCACCAAAGGTGTGAGAGAAGCGGATCAAGGTGTTCAGATCATTTGGGGCGCGTTTGGTAGCCTGCAGCCAGCCGGGCCAGGCCCGCTAGCGGCAGAAATAGGCCCGTTGTTTGATTGTCGTTTTTCTGGAGACAGGCCCGCACGGTATTTAAAGCATCCTTGGGCCAGGCCTTATAGGAGCGGCTGAATCGGCCGTTTACAGGTAGCCAGGCCGCGAGGAGAAGGAACGTGGCAACGGCTGCACGCGAGGAGAAGCGCGGGAGACGCGCCATAACCCCCCGCACCCACGCCTCTGATTGTCACCGCTCTCACGTCACATCGCCTCTCTCTCACCGCCCAAGAAAACCCCAATGGCAGCGGCTCCTCCGCTTCCTCCTCCCCCATCGCCGCCCGCGGTCCCGTCGGCCATAGCGCATCCTACAGCTCGGTGGCGAGAGCCGTGCGGGAGTTCGAGAAGGGGGCAGCCGGCGGTCGTTGGAGTGTGGCGGCGCAGATTGACCCCGCTCTCCTCCCGCCCATGAAGCGGCCTTCGCCAATTTCGCATCGGCCAAGGCCGGCAGTGATGGCGGCTTCGGAGACGCGGAGGCTCGCCGAATCTGCAAGGGCAATCCAAGGGGCGGCGCATGCAGCCGCCGTGACGATGGTCGGGGGTTCGGCGACTGGATTCCCCAATCTGGTCCAGGACGCCCTGCATAGCTTCGCCGCGGTGAGGCCACCGCCGACTCGTCCTCCTCGAGCCCCTGCATCGCCGCCTCTTGGGCCGCCGCCTGGGTTCCCCTTCTGGTGCAGATTCCGGCGAACCAGTACCCGCTGCCAAGCTTCGCGGCGCCAAGACCTCCTCCTTCTCCAGCAACCGACGCTCCACCGGCAACCGTCGCTCGTCCTCCACGACGAACCGTCGCTCGTTCTCCACCACCGGCAACCGTCACTCCACCTCCACCTTCGACAACCGGCGTCGGCCCCTCGAAGAGCCGTTCGGTAAAAGTGGTACCAACCTTGTCAATCTACAATCCCTTGTCAATCGTATTGCAGATTAGGATTCATTGTTCATTGTTCTGCGGATCTGTGGATCTGTTGTAGTTTCTGATTATGATTCAGATTCTTCTTCGTCATGTACCTTTGTCAATCTGCAATGCATGTTCATTAGTTTTTGTCCATGTTCATGTGCATTGCCTGCGCTTCGTTGAAGTTGCATTGCATATTAGTTCATGTCCATGTCCATGTTCATGTGCATTGCCTGCACTTCATGAAACTGCATTGCACATTAGTTCATGTCCATGTCCATGTCCATGTCCATGTCCATGTCCATGTGCATTGCATTGCCTGAATTCTATGATCTTGCATTGCAGGACTGGCACACCCAATGCAGGAAAACAGTGGAGCCTCCATCTACTCTAACTGACTGCATCGTCCACCAAAATGTGGCAAGGCCTCATGTGCCAGGTCTGGCCTTGGCTGTGAAGGAGAAGGACAAGAAGCTCAAAGGGGAACGGGGAATGGGTCATGCACCAAAGATGGGATACTGTTCTGATGGTGTCGTTCCCCGGCGTTTCTTCCTGGAGGTGAAGCATGATGATCTTCATTCGATCGTCTTCCCGCCTGACATCCAGAAGCTGGTGGTGGAGAAGTGGAAGCTGAAGAAGCCCAAGGTGAAGGAAGGCAAGGAGCCGAAGCTTTGCATTCCACTCCGCACCACCAAGTGTTGTGAGTACTTCGTCCAAGCTCAGGTGGTTCGACGACCACCTTGTCATCTTCAAAGGATGGGAAGACTTCGCCAATGAGATCAAGTTGGACACCGGAGATGTCCTCGTCTTCAAGTTCGTCGGCGACGGCTTCAAGGTGAAGCTCTTCAGGTTCATCAGCTCCACTGAGGAGGCCTTCGTCTGTCCAGTTCATGGCAAGTGAGTTCTTAGTTCACTGTGACTTGCTTGAAGAGCAGTTGTTTTGTATGCTCTTCATGTTTTGATGCCAGGGGAGTGTTCCCCTGGTGCAAGTACTTATCAGGTGCACAGATTGCACCTGTAACCAAACTCTTAACCCTAGCTGTAGTTAAGCTTGTGGGGTGTAAGTATGGAACCCTATTTTGGGTCAGTGGGTGTGTTCCCCTAACGAAATCAATGGTTAGTCAGTGTTAAGTAGATGATTTCCGCCTCCTTTCTTCCTTTGCATTGCCTGGTAACCTCACCAAATGTGAATATGGTGACTCTATCACTCTTTCTGTGTGTTCTTCACGCTGCCAAAGAAGGGGAGTTCGGTTTTGCAAAGCCGAAAACGAAAAAACAGTGCAACCAAACATTGGGCCAAATGTGGCTCGTTTTCTGATGCAGGCAACCAAACAACTAGCCCAACATGGCCATATCACTTTGTAGCCCAGCACTGCCCTCCCCAGCCTGCCCTGACGTAGGTGAGAAAGCCATGCAGGCTACCAAACGCGCCCTTGGGGATTTTGCTCCAGCTTGCGGTGCAACCCGAGAGGTCCTTTAGGCCGCTCGTTCGCTTTAGCGCGGCGCCGCCTACAGCTTTCTTAAGTGGACCGCGGCCCAATAGATAATGCGCGCGCAAAAAATAATTTCGCTTGTTCCATTGTATGTGCGCTTTCCAATCCGAAAATAACCTACTTTTTCTGCTAAAACGGGAATATTTTAGTAATATGAATATTTTCAAAATATATACAATTTTCAAAATTCGAAACCATTGTCAAATTTAGAACCATTTTTAAATTTGGAACCATTTAAAAATGAACAATTTTTAAATTTGAAACCATTTTTTTATTTGGAACAATTTTCAAAATAGAATCATTTTAAAATGAACCTTTTTAAATTGGAATTTTTTAAATTTGGAACCATTTTCTATTTTGGAACCAGTTTTAATTTTGGAAACATTTTCGATTTGAGAACCATTTTCAAAAATTTGCAACCATTTCAATTTTGGAACCATTTATAAATTTGGAATCATTTTCAAATTTAGAACCATTTTTAATTTTGGAATAACTTTTAGAATTGGAACATTTTCAAAATTTAAAACCATTTCAAAAATTAATAGTAAAAATGAAAATAAACAAACAGAAAAGAAAGTAAATGAGAAAAAGTAAACAAAAACAAAAAACAAAAACAAAAAATAAAAAGATTCACGCCAACTGGCCCGGCCCGCTAGAGGGTCCTTGTTAGCGGCGCGAACGATACGTGCCGCTAACGAGAGGCATATAGGCATTGCCGTGCACCCCTAATCGAGACAGTCTCTAAACGTTCACCCTCTTAGGCCTTACTACTATACAATAGCGGATCGGCCCACAACGTCTCAGACTTCAAATGGAAACCTGCGTCCCTCCTATGCATAAAGTGACGTCATCACCCGCATTCCTGCCCGAACCAGCCGGAGATCGAGAAGGCAGGTTTGCCGTCGGTAAGTCCAGGCTGGTTCTCATCGACGGTTCATCATCTCGTCTCATATGCCGATTTGGAGAATCTGCTCGGGAGGTAATCTAAATGGTCGGCCTCTGATACCCATAGAAGTGATAGCCTTCAGTAGCTACCTGCAGTGAAAAGTATACAGGGTTAGGTTGAGACTCCAAGTGCAGAGTGTGTAGTAAGTGGAAGACGTGTTTTACCCACGAGGGTGACTCGAGGGTTTAATATCGAACTCTCGGGGAATCAGTAGTGATAGATTTATCTTCCTTATCCTTCTTTTGGTTACCTGCAAAACAAAGTTAAGTGTTTTGGTCCTCAACCTCACCTGTGGTTGTCAAGCACAAGGTGTAGAATGATATCAAGATAAATATGCAATGATGGGTGATGAATATGCTAGGATGATGATGGCAATGATATATGATATATTTTTGGGTTTTTATGATGGATGCAAGATGGAAAAGTTTTTTGTATTTTCGGATTTATAAATGGCAGAAAATGGCAAGGTGGCAAAAGTGGTTGGAAAGGTGTTTCTTATGATTAAAAATGGACCGGGGTTCATGGTTTCACTTATGCACTCTCTCTTTAAATGGTGTGGCAGACAAGTGGACATAGAGTTGACATATGAGATTGCAAGCACAAAGTTTGATATCAAGTTACAATTATATGGGCATCACGTCCTAACATAGAGACCTTTTGGTTATTAGTCTCACTTATACTCCACCAAGATGCGAACTAAATCATAACACCTCGGTAATTAAGATGACTCAGAGTATAGCAATAAGTTTCATGACATGATGAAGTGAAAATAAGAACATGCTGGATCTAGTCACAGAAGAAGCTTGGTCACCCTCAACCCTTGCAGCATGGTATTTTTGTTTATCCCTAGTGAGGTAACAAAGTAAGGTAAACACCCAAGTGGATCGCGATATTAAGTTGTCAGCTTACCGCACTCACCACTCCCCGTTACTCCAACTAATGCACAATCACCCCACACACGCTCTCATAAACATGCTTGATCATAACAAGTAGATAAGAACGGGGTACATAATATGCATCTATACTCATAACTGAAACAAACATTTGCAATCTCAACATATATTAACTCACAAAAAGATCCACCACATAGGTAATACAAATATGACCGTAATCATGTTCAGCAGCTCATACGGTACTCATTAGTGAAGCTCAAGAGAGAGAGATACATAAGTTACTTCCACAAACCCATAGTCCAGAGGTGGACTACTCCCTCTTCATGGGGAGACGGTGGAGATGTCGATGGAGATGAAGGAGACCACGCCGGCAGCGCCCCGCCGGAGTTTTCCCCCTCCAATCTGCAGCTCCAGGTCTTCGTTTTCGTGTTTCTGTGATATGGCGGCGCTCCTTTCGCGAAACGCATGGGACCTTTTTTATAGGCGTTTTTAGGTCAAGACGAAGGCGGTGGAGAAAGATCGACGGCTGCGGAGCCCGAGGGCCAATGGTGGGCCCCACGCGGCCAGGTACAGTGGCCGCGTGGGCCACCTCTTTCGGCCTTCTGGCCTCCGTTTGCTTGCTTCCTTCGCTCCGAGGTCTTCCTCCTTCCAAAATAATGATGCCTGTATTTTTCCATAATTTTTGGACGTCGTTTGGGTCCCTGAAACAAAAAAGGAAAGAAATAGGGTTTTCTGCCTGCGCAGAGTTAATTCCATAAAAATAGGAAACAATTGATTTATTTCCTAAAATCATTAAATAACAGTGATATAACCCTTATATGATGCAAATATGATTGGAATATAAGTGATATAGTGCAAAGTTCATGTATGCATTTTACATGCATCAACATCCCCAAGCTTAACCAATACTCGTCCTCGAGTATGAAGGTGATAAAACTAACATGGGCTTTGCAATATAGCACTAACAATGGATATCAAAGATGATTGCTACTGCTACATAGAGTCAAATGATTCATTCTTCAAAGGAGTAGCAATATGCAAAACAGTTTATGAAGTGATATCAAGTATTCAATGCAAGGATGTTCAATGATAGTTCACAAAGTGTAACATAACAGATAGTAATATGGACCACATGTATGCATAATGATAAGCATGAACATCCTACATGGTCATAGAGTGATGATGAAAATCTGAATATGTTTGGTGGACACTTTGGAAAGATGTATAAGTGAGTAGAGGTAAAGCATGCATAAGTTTCATCTAACCTCCAAACTCTTCTACTTAAGTTAATGATTGCAATGTGGTAATACTTGGTGTCAAGCTCTCATTCCCCTATCATAGCATCTTGAATGATTATAGTTTAATGTGAGAGCAAATATGAGTAGTGTGCTTGACAAAGTAAAGGTTGGATGTCTCATGCCCCTTGAATACAAGTACCTACACCATGAGTTACTCAACTTGGGAAAAGCAAGTTCAAGTTATCTATCATTGTAAGTAATAATAGTATCATCAAGAGCGTCAACTGGGGTACCTCTTGTCCCAGGATATGGAACAAGCCCATATCAAAATGACAAGACAAACAAACAAGATGAACAACCTCAACACCCTTTTTATTTACCATTGGAATAGCTTTTTATTGTAAGGTGTGTCATAGATAGTTCACCATAGCATGTAAGTAAATTTCCACCATGAATGATGCATGGCTTAGATTAGCGGCCCAGGCGTCTCTCTAACCATTTATACAAACTCATTCAAACTACTCATTTCCCCTTATTTCACCATGATAGGCATCCATAGACAAAAGCACATGATATCAACTAAATGGAGCATGTTGAAAGCTTTGCATGTGACAGCACATATGGGCTAACTCCCAACCTCGGACATTTATCAAGCCACTAGCATCATAATCTTAATCACAATGGGTCATGTTTTATTTATTGCAATGATAGTAAAAATGTGCATCAAGTTCATGAGAGCTATATAACCAACTTTTCCCATGGCAATCAATAACATAATCATTTTCATTCAGAGGTATAGATAACACAAATATCATGATGAACATACTCGGAATAGCATATAGCTAGTAGGTAGATATGGTGGACTCACTGGAATAACTTTGGTTGAAGGTGTTGGAAACAAGTTTTTACTTGTTGGAATGTTTGGGCTAGCAAAAGGGAGAAAGTTGACCATCTAGATGCATGCATGAGTGTCCATAGAACTAACTTATCATGTTAAACAAAGTGAAATAACTTTCAGCATCAAAACATGAATAAGTGATAACTCTTGATAAAGCATTTACATATTATTACTCATTAACAAGCTCATGAATCATGCAACTATATGTATCATTAAAAATCAACTCAAACATCCCTTTTCCCAACATGATAATAGCATCCAACATATTTCAATCCAAATTTCCAGAAACTTTCCCATATACAATATTATGTGGTGGTCTCACAAGACTCAACAAACAAACAAAAAGACGCTCCAAGTTTATGCGATAAAGTGTTTCGATCGAAAAACAGAAGTTAGACGTGTGCAAACCGAGAGTGTGTAGGTCCAGTGGGGTTGTCTTCACATCCCCAAGCTTATGGTCTTCACCATCCTTGGATAACTCTTGGTGCATCTCCTCCAATCCCTGTGAAAAAACTTCAAAACACCGTTTCTCCCATTTCTTTTCTGTGGGGTGCATTAGTGGTGGTAAACAAATAGGTTTTTTGCTACATATAATCCTTGGACACAATATCTCCCATAAAGTATTCCATAAATTTAACATATATAGATTACAAGATGACCTACATGATTGTGGAATTTAAATATAAATAATTATCATTTTTACAAATAGTTTTATAAAAACTTCCGAATGATCAGGAACGAACATTTATTTGTAAAACCCAGGCACCAACGCAGCTGAACTGGATTAAAAAAATTAGAGAACACCACACATTCGCTCTCAGTTCACCGTTATGTAAAACACCCCGTCACCCACCTCCCCACCTGCCCCCGCGAGGTGTTGTGGTCCCTCGCATGTCTCCCCGCCGTTCCCCATTCCCGTGGTCACGAGCTCCCTCTCTCTACCTCCTCAGGCCGCCCCTCCCCTTCGTCTCCACCACCGGCCGCTGAAGTGGCCAAGGAGGAGCTCGAGCTTGTCATGCTCACGGGCGATCCAGCGCTAGGTGCCGTTGTCGGAGACAGACACGGAGGCACCGGAATAGCACGCCCTACTCTTCTCCGCCCTTCTTTGAATCCGGCATCTTAACAAATAGCAATCAAATTAATCAATATACAATATATTTAGAACATAGAAACATTTGTTGTAATATTCATATCAAATACACTAATTAAGACTATAAATGCAAGCACTCGTGCAGATAAAAAAACAAGGATTCATATTTGGCCATTGTGACGAAGAAGTACTACCATATGATCCATTATTCATGTTAGTACCAAGACTTCAGCAAACCTGGGTATCTACTTCCTGCAAATAAATATGGAGATCAGGCTGTAACAAAAAAACTGTTGTACTGCACATTTGTTTCTCAATTCTATTTCCCCTAATAATTACAAAATACCATGTTCATTAACTGGTTGCATATAGTATGGTTTTCACCCCTTCCAAAATGTCTAGTTGATTCAGCGGCAAGAGATGGAGTTGCCGAGGAGAAATACCATACAAGATAAGCATTATGATATTTTGAGGGCTTACGCTCTGATTCTTTAATCCTATTGTACTGTCATTCCAAACTGAAAATAGCAACATCCCTATTTAGTCCAGAAAACAACCCCTTTGCTCCAAGAACCTAGAACACCTTGATATCCCTCGTGGTGTAATTTCTGCTCTTAGAAGGTCCAACAGCTACCTGGTTGTGGTTATGCAAAGAAATACTGAAGGACACAAAAAGTTGAATGACAGAAAACGAAACGCCAGATTTCTTCTAGCAGACACAAATATTCAAGAAAAACGAAATTCAAGCCAAATCTATCCTATATATGTGGACATGTGGTAGTGGTACTGATTATTTCAACAAGTATATAGTTATAAAATGTGGGTGCATTGTTCTTGGGATCTAAGTCAGTTAAAGTAAGAAAGAAAGGAAGAGTACAACTAATGTATGCAAAGTTGGACAAGCTCTTTCAGACTTAGGATCATTGTTCAACATGGAATGTCCCGTGCATCCTTCCATCCTTGGGCATTTGTTTCTTCCATTTATGAGTTATATTATCACTCTGAAAAACAATTGAGTCACGAAATTATACCATCCCTGTCCTCTGAGTTCAGTTTGAAATTTTTCTCAAAGGTAAGTGAAGATCTATGATCACGCTATTAAATGGAAGGGCAATATGGAAACAGTTAATGGACAGTAAAATCTATGCAGCAGAGTTAGAAGAATGCATACCTGCTATCAATGGAGTCAATCTAAGAATCACACAAACATAAGCTGATAGAAAAAGTGATGAGCTGCAGCCTGCAAGATACATTGCGTATTAATATCCAGCCTTACTAACGAAAGAACAGAAGATGATGAGAAAACGCTTGGACGCACTTCATCACAATCAGAACGAATCATGCAGAACCAAGTCTTCTGGGCGACCGCCTTGTCCTCTCCTCAGCACGTTGGTTCCTGCTTCGTTGTGCCCAAGAGCCCCACAATCATTCGCAACACGGCAGGGGTACCCATCAATAGTCAAAGCCTGTTCCGAAGCATTCACAAGAATGGGGAACCAGAAGATCATTGATATACGACCAAATTGCAAGGAATGAGGACGGAAGCAGTTACCCTTGCTTCCGGCGACCGGCGGCAGCGGAGGCGACTCGAGCGGCGGAAAGGGGCGAATCTAGGCAGAGGCGAGGAGAATCCGAGTGGCGGTGGCGAGAAACCGGGCGGCAGCCGCGGCGCGTGCAGCTCTTGGCGGCGGGGCGCTCGTGCTCGATCCAATCTACTGCCAATTAGAACTAACAGTGAGAGAGAGAGCGCTCCGGGGTCACGGTAAGAAACGAATCGGACTGGGCTCTCCCTTGTCCCGGTCATATCGCCGTCGTCGTGGTCGTCGAACCGGAGGACGAAGAGGGCAGCGGTGTCGGCTGCGTCAGCGCGAGCATGCCTGATTCCGCCTCCATGTCGCCCGCCGCAGGACCTTCCGTTGGTCGCCTGCCGAGGAACTTCCTTTGGCCGCAAGTGGACGGCGACGGCAGCGCAGTTCCGGCGTGTGGCGTCGATGTGAGGATGGTGCGGCAGCGTCGTTTCTCAAAACATGACAGGGAGATTTTTTTTTTTTGCGTGAGGGGCTGAATTTCGTTCGGTGAAGTATGTTCCGTCATCGTAAAATACTAAGTGCACACCAGATTTGATTTGGTTACGCTGCGCAGTGGGCCTACTCATGCGGTGCTGATGGTTCCAGGTTGTTTGGCGGGGTACATTTAGCGAAAGTCATGTTTGCTTGTTTATTAGTAGGGGAGATAAACTAATGCATTTTGAATTTCCAGTTACATAATAATAACTTGTTGCATGTGCGTGTGCCTTTAATTAGAAAATCAGACAAACCGATGGCCCATGAAAGGGCCCATTAACAGAGCATGCGGAAAGAAGGCTGCTGGGGTGCTATATAGTCCGGTCCAGTACCCTCCCGTGCCGTCCCCAACTCCCCATCCACCATCGCATTCTCATCCCCTCCACCCCTGTCCCAAAGAATTCAGAAATCAGCAACAAAGTTCAGAGTTCGGAAGCACTTCTCATGGCGGAGCAGCGCGCCTCCCAAGAGTGGGCGAAGGCGGCACTCGCGTGGGGCGAGGACGCAGTCATCTGGGAGGCAGCGGTGATGGAGACCTCAGGGCTCTTCGAGGTCCGCGCGCGCTGGGCTTCGGCCGCGAGGTCGTGGGACTTTGCGGCACGCGCCTGGGTTCCGCGATCCGACGAATCGAGGATTCCTCGCAATCGCGCATGGACGTCTGGTTCCTACTACTGGGCTGTCGTCTCCCACCGCTGGGCGCTCGCAAGCGTGAAGTGGGCGGTCGCTGCCCGGAGCTATCCTGCCTGCGCTGGTGAGTCGTTACCTTCTGCTGCTTCTGCACTCGATTGGGCATCAGCCTCGGTGGCCTGGGCCGATCCGCAGAGTTTCTTGGAGGTGCCACTAGTCGAGTGGGCAATGTCGGCTAATCTTTTTGCGGTGGCTGGTGAGCGCGCGGCGGAGCTAGCAGCCTGGGCACGCGCCGGTGAGGAATCTGCGACTGTTTCTTGCAGTTTCTTGATTCTTGCTGTATCTTGGTTCTTGATGTTCCAATTGCCGTTGCTGGGTTCAGGTCCTGAGGTCAAGAGACCCCACCCTTCAGTTTCTGAGTTCGTGGATTCGGTTCCCAAGAACCTCGCGGCCAGGGACGGCGCGGGGGACGTTGCAGCATCGGCACACGCCGGTGAGGAAGTCGCGACCGTTTCTTGCAGTTTCTTGATTCTTGCTGTATCTTGGTTCTTGATGCTCCAATTGCCGTTGTTGGGTTCAGGCCCTGTGGTCAAGCACCCGCCTTCAGTTGCTGAGCACCACGCGGAGGGCGTGGATTCGGCTCCCAAGAACCACGCGGCCAGGGACGGCGCGGCGGACATTGCCGCCTGCGCACGCGCCGGTGAGGAATTTGCTGCTGCTGCTTCATCTCGCGGTTTCAAGATTCTTGGTTTTCTAATTGCTCCTTGTGGGTTCTGGGTTATCCAGGGCCAGTCGCTGAGATGGGGAACGCCCGCCGTGAGACTGGGGAATCCGCTCCCCCGCCCTCCCCCGCCTCCTCGTTGGTTGCCGTTGCCGGGAGTGGGAAGGCGGCGCGGGAGGACACGGCCCACCGCGTGGCCGGCGACGAGCCGTCGAGGGTCGAGAAGGAAGCGCTCCTGCAGGACCATGGGCGCGGGGATGCGACGGGCACCTCCGTCAACCTTTCGCTGGCCGAGGACCGCGCCGCCGCGGAGGAGGCGGTCCCGCACCCAAGTGACCACCAAGCCTACCCACCCTTGGCGAGGGATCCCAACTTGAGAGGGACTCCAAGACCCGGGCGAGAGCAACAGCGCAAGCTCCGGCCCCGGCAGCAAGCCTGAAGTGATGCCAATCTGCTGAGCACCACCGGGGAGAACAATGCCACCAAAGCCTGGGCGGTAGTTGCACACTTATTTGGTTCAATTTCTTTTGTTCATAGTGATGCCAAGAAGGATACAATTTCTGATGAGAACAATAGAACGCCGCTGTCAAATACTTGCTTAGTGTAGAATAGGATACAATTTCTGATGAGAACAGTAGAACACTGCTGTCAAATACTTGCTTAGTGTAGAACGGTTTGGTGCTAAGCTGCACACACGATGGTATATGTTTGGGGGCAAATCAGCATGCAAGGGCATAGTTTTGTTTTCCAGTAAAAAACAGTTAAGTTTTGTTTTCAGATATGCTGTTATTATCTGAAGCTGAGTTGTGTTTTGTTCTGTTTGTGCCGTCTGTCCGAAATCTTTCAAAGACATTTTGGCCCATGTTCTTATAGTTCTGCTGGCCATTCTAGAATTAACCTTTGATGCCTGCTCTTATACAAGTCATCAGTCTGGTTGCGGGTTCAGTCTTTCTTCGCTGGCCTGGAACCACACCTGAAGTTTCATCGAAAATTAGCTGACAAACAACCAACTGGTGCACTCTCGAGAAAGAATTCGAGGTCTAATTTGCCTGAACAGACTGTTTCTGTTTTGTCTTGTGTATGAAGTCTTTCGATACAGTTCCTTAGTTTCTGTACAGGTCAAGCCTGAAGTCTGTACAGGTTCTTGCTACTTGGACATGAGAACCTTAGTTTCTGTATCAATGGATATGGCAATCTGCAGGGAGTGGACATCCAGGAAGAATGAAGTGCAAATAATCGAATTTCTGATGGATTTCACTCAGTAGAAATGGCAGCTCCAAATTTCTGCATAAATAAAGTGGGAATAAATAGGATGCTGTACCTCTAATGTTCAGAGAAGTGTCTTTAAAGAGAGCATGGAGCAGTCAATTTGGTCTTCAAATTATAAGTGTAGAGTTTGATTTTGAGTTGCTTATTCAGTTTCATAAGAACTATAAAGAGCTTACACTGTGCGGTGATGCTCAAGAAGAGGTTTCTCTGATGCAAGATGGGCTGTGAATAGCATCTTAATAAAATTGTCACAGCTGTTATTTACCTTCTTGAATCTAGATGAATTGTTATTTCCTTTTTTGCTATGTGATATGAGGTATTACTTGGTTATAAGCATTTTTGGGCTTCAAGTGAAGGTAAGCTTTAACTCAACCATTGGTTATCATTTATATATTCTGGAGGTGGTACTTATAGTTTTTTCGTCACAGTGAATTTAGGATGTGTAACAAATGAAACTTGAACTATTCACTATCATTTTCTCAAAAGCCTATGCTGCTAAAGAAGGTACTTGTGAAGGGACTACATTGATCTAACTTGATTTCACCTTTGTAGCATGGCAAGTAAGTGATATTGTACAAAGTTTATCGAGACATTGATTGCTCTGTGGCAAAAGCGACTACTCAATCTATTGATTGGAGAAAAATAGTACGGGTTTAGAGGCTTGGACTTATATATTGTCAAGTCTTTGTGAACCAGATAATCAAAATGGATGTTGCATTACCCCACGGGGTTGGGAATATTATCTGTAGTTACATACAACTTGTAAGTTACAGGTCTTACTTGCTTATATTCAGCTGGAGCTGGATCCTAAGCCAATTGCCAGAGCACAAGACAAACCTCACAGCCACAAGAAGGCTGAACTCCAGTAGGTAAACAAAGCTCTACGTGGTTCAGTCCTTACGATATAAGTTGAATTTTATTGTCTGCTGTAGAGACCCTCATTTAAATTATGTAGACTACCTCCTGAACCCTTGATCCGATGCTAATAGTTATCTTCTGCATAAGATGCTACAAAAAATGTTATATATCGTAGAATGGTGTTTCCAGTTTTATGAGTTACGCTGTAGTAGAATCATGCCTTCGAGCTAAGCTTATGAACTTGAATTCCTTAGTACGAACAGTTAAGGAACAGTTAGTTCTCTCCCATCGGTTAAAGAGAATGGAGGTGAACTGGCGAAGATACAAACTGATATCAATAGTATGACCGGCTACTCATCCTCTCTGATAGTAATAGTAGAATCATGCCTTCGATACAGTTTGGCATATGTTATTTTCGTTCTGCTGTTACTATTATATTGTTTAGCTTAGCTGCTCACTGGTTCTCTGCTGCATCACAGAAGGGATCAAGACGCATTTTTGATATAAATATATAATGTTTCCTACGTCTAGCCCAATATTAATTTAACATTTTTTAAATGATTAACTGATTGTACCATCTCATCTGATAAAAGCATGCATGATTGTTTTTCATTCAAAAATATAGGGTGTTCTTTTTTGTGTGATAGAAATAGGGCGTACTTCATGAATCGCCGTAATGCCTCTCTGTTGAGAAACGGAGCCCTCTAATTTCTGAATGTTCTGTTTGACAACCTGAACAAGTCCCATTTTGTTCCCACGAACAAGTCCCCAAGATCAGTTGTCTGATCAGTTTTTGTTCTGTTTGTGCCGTCTATCCAAAATGTTTCACCTATGCTCTTTTAGTTCTGATGGGCATTCGGCGAATTAACCTCTGATCCCTGTTCTTATACAAGTCAATGGTCTGGTTTGCGGGCTCAGTCTTTTTTCACTGTCATGGAACCGCATTTGCAGCTTTCATCGGTGAAAATTTGCTGACAAACAACCAACCAGTGTGCTCTCGATTCTCGAGAAAGAAGTCAGGGTCTCATTTCCCTGAACACTATTTCTTCTGTTTTGTCTTGTGTATGAAATCTTTAAGAGAATTTGGCATATGTTCTTTTCCCTCTACTGTTCTATTTTTTTTTAGCTTAGCCCACTGGTTCTTTGCATCACACAGGGGATCAAGAGTGCATTTGATATAATGTTTTCTCCCTCTAGCCAAATTTTAATCTAATGTTTTCGAAATGATCAATCGCTGCATCACAGAGCAGCTTCTCGGGTTCAAGAGTGCATTTGATATCCAACCTTAGATAGATAAAAATTTAAGTAGAAATGCTAGTTGGAGAGGTAAACTCTTGTCTTATGTAGGGAGAGTGGTGCTCATGAAGTCCTGCTTAGCTAGTATTCCTATATACCTTATATCCTTTTTCAAGATCCCCAAATGGGCTTTGGACACGATTAATTCCCAGATGGCTCCCGAATGACTTTGAAGGTCACATAAAAGTTCATTTATTGGGCGTTTGGGGCTTAGTTTGTATGAAAAAGGAGTTTGGGGGTTGGGCATTAATCTCTGTTTGTTAGGATCTGGGATCAAGAGATATATTTCTGATGATAACAGGCCTTGGAAATCCATCATTGATCAATAGACCCAACATCTTTACTATTAGCACAGTTGGTTGCTCGTGGTTCTGCAAATGTGTCATGTCGGTACTTAAGTCAATAAAATTCGGTTTTAGATGGTCCGTTAGGGGTGGTGAGAAAATTCGGTTTTGGGAGGTACTTTGGCTGTCCAATATTGGGATATTTACATCATGTATAATAAACAAACTTCCTCCATCTCAGATGTCTGGAATGGGGAAGATGCGATGCTTTATTTTAAAAGGAATTTCACCCCTCCGATGATGGAGAGATGGTTTGAAATTGATCAGATTGCTAGGAGTATAACTCTGTCAGGTGATACTGACTCTCTTGTTGGCATTTGGAGAATAAAGGGATTTACTCCACTAGCTCTTTGTACCAAATTTCAGAGGTGTGTGCCCAGTTTACATTTCTGCCATTTGGAAATTTTTTTTTGAAAAGGGAAATCCCAGCCTCTGCATCAGAGCGATGCATACGGCTTTTTATTACAAAGTTGCCAGAGTATTTAGAGTGTTACATCAAGAAACAACGCAATCCAAAGTGACTACAAGCCAGCCACTGAAAATAAATAGGTTCTGAAAACACTAAGAAGCGCAAATTCTTCGGTCATGCTGCCACCCATCCCGGTTGAGGATAGCCCGCACCACCGCCATTAAACGGGAGCATTTAGCCTCCATGAGAGAACGCTGGTCTTGCGGTAAGAGGAAGGACCACGTAGTAATCCAGTAAGTAGCCCGGTGAACAACCTGTAAAAAGTGTGCATTTTCAATCTTGTTAAAAACCACATCGTTTCTACAGTTCCAAATTGCCCAGATAAAAGCACAAACGCCAATGCGTATACGATTCTTTACTTTCTGATCTAAACCCCCAAGCCAAGATACAAACATATGAGCTAGACTTGTGGGTGGTGAGACATTATAAGTAAACTGGAGCAATCTCCAGATTTTGCAAGCAAAAGAGCATGATACAAAAAGATGCTCAACCGTTTCATCATGGTGGCAAAAAACACATTTCTTACTACCACTCCAGTTCCTTTTGATTAAGTTATCCTTAGTGAGAATCACCTTTCTATTCACAAACCACATGAAGATTTTTATTTTCAATGGAACTTTCAGTTTCCAAAGATATTTTCTAAGAAAAGGTGTATGCCCATGCATGTAATCTGCGTACATAGATTTTACCGAGAAAATTCCATTGGCGGTCAACTTCCACCTAAAACTATCCTGTACCGATGTCAACGACACTAACATCAACTTGCGGACCAGCTCTAGCCATGATGTCCATTTTGATCCGGTTAAAGAACGTCTAAATTGTAGGTTTATAGGTGGAGCATTACCCACCACATCAGCCACAAGGACATTCTTATTCCGGGTAATTGTATACAGGTTTGGGTATTGTTCTGCTAATGGCAAATCACCCAGCCAAGTATCTTCCCAAAAACGAGTTCCTTGGCCATTACCAACGATGAAGGATCCCCTTGCAAAAAAATCTTGCTTCACCGCCATTAATCCCCTCCAAAAAGGAGAATCAGGTGGTTTAGGAGTTACTTGAGCCAACGTTTTACCACAAAGGTATTTATTGGAAAGTAATTCCTGCCACACCCCTTCCTCATTTAACAATTTGAAAAGCCATTTGCTTAACAAGCATTTGTTTTTAATCTCTAGCAATTCGATGCCTAGATCACCTTGATCTTTTGGACGACACACAATGTTCCATTTTGTTAGTCTATATTTCCTCTTTTGTTGGTCACTTTGCCAGAAGAACCTACTGTGGAAATAATCTAACCTTTTTCGGACTCCCACTGGAATTTCGAAGAAGGACAAAAGGAACATTGGGAGGCTAGTGAGAAACGAATTAATCAGAACTAATCGGTCTCCGTAAGATAAAAGTTTTCCAGCCCAAGCGGCTAACTTCTTCTCAAACCGATCTTCAATTATTTTCCACTCCTTGATAAGAAGTTTTCTAAAATGAATTGGTATTCCTAAATATTTAAAAGGTAGCGAGCCCACCTCACATCCAAAGATGTTACGGTAGTCATCTTGTTGTTCAACAGCTTTACCAAAACAAAAGACTTTGCTCTTATGAAAATTAATCTTGAGACCGGACAACTGCTCGAATAAAGACAAGATAAGTTTCATATTAACTGCTTTATCGAGATCGTGTTCTAGGAATAGAATTGTATCATCAGCATACTGAAGAATTGATACTCCTCCTTCCACCAGATGAGGTACAAGACACCCCACTTGTCCATCATCTTTTGCTCTCGCAATTAAAATTGCCAACATATCGGCAACTATATTAAAAAGCACGGGTGATAGAGGATCTCCTTGTCTTAACCCTTTTAACGTCTGGAAATAGTGACCAATGTCATCATTTGCACGTATCCCAACACTCCCGCCTTGCACAAACTGTGCTACCCATTCACACCATTTAGGGTCAAAACCCTTCATGCGTAAAGCTTGCTGCAGGAAAGACCATTTTACTTTATCATAAGCCTTTTCGAAATCAATTTTCAGAAAGACACAATCCATTTTTTTTGTTGGATCTCATGAATTGTCTCGTGTAGAATTACCACCCCTTCAAGGATGTTTCTACCCGGAGTGAAAGCAGTTTGTGTTGGACGAATAACTTTCTGAGCAATAGAAGAAACTCGGTTTGTTCCGACTTTAGTGAAAATTTTGAAACTCACATTCAAGAGACAGATTGGTCTGTACTGTTCAATTCGGCTGGCATCCTCTTTCTTTGGCAGTAAGGTAATAACCCCAAAGTTTAATCTGAATAATGGAAGTTGACCTTGTTGAAGCTGTTCGAACAACGCCATTAAATCGTGTTTGATCACAGCCCAAAACTTTTGATAGAATTCCGCCGGGAACCCATCTGGTCCCGGAGACTTATTTAGTTCCATTTGCGAAATTGCCTCTAACACCTCATTTTCATTAAAATTTGATGTTAGGATCACGTTCTCATCATTTGAGATTTGTGGCAAATCCTGAATTACCGCTTCATCCATAGAGAAGCTATTCAGTTGAGGTGCTCCGAATAATTTTTTAGAGTGGATTTGTGGTCGCCCGTTGGCTATACCACCCCCTCCAGTGCCGTCCGATCATTAGCTGGAGATTCGGTCTGCCGTGTCAGACTCCAGCGTGAGCAGAGTTAATAGTCCCGTAAAACTCTACTTAGACGCTAATTATATGATGGTACAACAGAGTTCCTATCAGAGTGCTCAGGAGTACTTGCATGCGAGCACAACAACAAGCGACGAGCCAAATCGAAAAACTCGTTACATTGATTGCCAGGTCTGCCGGAGGCCAGTTTACTGATGACATGCATTTAAGTACCAGTGGTGTAATTAACAAGTGGGAATGGTGTTCTGAACTTGACTGAACTATGGTAACTCGGACATTTAATGAACTATATTCAGAAGTGATAAACATCCATGTTAAGTCAAGTTTGTTCTTTACATACAAACTGGGAATCAACACGAGATTACAACACAGAACCGAATTACAGTGCTAATGATCAGTTCAGCGATATGGATCACTGTTGTTTCATTTATCCAAATGAACGGGTTTGCTTAAGACTGAGGTTTGACTGTGACACTGTCCCTGACTGTCCTATTTCTCGAAATAGAGACCATGCAGTGATAAGTAGGACATGTGTAATGAAGACTGACATGCTGATGCACCTAATTTCTTACCCACACAATGACCATGCATCATGCATGCCTCGTTCTATTTCTCCGAGTGCAGGACGCATGCATGCCCAGTGACTGGCGTGATGGGTCAGTGCAGCAGTTAGTTTACAGAAGCTAGGCTAATTAAGAGAATGGAAAGAGAGATCGATCCCGAATCTTTATGATTGATCGAACGACAAGTAGAGGGGTGGTATAGCCAACCGGCGGTCACAACATATTTTCGATAAATTTTAATAGTACTCAGTTATGAAAGTCTTAAGGTTTGATTGTCCAACAATCGTACCTTCATCTTGTTCTAGCTGGAAAATTCGTTTTTTTCTATGCTTTCCATTAGCAATTAAATGGAAGTAACGTGTATTATCCCCTCCTTCTTGAATATGCTTTACTTTTGCTCTTTGGGCCCATTTGGCCTCCTCATCACGTCGAAGTCTAGCGATGCATTCATCAGCTTCTTTCTTAGCAACTCTTTCAGAAGCAGATAAAGGTGTGGTTTCAGCTTTAATATCTAACTCATCAATGAGTAGAAGTAATTTTGCCATTTGGAATATCTGTCTCCCCCAAAAAATCCATATATTCTTGTGGCTTATGCCTCATTACAAAATAATGACTAGGTATAACTTGAAAAGGAGACGGCTAAGCCTGAATGTGTTTTTTTGCACTTGGGTAGAAACTGTGCATCATCTCATGCTTGACTGTGTGGTAGCAAGTAACACCTGGAGACTTCTGTTAGAATTCTTTTGTATACAAAAAATAGTAAACTGACTATGAATCTGTAGCCAGGTTCTGGGTTTTAAATAATATAAGAATTATACTTTCCTGTTACACTTTGGAGTCTTTCGAAATGTAGAAAAAATGCTATTGTTTTTAATAACTATGTCTGGATGAACATCAAGCAGATTTGGTCTCTTATCCTGAGGAGGGTGAGAAACTGGTTTCCTGGAAAACCTGAAGATCTCGGACCACCTCCCTCTTCCACCGGGTTCCCAGAGAGAGGCCCGAACACCGGGAAGCACTCTGGCGCCGAAAGCGTCGCGGGCGAAGAGCGTGCAGTAGCTTGATTCTCGTTAGCTTTGATACCCAGTTATGTTCTGCTCCTTAGCTCTGTAATGCACATGGAGTAGTTTCCCTTCCCGTCTCTCTGGAACCTAGCTTTATTCCTGGGTACTCCAAATGTGAGATGAAGAACAAGGCTATGTGAACTGTTTTTTTTTTTTTTGAGATTAACTATGTGAACTGTTGTGGTTTCGTTTTAATGGAACCAGGGAGGCCTCCCTGTTTTTCTATAAAAAAAACTGTACCATCTCATCATTTGATAGAAGTGGTTTCACATATTTTTTAAAGAGGGTGTACTTAATGAAGCCTGATATGCATCTTATAATAAAAGCATGCAGGGTCATTTTTAATTCAGAAATAAAGGGTATACTTCCTTTTTTTATATAGAAAAAGGGTGTACTTCTTGAATCGTGCAATGCCTCTCCGTTGACAGCCTGGAACAAAATCCTTCTAGAATCATTTTCGTGTGAATACCAGTTAATCGGGCTTTTGCATTGCCTGTTATTCCACCAATTTTTAATCCGAAGTTTCAAATATTTATTATATGTGATAGAGACCCCCCGAGGGCAAAAGTGTGGTAAACACAAAATATAATAAAGCAGGCAATGTTTTTTTTCTTCATTTTTTGATCTGTAAATTTAGTTGTTAATGAGCCTGCTTCATTCGCCGACTCGATTTCGTTATGTAACTCCATGTGATATGTCTTTTTCTTTGAAGCCCACACTATAGCAAGGTTTCATACCCTATATCTATTAGTATTATTATATTAGTGGAATTTAATTGCATTTGATTCTTTCTTAAATCTTGATGGAGTGGAATAGTAAAATAGAATAAAAATATCTTTCGGAAGAAAATGGAAGGATAGTAATTGCACTTGGACAAAATATATTAAAATAATTTGATGATTTCCTCATTGGTTCAATAGAAGGAGAATCGTACGAGAAACAAACAAAAAGCAAAAGAAAGAGAAAAAATAACAAAAAATCATGATCAACTAAGGCCTCTCGAGCGCTTGCTTAAGAACGATTGTGCAAATTCTAGCATTCGCAAACACACATCTTATAATCACCCCACATATTTATTTCAGAGGCTTTTAAAACTTACAAATTATATATTTTAAATATGGTATCGTGTTATCACTTGAGAGTTGAGACGTGGTGTCACTAGATATGCTCGCGGAACCGGGGAGTCCAAAAACTGCGATGAGAACACTCTATCTTCTTGGAAACATCATACGCTCAAACAAAAACGGCAGGTCTCAAAATAGGGGGGTCTCCATTTTCTGAGAGTATGTTACTCGGTGGGCACATAGACACGAGGGACGGCGACCACGACGAGGTCAGACCGGAGGCTTGTCGTTACACCAAACTGCTCCGTCATGTCCAGTTCCTCGGCCGGCATCCCGCCGGGAAGCTCCCAGTCGAAGTGGAACAGCAGCGCCGCGAGCGCGACCTCCACGTGCGCCAGCCCGAACGTCATGCCGGGACAGATCCGCCGCCCGCCACCGAACGGCAGGAACTCGAAGTCCGCGCCCCTGAAGTCCCTCCCGTTCGTCCCCTCGAACCGCTCCGGGGCGAACTCCTCGGGCGCGTCCCAGTGCGCCGGGTCCATGCCGATCGCCCACGCGTTCACGATCACCATCGCGCCCTCCGGCACGTCGAACCCGAGCACCTGGCACGGGCTGCCGCAGACGCGTGGCAGCAGCAGCGGCGCCGGGGGACGCATCCTGAGCGTCGCCTTGATGACGACACGCAGGTAGGGCAGATCGGCCAGGCCGGCCTCGGTCACCTTGCCCTGGCCGGCGAATTGTCGCCGGACCTCGTCTTGCGCCTTCCGCATGACCCTCGGGTTACGTATCAGCTCCGCCATCGCCCATTGCAGAGTCGTCGCCGCCGTCTCGCTGCCGGCGCCAAACATGTCCTAACGGCCAACCCAAGAAACAGAGGAGCTAATTCGTCAAGCACGGTCCCCATTCTTTCTGCAAATCGTGGTGAAATCGATAATCACAAAGGCAGAGAGGCGTGTTAATTACCAGCATGACGGTCTTGATGTTTTCCGTGGTGAGTGGATATTCGGAGTTGGCCTCCTTTTGGAGTCTCAGGAGCACGTCGAGCAAGTCTTTTTATTCTCTGTCGTCGCCGCCGGAGGGTCTGCTCTCCTGGTGCTCCTGTATTATGGCGTCCATGACTTGTTTCATGCCCCTGCTATGGCGCAGCATCTTGCCGGGGACGTTGCTGAGTAGCCGCACGAGGCGCGAGGAGGGGAAAATTTCGGGAAGGGTCATCCCGGGCACGATCTTGAGCCCCTCCTGGAGCATCTTCAGGTACGCTTCACGCTGCTTGAACTCGCTGCCGACGATGGAGCGCACCGTGGCGTCGGCGACGTACGCGGATATGACCTCGGTCAGGTTCACCGGCGAACCGGGGGACGCCGCCGCGATGGAGCGGAGGAGGCGGCCGAGCTCCTCCTCGCGGACGGGGCTGAAGGACTGGACGCGGCGGGAGCTGAGCAGCTCGACGGTGCAAATCTTGCGGAGCTGGCGCCACGCGTCGCCGTAGGGCGCGAAGATGAGGCCCTCGTCTTCCCCGTACGCCATCTGCTGGATGCAGGTCAACGGCCTGGACGAGAAGGAGGAGCTCTTCATGATCTCGCGCGCGGCGTCCGGCGAAGACGCGACCACGGTGTCGAGCTCGCCGAGGCGAAGCATAAAGAGCGGGCCCTGGCGCCGGGCGAGGTCCCGCAGCGCGCGGTGCGGGAGGGCGCCGGCAAGGTGGTGCAGGTGGCCGATAACCGGCAGGGCCCACGGCCCCGGCGGAAGCCTGTCAGGTGGCGAGCGCCTGGACCTGAGGAAGAAGACGGGGATGGCGAGGAGAAGCACGAGAAGCAGGCAGAGCGGGAGCACGGCGGCCATGGCAGCTTGGACTGGAGCGCGGTCTTCTATGATGATCCAAAGTCAAATGGTCAAACTCATTATAAGTGTTTGGTGATTCAAAACTTTATTCCAGGCGTAGCAGCCTCCAAATGATTCTTTAGAGTTTAGAGTCAAATGATTTGCTTGATTTCTCTAGACACAGCCCGCGCGTGTCAGGCTCAGCGCAATGGGTTCGCTAGTCTGCCTCAAGCTTTCAGTTGACATGGTTTTTCCCCCATTTGATTTCGCCAGATACTGCTAGTGTGTCTCAGCGCGCCGAGTGAGCAAATTTGTTTCAGACTCTTATACAGAGATTCATGAAGTAAGAGTTGCTGAAAGCCTGAAAGGGTTGTTGTTAGTATGGGACAAGTTCAGATAACATGCAAGAAAATGGCATCTCTCAGTAGACCTGTCCACGAGAATTGCGTGGAAAAGAATTTAAATATGCACTTTCAAGTTTTGGTTTCACTTTTCTAGACCTGTCCACGACAAAGCCACACTGTCGTATTTCTTTTGACTAACGTATGTTTTGCAGCATAACAGCATTCACTCGGTACTGCAGTCATTTTCCTCTCTGGTGGAATCAAGGTGGAGCAACCTTGATGTACTGTCTTGGCCCCTTATATGGGCATACAGAAAAATCCATTGCAATATGAAATGTATGTATCATTTTATGGAGTAACCATTATGTATTGTGTGTGCCAAATCGATCCATTTAATTTTACATGCAGCTGTGGAATTTTCATCAAAAGGTATATGGTACACTGCAATGGGTATGAGCTGACATCAAAGCTTCAGTCAAGATCATATGGAGACATTGAGGAAGAATATGCCATGCGACCTACTGCTTGGGTCCTTGAATAATATTAGTGCTGTTGGAAAAGAACCGAATCTTTTCTTTTTTGAAACTAAGAACCGAGTCACATGGCCAGGTGTTCTTAAATGAGATACATGTAGTTGGAAAATAAGTTGCATTCCGTCAAAAAGAAAATAAGTTGGTGGTACGGCTAATGTTAAGTTTATAGTTTTTGTTTAATACTTCGGTGCATTTGAAATTTTATGAATTTATGATAGTGAACCACGTAATGCAAACATTTATGTTTTCTTTCTGGAGCATGAAAATGGAGAAACTGAGTTTCCAATTTGGCTGATTTAAATTTCTTTAAAATTTCAAAGATTCCACAAAAATTTAAGAAAATTACAGAACATCATAGATGTTTCCAGTAATGCACTGGGAAATTTTGACCTCATCCGGACAAAACGTTTGGGAGCACATGGCTTTCCAATTTGGCTGATTCAAATTTTGTCTAAACTTTCAAAGTTTTACAGAAAAATCAAGAGAATCCTAAATATTCCCAGTAATGAACCAGAAATTCTTATACCATGCGGACAAAAGGTTTGGGAGAAAATGGTTTTTTATGTTCGCTGGTTCAAACTTCATTAAAAAAATCTAAGTTTCCAGACAAAATCAAGAATATTACATCCAGTAATAAACTTGAAAATTTAGAGCTAATGCGGACACACGGTTTGGGATCAAATGAGTTTCCAAGTTGGCTGATTCAAATTTCGTCTAAAAAGTCGAAATTTCCATAACAAATCAATAAATTCAGAAATTTTTAAATGTTTCCAGTAATGAACTATAAAATTTTGTGCTCATTCGGACAAACGGTTTGGGAGAAAATGGGTTTTTAAGTTGACTGGTTCAAATTTCTTCAAAATTTCAAAGTTTCCAGAAAAAATCAAGAAAATTACACAAGATCATAAAAGTTTCCAGTAATGAACTGGAATTGTTTTAGCTCATTCGGACAAACGGTTTGGGAGAAAATGGGTTATTAACTTAGTTAACTTAAATTTCGTCTAAAAATTAAGTTGCAAAAAAACAAAGAAAATTACACAAAATCGTACATGTTTCCAGCAATGAACTGGGAAATTTTGAGCCCATCCGGACAAAGGGTTTGGCGTAAAATGATTATTAAGTTGGCTGATTCAAATTTCATCTCAAAACTCAACGTTACCAGAAAAAACAATAAAATTCCTGAAAATGCATGATTGTTATGGGAATTATGAGCTATCTCATAAAATTGTTATGGGAAAGTATTGCAACTGGGCATTAACAAAGTTGAATGCATGATTGCAGCTAAGAATATTTCTTGAGTGAAATTCAAGCTGATCTAGTAATATATACAGACTGATCTAGTAATATATACAGACAGATTGATACTCCAAGCCACAAACTAAAAAGCTCTTATGTTATTCAGGAGAGTTCCAAACTCAAAGATGTCGCCTCCTTTCCAACATTTTCTCTTCAGGTTATCTCTGGTAAGTATTCTATTCTTAATTACTAGCCAACAAAAACTTTAATGTGCAAACGAAGCTTTAAATCCCACATAACATTAGAAGGAAACCTAACATTTTTATCACACAAGTAGTAATACAGAGACTGAACCGAGAAATTTCCTGACTTGGTAAGAATCCAGCTAACTTTGTCAGGTTTAGCCGACAGCCTGACTTCCATCCTCAATTAACTTAAGCCACATCTGCACGGTTTCCTCACTCAGGAACCTCCTAACTTTAATACGCTCGACCCCTTTAGAGAAATATTATGCACAATAATACTATGACTGAAAGTGAGATAATACAATCGTGGATACTTCGAGGAGTCTGTCCCAACCAACAGCCATCCCAAAACTTGGTAGTATTCCCATCTCATTTACACCAATAAAAACCGCATATGTGGCTAATGTACGGTTCCAGGACAGTGAACAAAGACTGTACCCACAAACCAGACCTATTACTTGTATAAGAACAGACATCTGAGGTTATTCATAGAATGACCAGGAGAACCAAAACAACATGGGTCTGTACAGATGGCACAAACAGAGCAAAGAAACAGGTAGATGGAACTGATGCTAGTGGAAACAGAACTGATACAAACAAAAAAGCTCTTTATGTTATATCGGTCTTCCCCAATTCAGAGAAAGAGCTGCAAGCATACTATTAAAAAAAACTTCAGCAGATGGAATGCAACTCCCTCAATTGCAGTTGCACCAATGCTCATAGTACAATTCTTATACACTCCACTAGCCTGGCTCATTGTAACCAAAGTTGGTTTTATGACTGTGAACAAAAATAATTGTTTACGAGATGAAAATAAAAGTGTATGCCCCATATATCATGTCTGCAAAACTGCACGAAAAAACAACATGATAGATAGCCAACATAGGATGCCCTTGCATGCTGATTCCCCCCTCCCCAAAAAGAGGCCAGGGTTTAATCACCTTAGCAGCATGTCATTCTACACTTAGAAAGTATGCAGTGTGTCATCCAGACACAACAATCAGGCTAGATTCCCCCCTCCCCAAAAAGAGGCCAGGGTTTAAGCACCTTAGCAGCATGTCATTCTACACTTAGAAAGTATGCAGTGTGTCATCCAGACACAACAATCAGGCTAAAACATATACAACAAGTCCCAAAAACAAGGAAGCCAATTGAGCACCTTAGCAGCATGTCATTCTACACTTAGAAAGTATGCAGTGTGTCATCCAGAAATCTGCAATGTCTATCTCTTCAATGGCATATTCAATCTAAGAAATATGAGGACTGTTAATGATAGAAATACAGTTAAAAGTATGGCATACACCTTCTAAAACTTGTGATATAAGTTCTGAAGATCAGATGAAGGAGTCATGTCATATATACATCTTTATCATGCCGATTAGTATTCCACTCTATGGTAACACACTAACATGCATGCATATGGAGTCACCAGAAAATTAGACCGCTCGCCTTAGAGAAAAGACAATTAATTTTGACCCTCTCTCAAAATGTTAAGTTTTTACCACTTTCTGAACTCTCCAATGCTGACATAGCCTCATCGCTTTTTTCTTCTACACTAGAAATAATTTCAGACTATTTATGCTTCAATCCTACCAAAATTACCCGCCTGCGCGCAATTTCTTATAAAAATATTCCAAAATTCATGTAGTGCTCCTTAACAGCAGTTTTATTTATTTAGCAACCTCTTATTTGTAATTTATCTCCAATTTTCTAAATATTTGGACTATTATTGCACACGTTCAATTTACCACATGTTTCTCTCCCAATCCAGTTACTATAAGAGAGGATGAGTAGCCGGTCATACTATTGATATCAGCTTGTATCTTCGCCAGTTCACCTCCATTCTCTTTAACCGATGGGAGAGAATTAACTGTACCTTAACTGTTCATACTAAGGAATTCAAGTTCCTAAGCTTAGCTCGAAGGCCTGATTCTACTACAGCGTAACTCATAAAACTGGAAACACCATTCTACAATATATAACATTTTTTGTAGCATCTTATGCAGAAGATAACTATATCGGTTACCACAATTCAGAATAAGAGCTGCAAGCATAGAAAGGTTCTAGTATCATATTCTATCTAATGTGCAGAAATCTGCAGAAATCTGCAATGTAAGAGCTCTAATTTCACTATGAACTCTCATGTCGACTGTACGGTAGCATGAATCCAAGGCAAGAAACCTGAGTAAGCAACAGGGACAGATTTCAGGCTTCCCGCCGGGGCCGGAGCTTGCGTTGTTGCTCCCGCCCTGGTTTTGGAGGCCCTCTCAAGCTGGGATCCGTCGGCCCCAAGGGTGGGTAGGCTTGGTGGTCACTTGGTGCGGGACCGCCTCCTCCGCGGCGGCGCGGTCCTCGGCCAGCGAAAGGTTGACGGAGGTGCCCGTCGCATCCTCGCGGCCATGGTCCTGCAGGAGCGCTTCCTTCTCGATCCTCGACGGCTCGTCGCCGGCCACACGTCCTGGGTAGTCGACGAGGAGGCGGGCGAGCGCGGGCGAGGTGGCACAGGAGCGGATTCCCCAGTCTCACGGTGGGCGTTCCCCATCTCAGCGACTGGCCCTGGATAACCAAGAACCCACAAGGAGCAATTAGAAAACCAAGATTCTTGAAACCACGAGATGAAGCAGCAGCAGCAAATTCCTCACCGGCGCGTGCGCAGGCCGCAATGTCCGCCGCGCCGTCCCTGGTGTTAGAGTATACGTTGTATTCGTACATATCTTGTATAGCATATCTAGGGTTAACCGATTCGGTTGTAGATCCTCTCCTGATCTTCCTTGCACGGCAAGGCTTGTACCCTATATAGATCAATATGAGATCGCCCCTAAGCGTGGCGCTTCCTAAACCCTCTCGTTTGCTTGGTATCAGAGCAGAAAACCCATACCACGATCCCATCTCACCATGTCGGACATCGCAGCCGCCCTAGCCTCCGCCTCCTCCCCTGCCCTCACCTCGGCTGCCATGCCCGTCCTGCCCGCCGCCGCCTCGCCAACGGTGAACGTCGCTAGCATCCGTACCCACGTTCCGGTGACGCTCGATCTGAAAACCTCCAACTTCACCAAGTGGCGCATGCTCATCCGCATCCTGCTCGGCAAGTATGATCTGCTCGGGCACGTCAACTCCGTCACCGCCATCGCCGCCCGCACCCCCGAGTGGATTCGCGAGGACTACATCGTCCGCTCGTGGCTTTACGGCTCCATCTCCGACGAGATCCTCGACATCATCATGGCGGAAGAGCAAACCGCGCAGGAGGCGTGGACTCTCATCACCAACCTCTTCCTCGACAACCAGATGACCCGCGCCGTTTACCTCGAGGCGGAATTTCCGTGGACTTGTGCAGGGCGACCTCTCCATCACCGCGTACTGCCACCGCATCAAGGCTCTCTCCGATGCTCTGCGCGACGTCGGCACTCCGGTGACCGACCAGACCCTCGTCCTCAACTGCCTCCGCGGTCTCAACCCGCGCTTCGCCGACATCACCACCATCATCACCATGCAGTCCCCGCTGCCGTCCTTCGCCCAGACCCGCTCCCTCCTCACTCTCCGGGAGACGCAGCTCGCCAACAGCGTGCAGGTGGGGAACCAGACTGCGCTCTACGGCGGCCCCTCCAGCAGCGCCGGGTCCTTTTCTGGTGGCAACCACGGCCTCTACGGCGGCCACTCCAGCGGCGCCGGGTTCTCTTCCGGCGGCAACCACGGCCAGGACCGTGGTGACGCCAACCGCTCCAACAACAACACCGGCGGCGGTGGCTCTGGCGGGGGCCCCTCCGGCGGCAAGAACGGTGGCGGCAACAACTACTGGAGGAAGAAGAAGAACGGGGGAACCGCAATGGTGGCGGAGCTCCCAGCGTCGGCCCGTGGGTCTGCTTCAACCCATACACAGGCCAGGCGCAGCAGATGCAGGCGCCCGCCCCCTCCTGGCGCCCCCCCGGCCCATCCAATGCGCCGGGCATCCTCGCCCCAAGGCCCACAGCTCAGGCCTTCACCTCCCTCGCGCCAGCCCATGGACAGGCGTTCGGCTCCAACCCGCCGCCCATCCCTGGCTACGTGGGCGCCTCTACATCGAGCTGGGACACCTCCGCGCTGATGGCCGCGCTGAACAACGCCGCCACACCTTCCACCGTTGGCGGCGAGTGGACCATGGACTCGGGAGCCACCGCCCATATGGCCTCCGACCCCGGTATGCTCTCCAACCTCCAACCCCATCCTTCTCCTTCTTCTGTCACCGTCGGCAATGGCTCTACCATGCCGATCTCTCACACTGGACATGTTTCTTTTCCCGCTTCCGCACGCACGCTCTCACTTCGCAATGTTCTTGTTGTTCCTAATCTCGTTAAAAATCTTATTTCTACTCGACGTTTTACAATTGATAATCTCTGTTCTGTTGAATTTGACCCCTTTGGTTTTTCCATTAAGGATCTTCTCACCAAGGGCGTGATCCTGCGATGTAACAGCCGCGGCGAGCTCTACCTCTTCACACCACCAACCACCAGCCGCAACCACTCCATCTACGGACTCGTCGCCGCCGCCACCTCCGCAGACCTTTGGCATCGTCGCTTAGGACACCCAGGACGTGACGCATCGTCACATTTATCTCGCATTTCTCGTTTACCATGTAATAAGGCCGCCTCGCCCATTTGTCATGCTTGTCAGCTTGGCAAACACGTGCGCTTGCCATTCATTAGGTCTATCTCCAAAAGTGTTGCACCTTTTCAATTGATACATTGTGACTTGTGGACATCTCCCGTGCTTAGTATTTCCGGTTACAAATATTTTCTTATTGTCGTCGATGATTTCTCTCATTTTATGTGGACTTTTTCACTTCGCCAAAAATCGGAAACCGCTGACACACTTATCAATTTTGTCGCCTACGCACGCACACAATTCTCCCGTCCCCTTGTTGCTATGCAGGCCGACAATGGCACCGAGTTTATCAACTCCACCGTGACAAATTTCTTCACCAAACACGGCATCCACCTTCGTCTCTCATGTCCATATACGTCACCCCAAAATGGCAAGGCCGAGTGCGCTATTCGCACCGTCAATGACGTCACGCGAACCCTCCTGTTCCAATCTCACATGCCCCCACCAAATTGGGCAGAGGCACTTGCCACTGCAACACATCTCATCAATGTTAGACCCTCCCAAGCGATTAACTTTGCCACACCCTACCAAACCCTACATAACAAGACGCCGGACTACCACGCCTTGCGAGTCTTCGGCTGTCTTTGCTATCCCAACCAATCAGCCACCACGCAACACAAGCTCTCTCCTCGCTCCGTTGCTTGCGTCTTCCTAGGATATCCTAGTAACCACAAAGGCTACCGCTGCCTTGATCTCGACACACGTCGCGTACTGATCTCCCGCCATGTCGTCTTCGACGAAACAGTCTTTCCTTTCTCCTACGCCCGTGATCGGCCTCGCTACACGGCCGAGACGCTCGATTTCCTTCTCGATCTTGCCGCGACGCAAAACACCACAACCCAACCCGCTATGCATGGCCATCCACCTCCCGCCATGCATGGCTCGCCGCCCACCTCACCTGGGCCCGGCACACCTCCCTCCACTGGGCCTCACACGCCGCCCACGCCAAACTCTCCCGGGCCGCTTTTCGGCCCATCTTCCGCGCTGTCCACGCCCGGCTCCCCGCGCAGCCCAACACCAGCTTCGCCTACGCCGTCTCCCCAACAGAACGGCGATGCGATCTCTCCACCGGTCGTCGTGCATTGACGTCCTTCTCCCTCCAACGCACACCCCATGGCTACTCGTGCTAAGCGAGGTCTCTTTAAACCCATCGACCGTCTCAACCTCTCTGTCACTCACGTCTCTCCCTCTCCCATCCCAAAGACATATCGGGGTGCCCTTCATGACCCAGAATGGCGTCGTGCGATGCACGAGGAGTACGAGGCTCTGGTCAAGAATAACACGTGGTCTCTTGTGCCCAAACCTGCTCGCTCTAATGTTGTTTCAGGCAAGTGGATATTCAAGCACAAATTCCACTCCGATGGTCGTCTCGCCCGGTACAAGGCTCGTTGGGTGGTGCGCGGCTTCTCTCAACAGGCCGGCGTTGATTTCGACGAGACTTTCAGCCCCGTCGTCAAGCCCGCCACCATCCGCATCGTCTTGAGCATCGCCTTGTCGCGCTCATGGCCGATTCACCAGCTCGACATCAAGAACGCCTTTCTCCATGGCAATCTTGACAAGGAGGTCTACTGCCAACAACCTCCCGGGTTCGTCGACGAGCGCTACCCCGACCACGTCTGCCGGCTCCACAAATCGCTGTACGGGCTCAAGCAGGCACCGCGAGCCTGGTACCAGCGGTTCGCCCTCTACGCATATCGACTCGGCTTTGTTGCCTCGAAGTCGGATGTTTCGCTCTTCGTCTATCGCCACGGCAGCGAGGTCGCCTACATTCTTCTGTACGTCGACGACATCGTCCTCACCGCCTCCAGTGACCGGCTGCTTCGACACCTCTCTCAGTTGCTCAACTCCGAGTTTGCCATGACGGATCTCGGCAACCTCTCGTTCTTCCTTGGGATTTCTGTCACGCGGACAGCTGCCGGCATGACTCTGTCGCAGCGCCAGTATGCCACCGACCTCCTCCAACGCGCTGGCATGATCGACTGCAATCCCTGTGCCATTCCCATCGACACCAAGTGCAAATTGTCTGCCACGGATGGTGCTCTTCTTGCTGACCCCACGGAGTACAGGAGCTACGCCGGTGCTCTGCAGTACTTGACGCTCACGCGTCCTGACATCTCCCATGCCGTCCAACAGGCGTGTCTCTATATGCATGCTCCCCGCGAGCCTCATCTGAACTTGGTGAAGCGAATCCTTCGCTACATCAAGGGGACAGTCGACTTCAGCATGCACCGTTCCAGCTCTCCGACAGTGTCGCTCACCGCTTACTCTGACGCTGATTGGGCAGGCTGCTCGGATACACGGCGTTCTACTTCTGGGTACTTTGTTTACCTCGGCGACAACCTGATCTCATGGTCGTCCAAACGGCAGACAATTGTGTCCCGTTCCAGTGCCGAGGCAGAATATAGGGCGGTCGCGCACGCTGTTGCTGAGTGCTGCTGGATCCGCCAACTTCTTGGAGAGCTTCATCATCCCCTGTCGGCAGCCACGGTGGTCTTTTGTGACAATGTCAGCGCTATCTACATGGCTTCGAACCCGGTCCAGCATCGCCGCACTAAGCATATAGAGATCGACATCCATTTTGTCAGGGAGAAGGTCTCGCTTGGACAGGTCCGCGTTCTTCATGTACCGTCCTCTCGTCAGTTCGCCGACATCATGACCAAGGGGCTACCAACGCATCTGTTTACTGAATTTTGGTCCAGCTTGTGCATTCTTCCAGCAGACGCACAAACTGAGGGGGATGTTAGAGTATACGTTGTATTCGTACATATCTTGTATAGCATATCTAGGGTTAACCGATTCGGTTGTAGATCCTCTCGTGATCTTCCTTGCACGGCAAGGCTTGTACCCTATATATTGATCAATATGAGATCGCCCCTAAGCGTGGCGCTTCCTAAACCCTCTCGTTTGCTCCTGGCCGCGTGGTTCTTGGGAGCCGAATCCACGCCCTCCGCGTGGTGCTCAGCAACTGAAGGCGCGTGCTTGACCACAGGGCCTGAACCCAACAACGGCAATTGGAGCATCAAGAACCAAGATACAGCAAGAATCAAGAAACTGCAAGAAACGGTCGCGACTTCCTCACCGGCGTGTGCCGATGCTGCAACGTCCGCCGCGCCGTCCCTGACCGCGAGGTTCTTGGGAGCCGAATCCACGACCTCGGCGTGGTGCTCAGCAACTGGCTTGGCGGAGGAGGGCGGGTGGCGTGACATCTTGACCACGGGACCTGAACCCAGCAACGGCAATTGGAACATCAAGAACCAAAATACAGCAAGAATCAAGAAACTGCAAGAAACAGTCGCGAATTCCTCACCGGCGCGTGTCGATGCTGCTAGGTTCGCCGCGCGCTCACCAGCCGCGGCGGAAAGGTTAGCCTCCATTGCCTGCTCGAAGAGTGGCGCCTCGCAGATAAGTCGCGTCTTGGCACAGGCCACCGAGGCTGATGCCCAATCGTGTGCAGAAGCAGCAAAAGGTAACGAATCACCAGCGCACGCAGGATAGCTGCAGGCAGCGACCGCCCACTCCACGCTTGCGCGCGCCCAGTGGTGAGCGACGACAGCCCAGTAGCACGACGCCGCGTGATTGCCGGGAACAAGTCCCTGGCCGGGAATCCACGAGGATCGCAGGACCCAGGCGCGTGCAGCAACGCCCCAAGGTATTGCGGCCGAAGCCCAGCGCGCGCGGACCTGGCATAGCCCCGGGGTCTTCTTCACCGCTGCCTCCCAGAGAGTTGCGGCGTCACCCCACGCGAGCGCGGCCTTCGCCCACTCTTGGGCGGCGCGCTGCTCCGCCATGAGCGTCGGCTTCAAGGCTTCGTACCTCAACATCCCGACCCGTCGCCTCGACGGAGAAATTCTTCCGAACTCTGAACTTTGTTGCTGTTTCTGAATTCTGAATTCTGAATTCAATGGGACAGGGGTGGAGGGGATGCGATGGCAGATGGGGAATTGGGGACGGGACTGGACCGGAACATATAGCACACCCAGTATCCTTCTTTCCACGTACCTTTTGATGGGCCTTCTTTTCATGGGCCATCGTTTTTTGTTTTTGAGATTACCATTGGTTTTCTGACTTTCTAATTAACGGCATACTTCTAAAATATGACCTTCAATGAGTGAATAGGGATTTTTGGCTCTGAGATCCAATCCGTACGATATGAAAATAGTTTCCATGTGTGCCAAAAAATATGAAAAAATATGGCAGGACCACGAGTAGCAGCCTCACCGACGGCGGCGTCCTAGCCCTACCGCCCCTCCGCCAATTCAAGCCGCCACCGACATATGCCTCCTGCAGCCTCGAGGACGCGTGGACGCCGCACCTGGCTTTCAGATCCGGCACGACCACGGCCTCCCTTCGGTCGAGCGCTCGATGAAGAGGCGCCGAGGACGAAGCGGACCGGCGGCGATGTGAACCTTGCCGGTGGCGGCCGATCTAGATGAGGACACAATCAATCTAGAGGTCTTGAAGGATAGAGGAGACGAGGGGAGAGGGAGAGGAGGGTGGGTGGCTGGCGAGGTTTGCGCCGTTTTGACGACGAGGCTGGGTTGGAATGCTCGTCGTGGGAGATGGAAGGGGCGGCGGCGTCGAAGTGGGTGCAAGCTCGACAACGCTCCTAGAATTGGGAGGCAGACCATGATAGCGGGTGGGGGTGTGATCATGGCGGCCGGTGGTTGGCGACAGCTGGAGGTGGAGGAGGCCGTCGAGGCGGTGGCGCCACAAACACATGTGAGGAAAAAGATGGGCGAGAGAGAAGATAAATGAGAGAGAGGGTGCAGTGGGCTGGCCGGCTGAGCATCGGGTGGATCTGACGGGAGTAAAGTAAATGGAAAAATAATGTGGGGTGGCTGGTCAGTGTTGGTGAACAACTTCATGATTGTCCAGCAGTATCAGGTTTATCGCTGGCGACCACGCACGGCTGTTTGCCAGCGGTAGTTTCACGCACCCAGGTATAACATACCTACACCAGGTGCAACATACCACTAGCGGACAAATTTTCCGCTAACGAACCAAAAAAAAGTCCGCCAACGGTAGTATTGCTGGCGAATAAAAAAAGTTTTCACCAGCGGCAGCATGGCGGCTATAGCCATTTCCTTACTAGTGTGCTCGGCAGGATGGTTAAATCCTAAAAGACTAGATGCTTAGACTCTATGTTTTCTTTTGGCTGATTTTTGTCTCCACCTTGTGTGATCCGTGATTGTAATAAGCTGGATGTTTACTTCTTGATATTTATCTTATGATAAATATGGTTTTGTGCATCATTTTAATACAGAGCCAAGGAGGCCCATTTCTATCTATAAAAAAAGAGTAAGAGTCCCACCATGTTTTCTTGGATTGTGACTGTGAGTATCCATAGCCATGTGGAGTGAAACACGATTTTACTAAAAGTTTGGTTGATTTGAGTTCAGTTCCCAAAGACTTGCATGCTGGTGTGTGCTGTTGAGTTAAGTCTCTGAATGTGCTAGGCTAGTATCTTATCAATCCATGATAATCGGGCAACACTCCCATATTAGCAGGATCAGTTAAGTTTTATATCTTTGATGAAGATGCTATGACAACACAGTTACTGCCATTAACAAAGAACTTTCCCCGATGGGTCCAGAGCTGTCAACGGTGGGTATAATTATAAGGACCCTCAAAGAAACCTCTATTGTAATAAAGTTGTGCACCTCGTGTGAATTCTCCATTGAGTTTATAAATTTGTTCATACCGAACTATTATTAAAATATCAGAAAACATCTTTGGCTCCCGAGCTCCAGTGCCCCCCTCTTGGTTAAAAAAATTAAAAATCATATTTATAAGTTGTACAAAAACCAAGCATGTTGCCAATGATGTATCCCACAAACATGTAAACTCTGGATTTGAAATAATTTATATTCTGAGTTACACAAAAATGACAAATGTTGTATATTTTGGAGATTTGAAAATATGCAAATTTAAGTCCACACTTTTGTTATTTTTTTGTCGATCCGAATATAAAGTATTTTAAATCGATATTTTTCACGTTTGTGGGATATATCAATGGAAACATGCATGAACTTTTTCAGACTTTTTAAAAGATTATAAATATGATTTTTAATTTTTTTAGCGAGAGAGATCACTGGAGCTCGGGAGTAAGAAATCTCTACTCTTAAAATATGCAATATCTATTGCATGGAAAATACAGTAGTTATGCTCAAAGTAACAAAAAAAAAATATTGTTTTGACATTTTTTTCGAAATAGGAAAAAACCAGCCTCTGCAATATTGTCTTGACATGACGTTAAAAAGAATGGCACTTGCTTTGTCCCATTATATACAACGTTTGGGATCTTTATCTAAAAAAACACAACGTTTGGGATACTATCTTGACATCCATGGATCCGAAAAGAAATTCTTGGAGCAGAAAATCGATCTATATGTTGATCATAACCCTGAACTGTCTGTCAGTTTCGTCAGTTTCGTCAGAATAAGAAGTGGCGTGATCGTGAGACCTGTTCACGGCGCGTCATTGGATTTTAGCTCGTTTTAGTTGAGTTAGTTAGGCCGCACGGCGCGCACCATGGGATGGCATGGAAGTGGCGAGCTTTGCGGCAGTAGGATCACGTCTATGCGTGGGCGTCGTGGGATGGCACGACCTGTAAGCTCGGCATGGCGTTGATCGTTTCCTTAGCGATTTTCTTGGATCGTTGGTGATCCCGTTAAATAGACAGAACGCAACAGAAAAGCTGCAAGTTTTGCGCAGCACAAACACTCTCTCTCGCGTGTGTGAGTTCGAGTTTTCTGACAAGTGGCATCGGAGCCGTTTGCGATCGAAGGGGCACGATCATGTCGCACGAGCGATCACGCACGCCGGCGACGCCGCCCAACGACGGGGGTGGCGGCAACGACACTCCAGCCGCGGACGGCACAACGTCGGCGGCGCAACCTCGTGCACGGGCCAGAGGCCGCAGCCTCGTCAGGCGCGGCGGCAACGGCGGTGGCGGCGAGGTCGTCATCCACGAGCGCGTCGTGCAGGAACGCACAAACTTCGGCACCAACATCGTCTACCCCTCCCTCACGGCCACGAACTACATCGAGTGGGCGTTGGTGATGAAAATCAACCTGCGCGCACAGGGCCTGTGGGAAGCCGTGTCCGGCATGGGCGTGTCGGGCGATCGCGAGGACATGGCGGCGCTCTCAGCGTTGCTGCGTGCGGTACCACCGGAGATGGTGCCCGTCCTCGCGGTGAAGGAGACGGCGGCAGAGGCATGGGAGGCCATCAAGCTGATGCGGATGGGGGTGACCCGCGCACGGGAGGCCACGGCGCAGCGCCTGCGCAAGGAGTTCGAGCAGATCGCCTTCAAGGACGGCGAAACGCTCGACGCGTTCGGCATGCGCATCACCAACCTCGCCAACAATCTGCGCTCGCTAGGTGACACTGTGGATGAGGTAAAGATCATTCAGAAATTTCTTCGTGAAGTCCCTGCCCAGTACTCGCAGATCGCGTGCTCGATCGAAACACTCCTGGACCTCAACGGCATGAGCATCGAGGAGTTGATCGGCCGTCTCCGATCGGCGTCGGAGAGGTGCTCGATCGGGAACACGGTGGGTTCTGGGAGCCAGCTGCTTCTCACTGAGGAGGAGTGGAGGGCGCGTGGAAAGAAGAAAGAACAGGGCGCAAGCTCAAACGGTGGCGGCAGCTACAAAGGCAAGAACAACGGCCAGAACCGCGGCAACGATTGTCGCGGCTCAGGCGGTGACCGCGACATGTCGCAGCTCAAGTGCTACAACTGCAACAAGTTCGCGGGCCACATCTCGAAGAACTGCCCAGAGCCGCGGCGTGAACGCAAGCCGCCGCAGCACAAGGACGTGCACTCATGGCGAACGCGGAGGAGAACGAGAAGCCAGCTCTCCACCTCGCCCGCGCATGTGAAATCAGCGACCACGACAACCCCTCACTGCTGATGGCGGTGATCACCGACATCCAGCTGCACAACACGCAGCTGGACACGCTGGGCTCAAACGCGAGCGGCAACGCGGAACACGTCGATCTCGTCGAGGATCGCGTGTTCCTGGCCAAGGAGGACCAACGGGACGACGCGTGGTTCCTCGACACGGGTGCGAGCAAGCACATGACGGGCAAGCTCTCCGTCTTCTCCGAGCTGGACTCCTCCATCACCGGCACAGTCAAATTTGGCGACGGATCCTTGGTGGACATCAAGGGCCGTGGCACGGTCCTGTTCGCCTGCGCGAATGGCGAACACCGCGCCCTCACGGATGTCTACTACATCCCCGGCTTCGCAGCAACATTATAAGCCTAGGACAGCTCGACGCGGCACGGCTGCCGCGTCGAGATCCATGGCGGGTACCTGCGTCTGCACGATCGGCGACAACGACTGCTCGCCAGGGTGCCCAGGGCGCGGAACCGGCTGTACGTCATCACCCTCGACATCGCCAAGCAAGTGTGCCTTGCGTGGTGCACGACGACACCTCCTGGAAGTGGCACGCGTGCTACGGCCACCTCAACTTCGACGCGCTCCGAAAGCTGTCGCGCCTCGACATGGTGCGCGGGCTGCCACATATTGATCATGCTGATCAGATCTGTGACAGCTGCCTGGCTGGGAAACAGCGGAGAGCGTCGTTCCCGCAACAGGCCAAGCGGCGCGCAGAAGGGCGGCTCGATCTAGTGCACGGGACCTCTGTGGTCCCATCACTCCGGCGACACCAGCTGGAAGGCGCTACTTCCTGCTGCTCGTCGACGACAAGAGCCGCTTCATGTGGCTCACGCTGCTGGCAACGAAGGATCAAGCAGCCACGGCCATCAAGCACTTCAGGCAGGCGAGGAGGTGGAGACGGGACGCAAATTGCGTCTGCTGCGCACGGACCGCGCGGCGAGTTCACGGTGGCCACGTTCGCTGCATACTATGCAGACGAAGGCATCGGACGGCAGCTCACGGCGCCGTACTCGCAGCAAAACAGCGTCGTCGAACGAAGAAATCAGACGATCGTGGCACAGCACGAAGCTTGATGAAGGCCAAGGGGATCCCCGCACGATTCTGGGGAGAGGCGGTGACCACTGCAGTTTACCTCCTCAACAGATCCCCGACGAAGAGCGTCGATGGCATGACGCCATTCGAGGTATGGATGGTTTCAAACCTGACGTGAGCTACTTACGCGTGTTTGGCTGTGTGGCACATGTGAAGATCACAAAGCCAAACCCCTCGAAGCTCGACGATCGAAGCTCGCCAATGGTGCTGTTCGGATACGAACCAGGATCGGCTGCGTACAGGGTGTTCGACCCAATCAAGAACCGTGTTCACGTCACGCGGGACGTCATCTTTGATGAAGCAGCACGGTGGGACTGGGAGAAGAGTGGAGAAGTGGCGGACGCCTCGCCATTCCACGTCGAGCTCGTCTCCCGCACTGTGATCAGCACCAGTGCAAGTCCTGCCACGGCAAAGAAAAACGGGGAAAGCTCTGCCATGGCACAGAGTCCAGCTGCACACGCCACGCCAGCGCCAAGCCCACCGGGGAATTGGTCTCCTCCTTCGACCACCATCGCCACTCCATCGTCAGCAACCTCAGAAGGCGACGAGACGAACACCACGCCACTTCCTCAGCCACGACACCCGATGGTGACGCGTGCTCGCACGGCATCGTCAAGACGAAGCAGTACAAGGACTACGTGATGAAGGCTGAAGAAGAGGTGTAGGAGGAGGACATCTGCTTCGTTGTAGCTGAAGAACCACGCACGGTGGATGCAGCACTGATGGAGAAGAGCTGGAAGAACGCCATGGACGCCGAGATGGCGTCAATCGTCAGCAACCAACCTGGGAGCTTGCTAAACTCCCACGCGGGCACAAAGCCATTGGGCTCAAGTGGGTCTACAAGGTAAAGAAGGACCTGCTGGAAACGTGATCAAACACAAGGCGCCTAGTTGCAAAGGGCTATGCCCAGCGATAGGGTGTGGACTACGACGAGGTCTTCACGCCGGTGGCACGCATGGAGACCGTGCGGCTGCTGCTGGCGCTGGCGGCGCACTACGAGTGGGAGGTGCATCACATGGTCGTCAAGTCGGCGTTCCTGAACGGCGACCTCACGGAGGAGGTCTACGTGCACCAGCCTCCCGGTACATCGACGACGAGAACGAACACAAGGTGCTCCGGCTACGAAAAGCGTTGTACGGGCTGAAGCAGGCACCCCGTGCCTGGAACGCGAAGCTCGACGCATCGCTCGTGTCCCTGGGATTCAGCGCAGCCCGCTCGAGCACGCTGTGTACAAGCGGAACAGCGGCTAGTCCACACTAATCGTTGGTGTTTATGTGGATGATCTGATCATCACAGGTACAAACACAAGCGACATCGCCGCGTTCAAGGAACAGATGCACAAGCTGTTCGACATGAGTGATCTCGGTCTCCTGAGTTACTATTGGGGATCGAGGTCAGGCAGGAGGTGGGCACGATCACGCTCTGTCAGAGCGCCTACGCCAGCAAGATTCTAGAAGGTGCTGGACTGACAGGCTGCAATGCCTGTCACACGCCTATGGACAATCGGCTCAAGCTGAGCAAGAACGGCGTCGGCGACGTGGTGGATGCTTCAGGATATCGGAGCATCGTCGGCAGCCTGCGGTACCTGTGCAACACCAGGCCTAACATCACTCACGCTGTCGGCATGGTAAGCAGGTACATGGAAGCTCCCACTGCATCACACTGGGCGGCAGTGAAGCAGATCCTGCGATATGTGAGCGGGACAACAGGCTACGGATGCAGCTACAAGAGCGGCTGCACGAGCAAACCTGTACTGGTGGGCTTCAGTGACAGTGACCTCGCTGGAGACGCTGATGATCGGAAGAGTACCACGGGCGTCGTCTTCTTCCTCAACTCCAGCATCATCGCCTGGACATCACAGAAGCAACCAGTGGTCGCCCTCTCGTCCTGCGAGGCGGAGTACATCGCAGCGGCGAAGGCGGCATGCCAGGGCGTCTGGCTCAGTCGGTTCCTTGGTGAGCTGATCGGAGAGGCGCCAGCGACGGTGAAGCTACACGTGGACAACAAGTCCGCAATCGAGCTGAGCAAGAACCCGGTGCATCACGAACGAAGTAAGCACATCGACACACGATTTCATTACATTCGTGAGTGCACCGAGGATGGCAGAGTGGATGCAGTTCATGTCAGCACAAATGGCCAGCTCGCCGATGCTCTAACCAAGGCACTGGGTCGCGTCAAGTTTACAGAGATGCGTCTGAAGCTCGGTGTCATGGAGGTCAAGACAGACATTCAGGCTTAGGGGAGATTTGTTGATCATAACCCTGAACTGTCTGTCAGTTTCGTCAGTTTCGTCAGAATAAGAAGTGGCGTGATCGTGAGACCTGTTCACGGCGCGTCATTGGATTCTTAGCTCGTTTTAGTTGAGTTAGTTAGGCCGCACGGCGCGCACCATGGGATGGCATGGAAGTGGCGAGCTTTGCGGCAGTAGGATCACGTCTATGCGTGGGCGTCGTGGGATGGCACGACCTGTAAGCTCGGCATGGCGTTGATCTTTTCCTTAGCGATTTTCTTGGATCGTTGGTGATCCCGTTAAATAGACAGAACGCAACAGAAAAGCTGCAAGTTTTGGGCAGCACAAACACTCTCTCTCGCGTGTGTGAGTTCGAGTTTTCTGACACTATATATATGTCAAGGAAGGCGTAATCCAAATAGAGTTCTGCCAATCCAGCATCCAAACTGCAGTTTGTTCATGTTGTGCTTCTACGAACATGTCCGTGGTACTGGTGGGCACGTGGAAGCGCCACACGGGAGCCATCCCCTGTTCGAATCCGTCGCGGGTCATCCAGTAGACGCAGTCAGGCTTCAACCATGCCGGCGACGCCGCCGTGGGCATCACGGACACCGTCTGCGCGCCGTTGGCGATGAGCAGAGCGCGGCCATTCAGGTTGGACACGACGCTCCACGGCTCCCCCGCCGTGTACCTCTGAACAATCACACGTTTCTCTTGCCTTTTCGTTACTATCACCATGTGCATCTGCGAGTCGCCGTTGTCGTCGGAAAAGACGGCGGCGTGCCTGCCATGCGCGACAGTGAGCTCGCGGAAGGAGTCGCGCCATCTCACCAGGGGCACCAGCGTGGGGACGGGAGCGCTCATGTCGAGGACCCAAACCCACCCGAGCGGCGTCACGAGGTAGTACACGCCGGATCGTTGGCAGTAGGCGACGTCGAAGTGGTCGTCCTCGCCATGGTGGAAAAAGGCTGGCATGTGCCATTCCCAACGGTCCCACCCGTCCCTGATGAATGTCAAGGCCAGCCCCTTTCCCAGCCGGGCGGAGCGGTGCAAGACCGCGGCGCTGTAAGCGTAGCTGCTCCCACGCGCTCCCGGCGGTTTGACCGTGAAGGCCACCTTGTGGATGATGTGCTGGAGTCGGAGAGGTCCGTCGTCGGAGTAGTCTGGAGCTATGGGCACATACGAGGGATCCATCAGGCCGCGAACTTGCAGGCTCCGGACCTCCGTGTTGCGCGGGAGTGGCGGCAACCTCGCCGCGACCTGGAACGTCACGGCGTTCACTAGCCCGATGGCATAAGTCGAGTCGGTGATGGCGAGCCACCCGCCGCTGGAGCCGACGCAGCGCCGCCCCGAGTGGGCGTAGACGACGTGGAGCTGGAGCGCATGGGGGTTGTAGGAGGTGCCGCCGCACCAGTCGACGAGGGGACGCAGAGGGAAGGCGAGCCCAGGTAGTGCGGTTGGGAGGAGGACCAGCGGTGACGGGATGGAGGTCAAGCGGCCGGCAGGGAGCGCTGCCCTCCACGACCGGCACACGGCGCGGAAGCAGATGCGGGTTAGCATGTCGAGGCGGTCGCCGATGCACCTGGCCAGATCGCAAGGAAGCCCGGAGCCCCACGAATCGGCGTCGCTGCTCGTCTTCTCCATCAGATGACGGCCGGGCTAGCACGTCTGTAAGTTTTTTGTTTGTTTGTTTCCACGTCTATGTACGTTTCACTTCGGTCTCTAGATCTCCAGAGTCCAGAATACAGAATATATATGAGGGTGTAACGACCGGACATCGTCACGGAATCGGAATAGAATAGGGGAGGGACGGCTTCCGAATCACCCACGAGCGGGAACTAGATTCCGATTCATACTCTCTGGTAGAGGCAGGGGCAAAAACATGAAGGCATGCTTGTGATTCAGGAGATCTAGTTTTGTTCACACGGCCATTCCAGGATTTGAGCTTTGCTTCGCAATGAGAGAGGCGAATCGTGCAGCACATCTGTGTGCGAAGGAAGCTCTGAGTTCAGAGTCGGTGTCTTTAGACTTTTACTTAGTTCCTAGTTTTCTCATCGAATTATGTTGTAAGTTGAGAGCTTATTTCGTCAGAGGACAGCTGACGTTAATCCCAAAAATAGGGCCCACTACGTGGTATTGATAACTAAATATTACCAACCCACCCCGCTGTCGTCGCCGTAGTTAGTAGCCGCCCCTGGCTTCCCCGCATCGCCGCCTCCGGAGGAGGGCACCAGCAAAAGGCCGGGTGCGCCCCGAGGATGGAGGCGGCGGGGCGGTTCCTCGTCTCCCACACGAAGGCTCGTTTTGGCGGCGGTTTTCGCTGCCGGGTGGTGATGCGGCGGCGTAGGCTGGCGCGGCGGCGCGGTTGCGCCGCTGGGAGTGGAGCTACGGCGATGGGGCAGCGCGGTTGCGGCGTTCGTTGCACGCCTCCTCGTGGACGTGTTGCGGCGGATCTGGCTGGGCCCGATCTGGCCTGGGGCAGGCCCGCGCGGGCTGCGTTGCTGAGGAGGGAGATGGTGGCGGTTCCGGCGCGGTAGCAGGGGTGGCGTCCCTCGCTGCCTTCCTTTGGCACCTGGTCAAGGAAGCCGGGGCGGCGGCCCCGGACCAGTGGCTGCGGCAGGGGTGCCATGGCAGCGGCCGTGGAAGGTGGTGCCCCGCTGTTGCTGCATGCGGTGGTTGACGACATGGCCGGGATGCCATCCTGCTGCTCCCGAAGCTTTGCGGGTTGAACTCCGGGTGAAAGCTCGCATGGACTTCGGTCGGTGCCGACGACCGCGGCGTCCTCGGGCGTCTTTCCCTTTCTTGATTGTGTCGTCTTGGAGCTTTTCGACCTCGTCTAATACGTGGTGGTTCCAAATTCTCCGGGTGAAAACCTTTACTCCTTCATGAGCGGGAAGCGGTGACGGTCTCGTCACTACCTTATTGGAGGCGCTGCTTTGGAGTCCTTGGGCCAGGGCGGTGCAACGGTTTCGCGACGGATGTGCAGTGGCGTGTGGTCGTGGGCGGTGGATGTCGGGGCGACGGCTCCGGAAGGTGGTGGTGCGTCGAGGCGGTGGCCTCGATCTCCCACGCTACGACGGTTCGATGAGTTAGAACCGTTGTTTAGTGTGGGTTTGGGTGGCAACCTGGATGAAGACTGTTTGGGCAGAGGGTTCGTCGACCCGGCCGGATCGTTTTCGGGCAATGCGAAGGTCGATCTGGTTGCTATACCGGGACGGCAGCCCCGGAACAGGTGGTTTTGGTGGCAACCTGGATGAAAACTGCGTGGGCAGAGGGTTCGTCGACCATGACTGGATCACCTTCGGGCAATGCGAATGTCGATCTGGTTGTTACGCCGGGACGGCGGCCCCGGAGCAGGTGGTGTGTGTTGTGGCGTTTGTCGACTTGGGTCGTGTGGACGGCGGGTGGCTTCGTTTGTGCCATTCTTTTGTACAGATTGTATGGTTTTTGGACCCGGTTTCCCTTATAAACTGGGTCAACTCTTTCTATCTATTCGGACGGTGGATACGACCACTTTATAGCTCAAAAAATAACTAAATATTTGTTTTAAAATTATTTCATATAGGGAAAGAATTCCTTTTTAAATAGTTTCGTTTTTGAAAATGGTTAAGATATTTTGAAAATGCCTCCGATTTAAAAAATGGTTCCGGTTTTGAAAATGTTTCTGATTTTTGAAAATGTTCATTTGGAAAATGGTTCCGATTTTTAAAAATGTTTCCACTTGTGGAAAATATTCATTTGGAAAATGGTACTGATTTTTCGAAAATGGTCATGATTTGGAAAATATTCAGGCGATGAACCTTGGCCACGTGGCAAAATCTATTCATTGCACGGGTCGATGATAGTCAGGCGTCGCTGATGCATGTAAAATACATTCATGAACTTTACATTTTATTACTTGATATTCCAACTTATTTGCATCATATATGGGTTATATTTATGTTTTATAACGATTTTAGGCGATAATTCACAATTTCCCCATTTATTTGAAATTAACCCTATAGAACCAGAAAACCCCTTTTTCCATCTTTTTGACTTTCAGGGACCCAAACGACGTCCAAATGACCTAATATTTTACGGGCGTCAGTTTTTGGAAGGAACGAAGCGTAGGAGCGAATGAAGCAAATAAACGGAGACCCGAGGGCCCCGTGCCTTCGTCTTGACCTAAAACCGACTATAAAAATAGTCCCCCGAGGAGTTTCATGAGGAGGCGGCGGAGAAACATAAAAACCACGAAACAGGAGACAGAAGGCTGCCGCCGGAGAAGATCGGAGGGGGGAAACGCCGCCGGAATCACCTCCGGAAGGCTCCTCCATCCCCCTCCGGAGTCTCCATCAACACCACCGTCAAGACCAGCACCATCTCCATCACCATCTTCGTGATCCACTTCATCCCTCTCATAGTTTGAGATTGTTCAAACCCTAGCTATTGTCTTAGTACTATTCTACATGTTTGTGAATTGCTACGTGTCATTGTTTGTGGGGAGATTATATTTTCAGATTGTGTTATATCACTTATGCCATTGAATCATATCATGTCTTCGCGTTGTGAGTAGTTCTCTCATGTTCCTGGGGGCATAGGATGGATTGGCAATGATTTATATGTGACATGTGTTGGCATTTTGTCTAGTGTATATCTTTTTATGTAATTCTATGATGGTGTTGTGCGAACGTCGACTGCATATCACTTCACCTATATGGGCTCATAGGATAACACCGTAGTGTAATGGAGTGAGGAAGACTTGGGAGGACATGTAAACCTGAGACCGAGTCATGAAGTTGCATTATGAGGGTATTAGTATCAGGGACCTTAGAGTTTAAGGCTATGGTGGGACTCTATGTCTTAATAACTCTTGTGCAGTCATTTACTGGGCCATAAGAACCATCATAAGGAGATTTAGTTTATTTATTTAGCTTTCCCTAATTATGGCTTCGTCCAAAAGAAGATTAAAACTTGACAAAATGCTTACCTTGTTGTTCTAGAAATATTTATGCCATGAAGTCTAGGTAGCCCTTGGGAATGTTCTCCACTTATAAGAAACACACACTTGAGCTTGTCCTTTTACTGCATAGAGGATTGGGCTTTCTCCCTTCGAGAGCTTTCACTTGTCATATTTTATTTTCAGCTTTTTACTTTATTGCAAACTCTACGCCAAAAACTCATAAACACTTGCATCATTTAATCATTTTAGTTTGTCTAGTGCATAGATAATAAGAGAAGTGACACTCTTATTTGAGAGGATAAATACTTATACCTTCTACTCCTCGTGGGATCGATACTATACTTACACATTGAAGATTTCAACGATCCCCTATACTTGTGGGTATCAAGACATTTTCTGGCGCCGTTGTCGGGGAGTGTAGCGCTTAAGTTTTTATTCTTGTTTGCACTAGATATTTATTTACTTTCAGTTTTGCATTTAGTTTAGTTTTATTTTTAGTTTTATATATCAAAACACACAAAAAATTAAAAAAATGGAGAAACTTTCTGGAATGTCTATGGCTAATGATTATTTTAAAAGTATGGACGCCTACTCTGAATATCAATCAACCGAAGAGGGAAATAGAATGGGTAAATTGCTGAAACTATTAATAAAATAGCTTTTCAGTTTTGTGAATTACATGACATAACTTGTTGCACTAGTAGATTTGTTAAGCATTCCCACTATCAATGTAAGCATAACAGTGATCCTATAATTGTTTGTTATCGTGAAGATAAATTTTTCTGCCCTGATATAGAACAAATTGAGAAATATATTGCTTATGTTGGAGCCCATGAGATAGACTCTCTTATTAATAAATTTCTTGCAACTAGTCATGTAGCTCGTGTAATGAAAGGACAAATTTCTATTATTCTCCAACTTTGCAAAAAAGAATTTAGTGATAATGTTTATGTTAAAGAAAGAATTCTTGCTGCCACGGAAAGTACTACATTTTGCAAGAAGTGGAGGATAAAAACCTAAGCTTGGGAATGCCCGTGCAACCCCAAGAAGATGATGAAAAGGATGAAAAACTAGAGAATGAAAAGAGGAAACTTCCACCTTCACCACCTATGGATGAGGGCAACACTCAAGATTTTGTTGATGATAAACTTTGCTTTTATGATTCTGATGAGGAGGAGGACTATCAACCTATGCCTAATGAGAACATTATTGATAATAATTTTAAAAATGATGAGGAGTATGGTTTAGACATGTTTTATGACAGTACTCTAGATGATCATCCTATTTTGCTTGATGATCCTCCATGTTTAGAACTTGTTACTACTTTATTTGAGGATAAAAATGATATACTTGATGTCTATGACAGTACTCTTACTAATGAGAGTCCTACTTTGTTCCTGAATTCTCCTAATTACACCATAGAGGAGAAATTTGCTTATGTTGAGAAATACTTATGTGGTTTGCAATTATCTTTACTCAAAATCTTTGTTGCAACCATGATATTGAACTTGATATTGATCTTAATAACTATATTGAAAGAGGGAAGCATGCTAATGAATTCCAAAATAAATTTAATGATCCTCTTTATTTGCCTAAATTATATAAGTTGAATGATTCATGTGGTTATATGGTTGAATTTGCTTCTACTACTCGCAACTATTATGAAAAAAAACGTGATAAGAACCCTCGGTATGCTACCAATAATTATGGGCTGCAAGTAACTATTGTTAATATGCATTGGAAAACTTCTATTTATTGTGATTCATTCATATACAAAATGCGAATGCATAGAAAGAAAGTTAGACTTCGTTGTTATTACTTTTGTGTTTTGTTTTTCTCTCTACTAGGTTTCAACTTGACTATTATTTTCATTGGCTTGAGAGCATCATGGGATCCTGGTATTATGCATGAAACACTTCCCAAGGAAGAGGGACACATCAAAGTTCATCCACAATAAGTATCAAGTAAGAAGCCTAGCTACATGGCTATAAAGAAAGCGCTTTACGGGAGGCTGATGGCCCTTAACGTAGTTACCTGCGTTAAAAGAAAATGGGTTGGGTTGAGGCTCCAAGTGCAGAGTGTATAGTATAGAAAAGACAGTTTCCCCACGAGGGGTGACTCGAGGGTTTAATATTGAACTCTCGGGGAATTAGTAGTGAAAGATTTATCTTCTTATCCTTCTCTGGAAAACCTACAAAACAAAGTAAGTGTTTTGTGTCCTCAACCTCACCTAGTGGTTGTCAAGCACAAGGTGTGAAAATGATATGAAAATAAAATGAATGCAAAACAGTAAGTAAATATGCAATAAAGATAAATAAATATGCAAGGATGGTGGAAACAATGATAAATGATATTTTTGGGTTTTATATTGTGAATGCAAGATGTAAAAGTGTTTTTGTATTTTCGGATTTTTAAATGGCAGAAAATGTGAAGAGAATAAAAGTTGTTGGAAAGGTGTTTCTTATGATTAAAAATAGACCGGGGTTCATGGTTTCACAAATGCACTCTCTCTTTAATAAAGTGGTAGATAATGGGACACTTGAATTGACATATGAGATTGCAACAAAAAGGTTTCATAACAAGTTATTAATTATATGGGCATCACGTCCTAACATAGAGATCTTTTGTTTATTAATCTCTCTTATACTCCACCAAGATGTGAACTAAATCTTAGCACCTTAGTAATTAAGATAAATCTGAGTATAGCTTTAAGTTCTATGACATGAAGTTAAAATAAGAACATGCTAGATCTAGTCATGGAGAAGTGGCAATGGTCACCCACCGATACATGCATTTTATATCATCATTTATGCAACTTTTAGTATCATATTAGGATGTTATTTGCATTGTTATATCATTGTTTTTACATGTTTTAGATGATTTAGGGGACTTTCATACAAAGTCCCTATTTTTGGTATTTAATTTCTAGGAGGCAGAAAACCTCCTTTTTCTTGTTTTTAATGTTTTTAGAGCTACAGGGACCCAAATAATAAAAGGAAAAACACCACGCTGGTTTTTCATCGGGAGAAAGGCAGTGGGAAGAAGACTGAAGACAGGAGGGCCACGAGGCCCAAGTTAGGTGGGCCCACGTGGCCCATGTACCTGGCCTCGTGGGACCCATCAAACGGCGCCTCGGGCACCTCCTCGCCTAGGAATTTTAGCGACGCCTTCGTCTCGCCCGAAAAGGGACGACCTAATTTTCACGAAGCCATCCGAGGCCGCGGCGGCGGTGAAACTCCTGATTCCCTCAGAGGGGGATCAGATCATGCTGCTCCGTAGCTCCAGAGATGGGGGAAATCATCGTCATCATCATCACCTCTCCTCCTTGGCGTGGGAGGAGGCCTCTACATCATCACCCCCATTAAGACCAGCACCATCTCCATCATCATCACCGTGATCCACTCCGTTCCCCTCGTAGTTTGAGAGTTGCTATACCCTAGATACTTGTCTTGTGCTATTATTCATGTTTGTGATTGAGTACTTGTCATTATTTGGTGGTGAAGTTATATTTTCAGATTGTGTTGTACCACTTATGCCACTGAATATCATCATGTTTCATGTTGTGAGTAGTTCCTATATGTTCCTGAGGGTATAGGATGAATTGGCAATGATTTATATATAACATGTGTTGGTATTTTGTCAAGAGTTTATCTTTTATGTGATTCTATGATGGTGTTGTGCGAACGTCGACTGACAACACTTCACCTATATGGGCTCATAGGAGAACACCGTAGTATAATGAATTGAGGGAGACTTGGGAGGACATGTAAACCTGAGACCGAGTCAGGAAGTTATATTATGAGGGTATTAGTATCGGGGACCTTAGAGTGTAATGCTGATACGTGCTTTTATATCATCATTTATGCAACCTTTAGTAGCATATTAGAATGTTATTTGCACTGATATATCATTGTTTTACATATTTTTAGATGATTTGGGGGACTTTCATATAAAGTCCCTATTTTTGGTATTTAATTTCTAGGAGGCAGAGAACCCCCTTTTCTTGTTTTTATTGTTTCAGGAGTTTCAAGAACCCAAATAATAAAAGGAAAAATACCACGTAGGTTTTTCATCGGAAGGAAGGCAATGGAAAGAAGACCGAAGAGAGGAGAGCCACGAGGGCCAAAAGAGGGGGGGCCCACGTGGCCCATGTAGTTGGCCACGTGGGGCCCACCAAAATTGGCCTCGGGCACCTCCTCGCCAGGGGCTTCTTAGCAACGCCTTCGTCTCGCCCGAAAACATACGCCCTAATTTTCCCTAGTCCATCTGAGGTCGCGGCGGCGGCGAAACTCCTGATTCCCTCCGAGGGGGATCAGATCCTGCTGCTCCGGAGCTCTGGAGAGGGGGAAATCATCGTCATCGTCATCACCTCTCCTCCTTGGCGTGGGAGGAGGCCTCTACATCATCACCCCCATCAAGACCAGCACCATCTCCATCAGCATCTCCGTGATCCACACCGTTCCCCTCATAGTTTGAGAGTTGCTATACCCTAGATACTTGTCTTGTGCTACTTTTCATGTTTGTGATTGAGTACTTATCATTATTTGTGGGTGAAGTTATATTTTCAGACTGTGTTGTACCACTTATGCCACTGATTATGATCATGTTTGCACGTTGTGAGAAGTTCTCGTATGTTCCTAAGGGCATAGGATGAATTGGCAATCATTTATATATAACATGTGTTGGTATTTAGTCAAGAGTTTATCTTTTATGTGATTTTATGATGGTGTTGTGCGAACGACGACTGCACAACACTTCGCCTATATGGGCTCATAGGAGAACACCGTAGTATAATAAATTGAGGGAGACTTGGGAGGACATGTAAACCGGAGACCGAGTCATGAAGTTATATTATGAGGGTATTAGTATCGGGGACCTTAGAGTGTAATGCTATGGTGGGACTTTATGTCTTAATAATTCTTGTGCAGTCATTCACTTGGCCACATGATCCATCATAAGGGGATGTAGTCTATTTACTTAGCTATACCTAATTATGGCTCCGTCTGAAGAAGATTAAAACTTGACAAGATATTCAACGTGGTGTTTAATAAATCTCTATGCCTAGTGATATCCATGCCGCCCTCGGGAATGTTTTCCACATATAAGTTACACATCACTTGAGCTTGTCCTCTTGCCGCATAAGAGGATTGGGCTTTCTCTCTTTGAGAGCTTTGACTTGCTATTGTTACTTGCTACATTGGAATTATACAACCGAAAATACCAAAAACACTTGCATCTGTTATTGTTTTATTTATCAATCTTGCTAACCAATACCTTCAGCTCCTTGTGGGTTCGACAACCTTTTCTAATCAAAAGGTACTACAATTGATCTCCTACACTTGGGAGTCATCAAGACACTTTTCTTGCGCCGTTGTCGGGGAGCGTTGCGCTATTGGTAAGAACTTTGGTAAGGAAACTTGAAAGCTGAATTTTATTTGCTGTTTTATCTCATTGATACTATGGCATTTATGAACTATATGAAAGTGCTTATGCCACTACTACTAAAGTGGTTGAAACTACTGTTCCTTTGATACCTAAAGTGGGATATAAATTTCCCACCGGTCATGTTAAAAGAGTTATGAAAGATCCATTTGCAGGGGATGGAACTAAGTCTGCACGTGAACACGTGGAGAGAATTGAAGAGTTATGTGGCTTATTTAGACTTCCTGTTATTTCTGAAGATCAGGCAAAAAGGAAGTTATTATATTTGTCTTTATCTGGTAATGCTCGTGATTGGTACAGGTCTTTGGATGAAGAAGTCAAGAATGAATGGAGTATCTCGAGGAAGGTTTTCTTTCTTAAATATTTTACTCCTAAAGAAGCTTATGATAACCGCTGCTATATATTTAACTTCTGGCCACATCTGGGAGAGAGTATTACTCAAGCTTGGGGGAGGTTAAAGGAACTCCTTCGCAAGAGTCCTTGTCATGATCTTACAAGGAAACTTATATTGATAAACTTTTATGTGAGGCTACCTATGAAGCACAAGGAAATTCTGGATAATTCATCTGGTGGAAGTTTCACTAATAATACTGAAGAAGAAGCATGGAATCTATTGGAGACTATTTCTGAAAACACTAGTCATTGGGATCTTGATAAAGGTAATGAGCCTTATTTTGATTATGATATTCATGTGTAGAGAATTTCTCTACTTCTATTTTGTTTAAAAATCTGAGTGATACTTTTCGTCTTGATCATTATGTTACAATTGAGATAGCTAAAGGTTTTGCTAAACATATGGTGTCCCTAAAAGTGGTTATGAAGTTTATGTTGAACCTGTTAAATAATCTATTGTTGTTCCTAAAGTTATTAAACAGGCTGAACTGGTGTCATCTGTAACCATTGAGGAGTATGTTGAACCGCCTCCATATCCAAGCAAAATTAAGGAGAACTTACTTATTGCTGTTACTAACAAAAGCAACATAAGATGTTCTCAGCCTTATGAACAGGTGGAAGTCAACACTCAAATTTCTGTTATCAAGCAACTTAATGAAGAAGACCCTGTTGATGTTTTGTCTATGTGAAGATGCTACAAAGGTCATCAAAGGTAATTCGGCCAAGGTAGGGAAACCTGTTATATCATGCTCTATTGGAACTTCAAGTTATCATGGTCTATGTGATATTGGGGCAAGTATTAGCGTCATTCCATACTCTCTTTATCTTAAATTAAGCCTGACATTGATCCTATTGTTATGGAAGAGACTTGTATGACAATTCAACTTGCTAATAAAGATTATATTAGTCCATTTGGAATTGTTAGATATGTTGAAGTATTGGTTGGCAAAATAAAATATCCTGCTGATTTTATTGTGCTTGGTTGTCCTCAAGATTCATTTTGTCCTATCATTTTTGGTAGACCTTTCTTACATACTGTTGGTGCAGAAATTAATTTGCTTAAAGAGAAAGTGTTTATTAAATGTGATGGTGAGGAACTTGAATCCAACTTCTCTAAATTTGCTAAAAAGGGTGGAATGACCGTCATTCCAAATGATGAGGATGAACTTGTGGCTCAACGTACTGTTGTTGGTTATAGGATGTGTATTGATTTCAGAAAATTAAACAAAGCAACTAGAAAAGATCATTATCCATTGCCATTTATTGATCAAATGTTAGAAAGATTATCTAAATATTCTCACTTTTGTTATCTAGATGGTTATTCAGGTTTCTCACAAAATCCTGTCCATAAGGATGATCAAGAAAAGACCACTTTTACTTGCCCATATGGTACATTTGCTTATAGGAGAATGCCATTCGGTTTGTGTAATGCTCCAGCTACTTTTCAAAGATGCATGAATGCTATATTTGCTGATTATATCGAAAAGATAATGGAAGTTTTTATGGATGATTTGTCTGTTTATGGTACTTCCTTCGATAATTGCTTGTTCAACCTTAACAAAGTTTTGCAGCGTTGCGAAGACCAACACTTAGTTCTCAATTGGGAGAAGTATCACTTCATGGTTACTGAAGGTATTGTCCTTGGGCATAAGATTTCTGGAAAATGAATAGAAGTTGATACAACAAAAATAGAAGCTATTGAAAAGCTACCATACCCAAAGGACATCAAAGGTATAAGAAGTTTTCTTGGTCATGCAGGTTTTTACCGTAGGTTTATTAAAGATTTCTCCAAAATATCAAAACCTCTAACCAATCTTTTGCAAAAGGATGTTCCTTTCTCTTTTAATGATGATTGCATTGAGTCCTTTAATATTTTGAAGAATGCTTTAACAAGTGCTCCTATTATTCAACCTCCTGATTGGAAATTACCTTTTGAAATTATGTGTGATGCTAGTGATTATGCAGTTGGGGCTGTTTTGGGCCAACGTGTTGATAAGAAACTGAATGTTATCTATTATGCTAGTAGAACACTTGATGCTGCTCAAAGAAATTATGCTACGACTGAGAAAGAATTTTTAGCAGTACTATTTGCTTGTGACAAGTTTAGACCTTACATTATTGATTCAAAAGTCACATTGCATACTGATCATTCTGCTATTAAATACTTGATGCATAAGAAAGATGCTAAGCCTAGATTAATAAGATGGGTACTTTTATTGCAAGAGTTTGATTTACACATTGTTGATAGGAAAGGGGAAGATAATCAAGTAGCTGATCATCTCTCTAGAATGGAAAATATACCTGATGATCCTATTCCTCTTAATGATAGCTTTGTTAATGAACAACTTGCAAATATCAATGTTTCTAGTGCTAAAGTTGCATCTCCATGGTTTGCCAATTATGCAAATTTCATTGTTGGTAAAGTTTTGCCTCCACACTTCACTTATCAACAAACAAAGAAATTCTTCTATGATCTTAGACATTATTTTTGGGACGATCCTTTCCTTTATAAGAAAAGTGTGGATGGTATTATTAGACGTTGTGTACCTGAGCATGAACAACAGGCTAGTATAATAGATTGCCATGATAGTCCCTATGTAGGGCATCATGCAGGAGATCGCACAGGAGCAAAGGTATTACAATCTGGTTTTTATTAGCCTACTTTGTTTAAGGATTGTGCAGAATATGTTAAATCTTGTGATAAATGTCAAAGAGTAGGAAATATTGGTAGGAGAAATGAAATGCCTATGAATTATTCTTTGCCACTTGAGCCATTTGATGTGTGGGGTTTTGACTTTATGGGACCTTTCCCAGAATCAAAGACAAAGCATACTCACATTTTTGGTTGCAGTTGACTATGTTATGAAGTGGGTGGAAGCAATTCGAACCAAAAGTGCAGATCATGCCACAGCGATGAAGATGCTAAAGGACATCATCTTTCCCAGGTTTGGTGTTCCTAGATTTTTAATTCCTGATGGTGGTTCTCATTTCTTGCATGGTGTTCTTAGAAAGACTTTGGCAAAATATGATGTTAACCATAGAATTGCATCTCCTTATCATCCTCAGACAAGTGAACACGTTGAATTAAGTAATAGGAAAATTAAACTCATGTTGGAAAAGACAGTTAATAAGTCTAGGTCTGATTGGCCAACTAAAATTAATGATGCATTATGGGCTTATAGAACTGCTTTTAAAAATCCTATGGGAATGTCTCCTTATAAAATGGTATATGGAAAAGCTTGCCATTTACCTGTTGCGTTAGAACTTAATGCTAGATGGGATGTTACACAATTGAACTTTGACTTTAAAACTGCAGGAGAAAAAAGAATTCTTGATTTAAGCCTACTAGATGAATGGAGGAATGAAGCCTATGAAAATGCTAAAATGTTTAAGGAAAAAGTTAAAATTTGGCATGATAGGAAAATTAAGAAGAAGGAATTCAAAGTAGGTGATCAAGTTTTGCTATACAACTCTCGCTTTAAGTTTTCTGGAGGGAAGTTGCGTTCCAAGTGGCAGGGACCATTAGTGATGCAGGAGGTGTACCGTTCAGGAGCTATCCGTCTTCATGGTGACATGAAAGGTAAACCTCATGTAGTCAATGGACAACGCCTTAAACCCTATATTGCAGGAAAGAGCTTCATCGAAAAGATGGAAGAGTTGAATTTACAAACACCGGAGAAGGTAATTGAGAGAAACCGTGCAGTTTCAGAAACCCTAAATCAATAGAAGGTAACTTACTGTTGGAAAGTTTCTCGGAATTGCATAATATTTTACGGGAGTCATTTTTTATGGAAATTAACGTATGGGACAAGAAAACTGGACGAAGCAGAGACCCGAGGAAGGAAAGAGGGGGTCCCACGCGGCCAGGTACAGGGGCCACATGGGCCCACTCCTTTTGCCCCTCGGAGTCCCTTTTCGCCCTGTTTTCGATCCCGACGCTTCATCTTGACCTAAAAACCCTCAATATATACCCCTCTCCGCCGATCTAATGTCGCATCGAGCGTCCTCTTGTTTAGTTATCAATATCTCTTAGGCGTGTGTGAGCTCATGGAGCATTATCATGTATCCCTATCCTATGGTTTATCAATGAATATTAAAGTATGGTGTCATCCATAATTCTCTTGTTTGGAGATTGATGGGTAACACTCATGCAAATGAGCGTGGCATATTTAGAATTTCAATCACATCTTGCCTTGAAATTAATTAACTTGAGTATGTTGGACAATTATAGAATTATCTCAATATAGAAGAAGTAAAAAGACTTGTGAATTAATAGTTTGAGGTTAAGATATAGTCTTGTAGGATAAGAAGTTGAGAAGACTTAATGAAAAGGATATAAAACACTCTTTCCGTGATGGAAGGCCCTTCAAGAATGTGATGGAGCAGCTGCTGCCACCCTTAGGTATAATGATCCACCTACATCTTTCCGTGATGGAAGGCCCTTCCCATGAAAGATGGCTGAATGGGAGGAAGAATATGAGAAGGAGGAGGCTGCAGCAAAAGAGAGTCTGGAAGAACGTCAAGCTTGGGGAGTTCCACCTAGCCCTTTATCTCTACTAGTTATCATATCTATCTAGTCATGGTGTGTTTTGCTTTTATCGTTTAGATATCAATATCTCTTAGGCGTGTGTGATCTCATGGAGCATTATCATGTATCTCTATCTTATGGTTTATCAATGAATATTAAAGTATGGTGTCATCCATAATTCTCTTGTTTGGAGATTGATGGGTAACACTCATGCAAATGAGCGTGGCATATTTAGAGTTCCAATCACATCTTGCCTTGAAATTAATTAACTTGAGTATGTTGGACAATTGTAGAATTATCTCATCATAAAATAAGTAAAAGTCAATATGACTTGGGATTAATAGTTTGAAGTTGAGATATTGTCTTGTAGGGTAAAACGTTGAGAAGGGATAATGAAAATGATATAAAACACTCTTGTTAGACTCTAGTATCTTTTGAGCAAATTAATGATCATGGATATTTCAATACTTATGCTCTTGAATGTGTATGACAAGGAAGGCACCTGAAGTTTCAGTTAGCCATGGAATGTGTAAGATAAAGGTGGTATAGAGCATAGGAACTTGATTGAGATATCCATGACTAAAGTTTGCACTAGTTACTAGTGAAGCAAGGTTGAAAACAATTTTTATATCTATCTATCTTTTCATTTGTCTTCTTTGAACTTGTTACCCAATAAGAGTTTATCTTGTCTTTAAATTTCAGCAAAGTATAAAAGATTATAATGCTTGCCTTAAAGAGCAAAAGCATGTGAAATTTTTTATGATTCGATTGTCCAACATACAATGGTTATTTGCTTTCAAAAGTAAGGGGTGATTGCTAGAGCTTCTACTTATGTTGCCCTCATGTGCATGAGTTTTGTTCATTAATCTTATCTTGCAATTGAATATGATGATGATACAATGCTCCTATTTATTTATCAACCATAAGTCCATTGATGCAAGTAATGATCTATGTCCTTACTTACTCGAGGACGAGTAAAGGTTTAAGCTTGGGGGAGTTGATACGTGCATTTTATATCATCATTTATGCAACCTTTAGTAGCATATTAGAATGTTATTTGCACCGATATATCATTGCTTTACATGTTTTTAGATGATTTGGGGGACTTTCATACAAAGTCCCTACTTTTGGTATTTAATTTCTGGGAGGCAGAAAACCCCTTTTCTTGTTTTTATTGTTTCAGGAGTTTCAGGAACCCAAATAATAAAACGAAAAACACCACGGAGGTTTTTCATCGGAAGGAAGGCAATGGAAAGAAGACCGATGAGAGGAGAGCCACGAGGGCCAAAAGAGGGGGGGCCCACGTGGCCCATGTACCTGGCTGCGTGGGGCCCACCAAAATTGGCCTCGGGCACCTCCTCGCCTGGGGCTTTTTAGCAATGTCTTCGTCTCGCCCGAAAACCTACGCCCTAATTTTCCCTAGTCCATCCGAGGTCGCGGTGGTGGCGAAACTCCTGATTCCCTCCGAGGGGGATCAGATCCTGTTGCTCCGGAGCTCCGGAGAGGGGGAAATCATCATCATTGTCATCACCTCTCCTCCTTGGCATGGGAGGAGGCCTCTACATCACCACCCCCATCAAGACCAGCACTATCTCCATCATCATCTCCGTGATCCACACCGTTCCCCTCATAGTTTGAGAGTTGCTATACCCTAGATACTTGTCTTGTGCTACTATTCATGTTTGTGATTGAGTACTTGTCATTATGTGTGGGTGAAGTTATATTTTCAGATTGTGTTGTACCACTTATGCCACTGATTATGATCATGTTTGCACGTTGTGAGTAGTTCCCGTATGTTCCTGTGGGCATAGGATGAATTGGCAATGATTTATATATAACATGGTTGGTATTTAGTCAAGAGTTTATCTTTTACGTGATTCTATGATGGTGTTGTCCGAACGTCGACTGCACAACACTTCACCTATATGGGCTCATAGGAGAACACCGTAGTATAATGAATTGAGGGAGACTTGGGAGGACATGTAAACCTGAGGCCGAGTCATGAAGTTATATTATGAGGGTATTAGTATCGGGACCTTAGAGTGTAATGCTATGGTGGGACTTTATGTCTTAAAAATTCTTGTGCAGTCATTCACTTGGCCACATGATCCATCATAAGGGGCTGTAGTCTATTTACTTAGCTATACCGAATTATGGCTCCGTCCGAAGAAGATTAAAACTTGACAAGATATTCAACGTGTTGTTTAATAAATCTCTATGCCTAGTGATATCCATGCCGCCCTCGGGAACATTTTCCACATATAAGTTACACATCACTTGATCTTGTCCTGTTGCCACATAAGAGGATTGGGCTTTCTCTTTTTGAGAGCTTTCACTTGCTATTGTTACTTGCTGCATTGTAATTATACAACCGAAAATACCAAAAACACTTGCATCTGTTATTGTTTTATTTATCAATCTTGCTAACCAATACCTTCAGCTCCTTGTGGGTTCGACAACCTTTTCTAATCGAAAGGTACTACAATTGATCTCCTGCACTTGGGAGTCATCAAATGCTATGGTAGGACTTTATGTCTTAATAATTCTTGTGCAGTCATTTACTTGGCCACATGATCCATCATAAGGGGTTGTAGTTTATTTATTTAGCTATACCTAATAATGGCTCCGTCCAAAGAAGATTAAAACTTGACAAGATATTCAACGTGTTGTTTAATAAATCTATATGCCTAGCAATATCCATGCCGCCCTCGGGAACGTTTTTCCACATATAAGTTACACATCACTTGAGCTTGTCCTCTTGCCACATAAGAGGACTATGCTTTCTCTCTTTGAGATCTTTCACTTGCTACTATTTATTTTCTGCGTTGCAACTATACAACCAAAAATACCAAAAATACTTGCATCTTTCATTGTTTTATTTATCAATCTTGCTAACCAATACCTTCAGCTCCTCGTGGGTTCAACAACCTTTTTCTAATCGAAAGGTACTACAATTGATCTCCTGCACTTGGGAGTCATCATGCAGGATCTGACCCCCCTCGGAGCTGATGACAACATTCCAATTGACCCCCCCGGACCTTTTCTAATCGTGGGTTCGACAACATTCCAATTGATTTCCAAACAAGAGGTGATGATGATGACGATGATTTCCCCCTTCTCCGGAGCTCCGGAGCAGCAGGATCTGATCCCCCTCGGAGGGAATCAGGAGTTTCGCCGCCGCCGCGGCCTCGGATGGTTTCGTGAAAATTAGGGCGTTGCTTTTCGGGGGAGACGAAGGCATTGCTAAAAAGCCCCAGGCGAGGAGGTGCCCGATGCTCCTTTTAGTGGGTCCCACGCGACCCAAGATCGTGGCCGCGTGGGCCCACCTCTTTTGGGCCTCATGGCTCTCCTCTCTTCGGTCTTCTTCCCTCTGCCTTTCTCCCGACAAAAAAACAGCTCGATATTTTTCCTTTTATTATTTGAGTCCCTATAGCTCCTGAAACATTAAAAACAAGAAAAAAGGAGGTTTTTTGCCTCCCAGAAATTAAATACAAAAAATAGGGACTTTGTATGAAAGTCCCATAAATCATCGAAAACATGTAAAAACAATGATATACCAATGCAAATAACATTCTAATATGATAATAAAAGTTGTATAAATGATGATATAAAATGCACGTATCACCCACCTCTCCGGTAGCATGGTATTTTCTTTATCCCTAGTGAGGTAACAAAGTAAGGTAAACACCGAAGTGGATCGCGATATTTCAATGGTCAGCTTACCGCACTAGCCACTCCCCGTTACACCAACTAATGCACATGTTCCCCCTCACACGCTCTCATACACATGCTTGATCAAAAAAAGTAAACAAGAACGGGGTACATAATATGCATCTACTTTCATAACTGAAACAAAACTATTGCAATCTCAAACATATATTAACTCATAAAAAGATCCACCACAAAGGTATTACATAGATGACCGTAATCATGTTCAGCTGCTCATACGGTACTAATTAGTGAAGCTCAAGAGAGGAGAGATCCATAAGTTACTTCCAAAAACCCATAGTACAGGGGTGGACTACTCCCTCTTCATCATGGAGATGGTGGAGAAGTCGTTGGAGAAGATGGAGACCACGCCGGCAGCGCCCCGCCGGAGTTTTCCCCCTCCAATATGGAACTCCAGGTCTCTGTTTTGTGGTTTCTGTGTTTCGACAGCGCTCCTTTCCGAAGGACGTCGGGACTATTTTGTAGTCATTTTAAGTCAAGACGGAGGCTCGGGAAAAAAGATCGACGGTAGCGGAGCCTCGAGGCCCAGGTTTGTGGGCCCCATGCTTGTTCACTTCCGTCGCTCCCGTTTGTTCGCTTCCGTTGCTCCCACGCTTTGTTCCTTCCAAAAACTGATGCTCGTAAATTTCTAGGTCATTTGGACTTCGTTTAGGTCCCTGAATCATCAAAATATAGAAAATAGGGTTTTCTGCCTGTAGTGTTAATTCCAGAAAAATAGGGAAACAATGAAATATTCCCAAAATCAATATAAAACAATGATATAACCCTTATATGACGCAAATATGATTGAAATATAAGTAAAATAATGCAAAGTTCGTGTATGCATTTTACATGCATCAGAGGCAACCCGGTTGTTTTTATTTTTGATTTTCTTTGTGTCCTCTTGCTGAAACAAGAGACTTAGTTTTTTGTTTTGTTTCTGGAATTTTTAATAAAGTGACAAGTTTCACCTATTTTGGCTTGCAAAAGTTGTTATTTGCATTCGGAGATTTTATTCCAGCACGAATCTATACACGGCATGATTTTTCATTCCTATCCTGTAACTCTGAATGAGCTGATATTTGAACTGGAGCTGAAACTTTTCATCCTCTGTAAGCATGAATATTTTCAGATTTTTTCGACATATTTAAGTAGGGTAGAAAAATGTGTTTTGCTGCTGCTCTTTTTCTGGACAGATTCTGTCCCATTTTGTTGATAAATAAATACGAGCATTGTATCATCATCAATATTCAGTTGCAAGATAAGATTAATGAACCAAAACTCATACATATAAGGGCAAAATAAGTAGAAGCTCTAGCAATCACCCCTTACTTTTGAAAGCAAATAACCATTGTATGTTGGACAATCGAATCATATTACTTTTCACATGCTTTTGCTCTTTATGGGAAGCATTATAATATTTTATACTTTGATAAAATTTAAAGACAATATAAACTCTTATTGGATAACAAGTTCAAAGAAGACAAATGAAAAGATAGATATAAAAATTGTTTGCAACCTTGCTTCACTAGTAACTAGTGCAAACTTTAGTCATGGATATCTCAATCAAGTTCCTATGCTCTATACAACATTTATCTTACACTTTCCATGGCTAACTGAAATTTCAGGTGCCTTCCTTTTCATTCACATTCAAGAGCATAAGTATTGAAATATCCATGATCCTTAATTTGCTCAAAAGATACTAGATTCTAAAAAGAGTGTTTCATATCCTTTTCATTAACCCTTCTCAACTTTTTATCCTACAAGACCATATCTCAACTTTAAACTATTAATTCCAAGTCATATTGACTCTTTACTTATTTTATAATGAGATAATTCTACAATTGTCCAACACACTCAAGTTAATTAATTTCAAGGCAAGATGTGACTAAAACTCTAAATATGCCACGCTCATTTGCATGAGTGTTACCCATAAATCTCCAAACAAGAAAATCATGGATGACACCATATCTTAATATTCATTGATAAACCACAAGATAGGGATACATGATAATGCTCAATGAGCTCACACACGCCTGAGAGATATTGATAACTAAACGATAAAAGCAAAACACACCATGACTAGATAGATATGATAACTAGTAGAGATAAAGGGTTAGGTGGAACTCCCCCAAGCTTGACGTTCTTCCAGACTCTCTTTTGCTGCAGCCTCCTCCTTCTCATATTCTTCCTCCCATTCAGCCATCTTTCATGGGAAGGGCCTTCCATCACGGAAAGATGTAGGTGGATCATTATACCTAAGGGTGGCAGCAGCTGCTCCATCACATTCTTGAAGGGCCTTCCATCACGGAAAGAGTGTTTTATATCCTTTTCATTAAGTCTTCTCAACTTCTTATCCTACAAGACTATATCTTAACCTCAAACTATTAATTCACAAGTCTTTTTACTTCTTCTATATTGAGATAATTCTATAATTGTCCAACATACTCAAGTTAATTAATTTCAAGGCAAGATGTGATTGAAATTCTAAATATGCCACGCTCATTTGCATGAGTGTTACCCATCAATCTCCAAACAAGAGAATTATGGATGACACCATACTTTAATATTCATTGATAAACCATAGGATAGGGATACATGATAATGCTCCATGAGCTCACACACGCCTAAGAGATATTGATAACTAAACGATAAAAGCAAAACACACCATGACTAGATAGATATGATAAACTAGTAAAGATAAAGACTAGGTGGAACTCCCCCAAGCTTGACGTTTTGCTAGAGCCTCCTTACTTCTCTTCCTTCTTGTCATGATAATTATCTTCAAGTTCTCCATTGATGCTCATCATAAGGTTGTAGGCTTCTTCAAACTTGCTTGCAGCTTTTCCCAATTTTTCCATGAGGTTTTTCTCCACCGTCTTCTTGCAAGGCTTCCACTCCGGGCTTGGTACTTTCTTGTTGGGGATCTTGCGATCCCATTCACCAGGATAGTTCTCTTGGGTGGCACGCCAGAATTCCCTATCAATAAGAGTAGAAACCACGTTTCTGCTTGCAAGTGCGTGCCTGGGAGCCTTCCCTCCGGTGCTCACGTGCGCCGTCTGCCTCTTGTTTCCAAGAGACATGTTCACTCTCACACCGGCAACAGCAATGGGTGAAGGTGGTGCTGTCGCCAGAGGTGCGATGTCGACGAATGGCTTGTACTCCCCCTCTTCCTCTTCTTCCTTCTCCATCTCTTCCTCGTCGAGCTTGTAATCTTTATCATCGGAGTAGTCCTTCCTCTTCCTATTCCTCCTCCATATGGATGTGGGGCCGTGGCCCTCGAGTTCATCATCATCGTCGTCCATGGAGGAGCATTGGTAGGAGTCTCCCGAAGGCATAGCTAAAAACTTTTTATTTATTTAGGGTTTCTGAAACTGCACGACCTCTCTCAATTACCTCCTCCGGTGTTTGTAAATTCAACTCTTCCACCATTCCGATGAAGCTATTTCCTGCAATATAAGGTTTAAGGCGTTGTCCATTACTACATGAGGTTTACCTTTCATGTCACCGTGAAGACGGATAGCTCCTGAACGGTACACCTCCTGTATCACTAATGGTCCCTGCCACTTTGAAGCTAACTTCCCTGCAGAAAACTTGAAACGAGAGTTGTATAATAAAACTTGATCACCTACTTTGAATTCCTTTCTCTTAATTTTCTTGTCATGCCAAATTTTAACTTTTTCTTTAAACATTGCACTTTCATAAGCTTCATTTCTCCATTCATCAAGTAGGTTTAAATCAAGAATTCTTTTCTCTCCGCAGTTTAAAATCAAAGTTCAATTGTTTAATAGCCCATCTAGCTTTATGTTCTAATTCAACAGGTAAATGACAAGCTTTTCCATAAACCATTTATAAGGAGACATTCCCATAGGATTTTTAAAAGCAGTTCTATAAGCCCACAATGCATCATTAATTTAAGTGGCCAATCAGACTAGACTTATTCACTGTCTTTTCCAAAATGAGTTTAATTTCCCTATTACTTAATTCAACTTGTCCACTTGTTTGAGGATGATAAGGAGATGCAATTCTATGGTTAACATCATATTTTGCCAAAGTTTTTCTAAGAACACCATGCAAGAAATGAGAACCACCATCAGTAATTAAAAACCTAGGAACACCAAACCTGGGGAAAATGATGTCCTTGAGCATCTTCATTGCTGTGGCATGATCTGCACTTTTGGTTGGAATTGCTTCCACCCACTTTGTAACATAATCCACTGCAACCAAAATGTGAGTATGCTTTGTCTTTGATTCTGGGAAAGGTCCCATAAAGTCAAAACCCCACACATCAAATGGCTCAAGTGGCAAAGAATAATTCATAGGCATTTCATTTCTCCTACCAATATTTCCTACTCTTTGACATTTATCACAAGATTTAACATATTCAGCACAATCCTTAAATAAAGTAGGCCAATAAAACCAGATTGTAATACCTTTGCTCCTGTGCGATCTCCTGCATGATGCCCTCCATAGGGACTGTCATGACAATCTCTTATAATAGCCTGTTGTTCATGCTCAGGTACACAACGTCTAATAATACCATCCACACTTTTCTTATAAAGGAAAGGATCATCCCAAAAATAATGTCTAAGATCATAAAAGAATTTCTTTCTTTGTTGAAAGTGAAGTGTGGAGGTAAAACTTTACCAACAATAAAATTTGCATAGTTGGCAAACCATGGAGATGCAACTTTAGCACTAGAAACATTAACAATTGCAAGTTGTTCATTAACAAAGCTATCATTAATAGGAATAGGATCATCAGGTATATTTTCCATTCTAGAGAGATGATCAGCTACTTGATTATCTTCCCCTTTCCTATCAACAATGTGTAAATCAAATTCTTGCAATAAAGTACCCATCTTATTAATCTAGGCTTAGCATCTTTCTTATTCATTAAGTATTTAATAGCAGAATGATCAGTATGTATGTGACTTTGAATCAGTAATATAAGGTCTAAACTTGTCACAAGCAAATAGCACTGCTAAAAATTCTTTTCAGTTGTAGCATAATTTTTTGAGCAGCATCAAGTGTTCTACTAGCATAATAATAACATTCAGTTTCTTATCAACACGTTGGCCCAAAACAGCCCCAACTGCATAATCACTAGCATCACACATAATTTCAAAAGGCAATTTCCAATCAGGAGGTTGAATAATAGGAGCACTTATTAAAGCATTCTTCAAAATATTAAAGGACTCAATGCAATCATCATTAAAAGAGAAAGGAACATCCTTTTGCAAAAGATTGGTTAGAGGTTTTGATATTTTGGAGAAATCTTTAATAAACCTACGGTAAAAACCTGCATGCCCAAGAAAACTTCTTATACCTTTGATGTCCCTTGGGTATGGTAGTTTTTCAATAGCTTCTATCTTTGCTGGTCAACTTCTATTCCTTCTCCAGAAATCTTATGCCCAAGAACAATACCTTCAGTAACCATGAAGTGACACTTCTCCCAATTAAGAACTAAGTGTTGGTCTTCACAACGCTGCAAAACTTTGTTAAGGTTGAACAAGCAATTATCGAAGGAAGTACCATACACAGAAAAATCATCCATAAAAACTTCCATTATCTTTTCAATATAATCAGCAAATATAGCATTCATGCATCTTTGAAAAGTAGCAGGAGCATTACATAAACCGAATGGCATTCTCCTATAAGCAAATGTACCATATGGGCAAGTAAAAGTGGTCTTTTCTTGATCATCCTTATGGACAGGAATTTGTGAGAAACCTGAATAACCATCTAAATAGCAAAAGTGAGAGTGTTTAGATAACCTTTCTAACATTTGATCAATAAATGGCAATGGATAATGATCTTTACGAGTTGCTTTATTTAACTTCTGAAATCAATACACATCCTATAACCAACAACAGTACGTTGAGCCACAAGTTCATCCTCATCATTTGGAACAACAGTCATTCCACCCTTTTTAGGAACACAATGAACAGGACTAACCCACTTACTATCAGCTATAGGATAAATGATACCAGCTTCAATAAGTCTTATTACCTCTTTCTTACCACTTCTTTCATTTTTGGATGGAGACGGCGTTGATAATCAACAACAGGTTTTGCATCCTCTCCAAATTAATTTTATGCATACATAGAGCTGGGCTTATACCTTTAAGATCATCAAGAGAGTATCCAATGGCTGGTCGGTGAGCTTTAGCACATCAAGTAATTTCTCTTCTTCTTCAGCTGAAAGGTTAGCACTAATAATGACAGGATATATGCTCTTCTCATCCAAATATGCATATTTCAGATTTGTAGGCAAAGGTTTTAATTCAAAACTAGGATCCCCTTTAGGTGGTGGTAGCACTCCTAAATTATCAGGTGGGATATGCAATTGTAATTGTGGTGGTTGTTGCCATAATATTTGTTCTAAAGCCTCTTTTTCCTCATCATTAAATGGTTCATCTTGATTAAGCATATAACGTTCTACAACATCATTGAAGCTACAGCTATATGAGCAAGAGTTTCAATTATATCTTCAGAAATTGGCTCTTTCACAACATGTTTATCAGCAAATTTGGAAAAGTTGAATTCAAGTTTTTCACCAGCACATTTAATAAACACTTTCTCTTTAGGCAAATTAATTTCAGCACCAACAGTTGTAAGAAAGGTCTACCAAAAATGATAGGACAAAATGAATCTTGAGGACAACCAAGCACAATAAAATCAGCAGGATATTTTATTTTGCCAACAATACTTCAACATCTCTAACAATTCCAAATGGACTAATATAATCTTTATTAGCAAGTTGAATTGTCATACCTGTCTCTTCCATAATGATAGGATCAATATCAGGCTTGATTTCAAGATAAAGAGAATATGGAATGACACTAATACTTGCTCCAATATCACATAGACCATGATAACTTGAAGTCCCAATAGAGCATGATATAACAGGTTTCCCAACTTGGCCGAATTACCTTTGATGACTTTAGTAGCATCTTCACATAAATAAACATCAGGGTCTTCTTCATTTAGTTGCTTGATAACAAAATTTGACTGTTGACTTCCACCTGTTCATAAGGCTGAGAACATCTTCTTTACTCTTGTTAGTAACAGCAATAAGTAAATTCTCCTTAACTTGGTTTGGATATGGAGGTGGTTCAACATACTCCTCAATTGTCACAGATGACACTGGTTCAACCTGTTTAATAACTTTAGGAACAACAATAGATTGTTTAACAGGTTCAACATAAACTTCAAAACCACTTTTAGGAACACAATATGATCAGCAAAACCTTTAGCTATCTCAATTATAACATAAGGATCAAGACCAAAAGTATCACTCAGATTTTTAAACAAATAGAAGTAGAGAAGTTCTCTACACATGAATATCCATAATCAAAATAGGCTCATTACCTTTATCAAGATCCCAATGACTAGTATTTTCAGAAATAGTCTCCAATAAATTCCATGCTTCTTCTTCAGTTTATTAGTAAAACTTCCACCAGATGAATTATCCAGAATTTCCTTGTGCTTCATCGGTAGCCTCACATAAAAGTTTATCAATATAAGTTTCCTTGTAAGATCATGACAAGGATTCTTGCGAAGGAGTTCCTTTAACCTCCCCCAAGCTTGAGTAATACTCTCTCCCAGATGTGGCCAGAAATTAAATATATAGCAGCGGTTTCATAAGCTTCTTTAGGAGTAAAATATTTAAGAAAGAAAACCTTCCTCAAGATACTCCATTCATAGTGACTTCTTCATCCAAAGACCTGTACCAATCACGAGCATTACCAGATAAAGACAAATATAATAACTTCCTTTTTACCTGATCCTCAGAAATACCAGGAAGTCTAAATAAACCACATATGTCTTCAATTCTCCATGTTCACGTGCAGACTTAGTTCCATCCCTGTAAATGGATTTTTCATAACTCTTTTAACATGACCAATGGGAATTTTATATCCCACTTTAGGTACCTCAGACACAGTAGTTTCAACCACTTTAGGAGTAGTGGCATAAGCACTTTCATATAGAGCAAGGTGCAGCGAGGAACGATTCATAAATGCCATAGTAACAATGAGATAAAACAACTAAAATTCAACTTTCAAGTTTCCTTACCAAACTTCTTACCAATAGCGCTACGCTCCCGGCAACGGCGCCAGAAAAGTATCTTGATGACTCCCAAGTGCAGGAGATCAATTGTAGTACCTTTCGATTATAAAAGGTTGTCGAACCCACGAGGAGCTGAAGGTATTGGTTAGCAAGATTTTTTTTGAAACTTTTCTACTCCAGGGGAGTCCCCCACAACCTCATTTTCCCTCTCTTTATTAAAATAAAAAATAGTATAGGAATACAAATATTTACAAAGCTAAGCTACAGCTACAGCCTAAAAAATTAACTTAAGTTGTCAAGCCATGATGACAGTAAAGGAACGTCAGTGCTCTTTGCCCTAAATTTGAGCAAAGTAATCTCGTGTACAAAGCAGGATTTCCAACCCCTAAAACTTGATCTGATGTTCTTGAAGATCCAACCATTTCTTTGTTTCCCTATAGCCCAACACGCCAGAATGACAATTTCAGCAAAGCATGGCCCAGGGAAGTTCTTTTTAGCAGCCAGCAGTACTTGTGAAGGGGTACCTCCAGGATTCCATGGAATTTGCAAATAATTCCATACCCTTGTGCTAAACATACAGTTGAAGAATAAGTGTCGCTAGTCCTCTAAATCATGGGAGGCACACATTATGCAATCAGGGTTATTCGAGACAGGCCAATGTCTCCTGATCAACATCTCCTGAGTATTGATCCTGTCATGTAAGATCAGCCAGGATGCCGCATCAGTGGGTATATGCTGGAAATTAAGTTTGTAAACCTTGCTTGGCTTGAACTGCCCATCACCAAGCTTACATACCCAGGCATCTTTCTTAGTTGTCTCCATGGTGATTCCTTGTAACATAATTTGCAAATCTGCATATTCACCATGTGCTTCCATAGACAAAGGCAGGTGGAAGCATTCTAAATGACTTTCAATCTGAAATAATTCGACCACCGATTGCAGTTTATCAATTGCAAAAGAGAAAAGCCTGGGAAATCTATCTTGCAATTTTCCTTGCAGCCATGTATCAGACCAGAACAGAACTATGACTCCATTTCCAACTACACACTTGGTGATTGCCCTATAAGCATCATTAAGAGCAAACACACCTCTCCACCAAAATGAACCAGAAGTGATTACAGCATGTGGTATAGTGTTGTAGTAGTATGCATCTTTAACCAACTGAACCCAGGGAGTACTGTCATCATTATAAAATTTATGTAGATGTTTTAGCAACAGAGCTGCATTCTGAACTTTTAGATCAATAATGCCTAGTCCACCTTTATTTTTGGTTTGCAAATCATATCCCATGCAGCCAATGAATTGATTTTGTCCTTATCTTTTTTCCTCCATAGACAATGTCTTCTGCCTCTATCAATAATCCCAATCAATCCAACTGACAGTTGCAGACTTAGCATGTAAAAGGTGGGTAGGGATGATATCACAGAGTTGACTATGACCAGTCTATCACCATATGACAGAAAACAGGTAGAAGCAGTGAGCCTTCTCTCCACTCTATCAGTTAGTGGTGCCATTTCCCTTATAGTTGGTTTAGTTGTGCCCATTAGTAGGCCTAAGTAAGTAAAAGGCATTGTTCCCACCTTGCATTCAAAAGCCTCAGCAAGCTCTTCCATTTCCTCATGAGAGATATTTATTGGCATCATTGAAGATTTGTGAAAATTAACTTTCAGTCCAGTAAAGGAGGCATATAAGTTAAGAATTTCCTTGAACACCATCAGATCCTCCTTTTTAGCAGGTAACACGATTATTGTGTCATCAGCGTACTGGATAATGGGGAAATCCTTCCTCAGAGGAATTGGTGCAGAAAGGAGACCATCTCTATATGCTTTATTAACCAGGCACTGCAATAAATCTGCACCTTCCACAAATAGAAGAGGAGACAATGGATCTCCTTGTCGAACTCCTCGCTTACACATAAATGGTTTACCAGGTAAGCCATTGAGCAATATAGCAGAAGAGCCAGAAGCTAAGATCTCTTTTACCCAACTGATAAACAGTTCTGGAAATCCTTTAGCTCTCAGAACTTGGATGATGGCCTCATGATCAAGGGTGTCAAAAGCTTTCTCGAAATCAATCTTAAGAATAACCACCTTCCTCCTTGACTGCTTGCACTGGAATATAAATTCAAATGCCCATGCCAAGCAATCCTGTATTGTTCTGCCCTTGATAAACCCATACTGATTATCATGAATTGTATCAGTGATGACTGACTGCAGTCTGTTTGCAAGCAACTTGGTAACAAATTTCAGGCATGTATTAGTTAAGGAAATTGGCCGAAAATCATTGACAGTCTCAAGACCATTTACTTTCGGTATCAGTGTTATATAGGAGTCATTAATGCTTTCTAGTGACAGATTTCTAGAGTAAAACTCATTGCAGAGGTTGATGAAGTCATCTTTTACAATATGCCAGCATTTTTTGAGAAACATGCCATTGAAACCATCAGGACCAGGTGCTTTGTCTACTTTCATATGCTTTACTATACCTTCTATTTCATCACTGGTAAATGGTTCCACAATACTCTCCAATTGAGTGGAGGTGTGAAGCAGATCAGATAGCTCAGGTAGCCTTACTGTTGGTATAGAAACTCCCATTCTATTTTTAAAACTTTGTCAGAATGCAGCAGCCTTTTGTTGGCGATCAATGAGAACAATTCCATCATCAGTCTTTATTTCAGCAATTGTATTGTGCCTGTATCTTTCAGGTGCCTTTGCATGATTTTTTTGGTGTTTTCACCTCCAAGTTCCACCCAACGAATGGTGCATCTTTTTTTCCAATATTCAGATTGGATGAGTAAAAGCTGCTTTAAATGTGTCTTTACAATATTTCTGAAGTGAAACTCTGGTCTACTTAACAGCCTTTCATCCTCAAGTTGATCAAGCAGCAGTATCACTTTATTACACTTGCTGATCAGGAGTTTAATCTGAGATAAAGATTGGCCTCACCTTTTCAGTTCATGTCTGACATTTTTTAATTTGGTAGTCAAAATATTTGCAATATTTGCACCACGAACTGGTCATTTCCACACCTTTTCAACTAGCTCCATAAATCCTGGCTGCATAACCCAGTGATTCTCAAATCTGAAAATTTGTGCCATTGGTATAGATGTGGAGATACTGACCACACATGGCACATGGTCTGATGTGGATTTGGCTAGGGGATGCACCATGGTGTTTGGATATTTCAGAGTCCACTAGCAACTAGTAAAGAACCAATCAAGCTATTCTAACAGGGGTTGATCTTGCATATTAGACCATGTGAAAGCTCTACCTTTTAGTGGTAGTTCAATGAGACCTAGAAAACTGATAATTTCATTAAAGATGAGAATTTTATTCATGTCTGCCCCATCTCTGTTTCTATTTTCAGCTGATCTTATGAAATTGAAATCACCAAGGATTAACCAATTCTCATGGAAAGGTATATCAAGATCATGTAACCACTGAACAAAATCATCTCTCTCCTGTCCTCTGTAAGGACCATACACATTTACAATTGTCCATTTTTCCTGGTTGTGTTTGGAGGTGAAGCAGATCCTAATGGCCGATCTGTTTATTCCCAGGAGCTGCCCATCAAAAATAGAACTGTTCCAGAGAACAATGATACCACCAGAAGCACCAATCGATGGTGAGAAGGCAAAACGATCAAATCTTTTACGGCAGAAAGTTCTAATAAAAGAGTGATCAAAATTTTCACACTTAGTCTCCTGCAGGCAGATTATTGCACATTGGCTTTCATCAATTTTGTTATATACCAGAAGACGTTTTTCTTTATCATTCAGCCCCCTGACATTCCAATCTAAAACTTTCCAGTCCAACATCCAGAAGGTTGTACTATCCGTTAAACACATGGCAATAAAAGAGAACATCACTGACCAGCACAACTAGCCAGATAAGTAAAACATAGGTCATAAGCATATTAACTGCCACAAGAAATAGACCCTCATAGAGTATATTGTCTGCTCTTCAAGCCAGTACTGAGATCTCCACACAAAAGACATGCCGACATATCGACACCAAGAACAGCAGGTAGCAAAAGGACCAGTGTAGGCACTGGATACAGATGATAAGAAGCAGGCTAAGGCTAATAACACCTCTTGAGCAGTATGCTCTTTCAGGCCGAGGTAGTAGCCCTTCTTCACTGATGATGTACTACTCATTAGGTCCCTGCTTGGGCACTTCCTCACTAGGACCCGCCTCAAGCTTGTCCTCTGTCAGTTCTAACTCTGGGATCTGTAAAGCTCTGCCCATCTGTTGCAGAACCTGTATTGGGGTGTGTGGAGTTGCTGGTGCAGTTTCAGGTGCAGGTTCAGGCTGATCAGTGGGCTTTGGCTGAGCTGTCTCTTCCATGTCTTCAACAACATCAAATTTTCTGCTGCACCTAGGTTTCTTTTTGTTGTAGTGTATGGTATGGAGGAGTGTCGAAATCCCTTTTTTTTAGCACTTTGTCTGGTGCTTCTTCTAACAGACATGTCAGTTTCAGCAGAAAAAACCTTCTTTGCCCTTTTTCCCCTCACAGTGGGTGCCTTAGCAGAGAAAGGTAACAGTGTTTTATCAAGGCCATCTGGCACTGGGTCAAAAGACAGAGTTCTTGCAACTGGCCTTCTTGGCACTGACACCAACAGTCTTGTTTCCTGCTGTAACTCTCTTCAGTGCAGCTTGAACTGTGTGGGTAGATCAAAAGCAACTCTCCAGCTCCTTTTTGCTAACAGTACCAGCAGTGGGGCAGGCAAGGATATGCTGGGAGGTATGTTTGCAAAAATCAGAGCTGGTATAATAATTTCTGCACTTTTCTGCCAGTAAAAACTGGGTGGTTTGACAGGCCCAAACATAGGTTTATGTGATAGGGCAAGCTGATGTTCTGGAGGTAGTACAACATCATGAAGAAGAACTTGGTTAATGACCAGATTAGCAGCAGGTCCCATGTGCTCTTCTCCCTATATTGAATCCACAGATATGCCACTAGACCCTGACTGCACTGCATTCTGCTCTGCCTGGTTCATCTCCTCATCTAGCACATTATCTTGGTGTTGTTGATCATGTTGCTGCTGCTGTGGAGGTGGTATGTTCCACCCCAGCTCTGGGTACTGGGGAATCACAAACATGTTGTTGTTTGGCTGTAGGTTTCCTGGCATTGGGTGTGGATTTCCATCAAAAGGCATAGGATCTTCATCAGGTGGGAAAACATTGGCAAATCCAGCACTCAAAACATAACAGGGAGCAGTCCATGATTCCATAGTTTCCCCTAAATCACTGAAGTGTTGAAAACCACATCCCTAGGAACCAAAGCAGGGGATTTAAATGTGGCCCATACCATTCTTCATGAAGTGTTGAAAACCACATCATAGGGGCCATTGGCGACAAGAGCAAATCTCGATGCTGCGCTGCGCATCTCCAACAGACCAACTCCAAATAGACATGGCTGGATATCTTCTACTGTTCTACGGAGGTGGTCATGCACATAGTTTCTAATATGCTGGCGCCATTGGTGCTCGTGCTCTACTGGGGGATCAGGCATCATTATTGCGACACAATACCTCTCATTGCGGCGGGGCGGTGGTGTGGCTACGGTGTAGAAGGTGCGCAGCAGGCGGGTGTCGCCGCCGTCGATGACCTGGAAACCCTCTGGGACCCACCTCATCGGATCAAGCTCAAAAGTGGCCATCGGTTGCCTCTCCTCTGCTCCAGCTTGCAATGGTGGCGGCGGATGAAAGATGCAAATGTTTTTGGTATTTTTGGTTGTATAGTTGCAATGCAGGAAATAAATAGTAGCAAGTGAAAGCTCTCAAAGAGAGAAAGCCCAATCCTCTTATGTGGCAAGAGGACAAGCTCAAGTGATGTGTAACTTATATGTGGAAAACGTTCCCGAGGGCGGCATGTATATTGCTATGCATAGAGATTTATTAAACAACACGTTGAATATCTTGTCAAGTTTTAATCTTCTTTGGACGGAGCCATTACTAGGTGTAGCTAAATAAATAAACTAAACCCCTTATGATGGATCATGTGGCCAAGTAAATGATTACACAAGAATTATTAAGACATAAAGTCCCACCATAGCATTACACTCTAAAGTCCCGATACTAATACCCTCATAATATAACTTCATGACTCGGTCTCAGGTTTACATGTCCTCCCAAGTCTCCCTCAATTCATTATACTATGGTGTTCTCCTATGAGCCCATTGATAACCCACAAGTATAGGGGATCGCAATAGTCTTCGAGGGAAGTAAAACCCAAATTTATTGATTCGACACAAGGGGAGACAAAGAATACTTATAAGCCTTAACAGCGGAGTTGTCAATTCAGCTGCACCTGGAAAAGCACTTGTAACAGGGGTGATGTGAAAGCAGCAGTAATATGAGAGTAGTAGTAATAGTAACACAGCAGCAGTAGGAGTAACACAGAGGCAATGGCACCAGAAAATAGTTGATACTACTTCTAATGGCATACAGGACCGAATGAGTATTTGATGATGACAGAAGGACCGGGGTTCCCAGCTATCTACACTAGTGGTAACTCTCCAATAACAAGTGTTGTGTGAACAAATTACAGTTGGGAAATTGATAGAATTGAAATAGCATTAAGACAGAACATCTAGTCTATTAATTATACGTAGGCATGTTTTCCATATATAGTCATACGTGCTCGCAATGAGAAACTTGCACAACATCTTTTGTCCTACCAGCCCGTTTGCAGCGGGGCCTCAAGGGAATCTACTGGTAATTAAGGTACTCCTTTTAATAGAGCACTGGAGCAAAGCATTAGCACTTAGTGAAAACATGTGATCCTCATATCTAAACCATCCCCTCAAGTTATCCCAGTTGCTGTCACTCTGGGGCCTCGGGTTCCGGACAGAGACATGTGCAAGCAACTTGTAGATACAATCTAAGCAATAATTATAAAGCTTAAATCTAAGATCATGCCACTCGTGCACTAGTGACAAGCATTAAACACAACAAGATTGCAGCAACAATAACTTCACAAACTTAATAGATAGACTGATCATAATGTAACAATTCATCAGATTCCAACAAACACAACACCGATTACATCAGATGGATCTCAATCATGTAAGGCAGCTCATGAGATCATTGTATTGAAGTACATGGGAGAGAGAGTACCAACTAGCTACAGCTAGAACCCATAGTCCATGGGGGAACTACTCACGGAGCATGATGGAGGCGGTGGCGTCGATGGAGAAGGCTCCGGGGGTCAATCCCCGTCCCGGCAGGGTGCCGGAACAGGACCTTCTGACCCACGAAACTAGGTTTCGATGGCGGCGGCGCTCCGGGCATTCTTCTGGAATATGATCTCTCTTTTTAGGGTTTTCGCGCCTGGGGGAATAAATAGGCGAAGGGCCAACGTCGGTGGAGGCGCAGGGCCCGCTCCCCATAGGGTGGCGCGGCAGGGGGCCCACCCGCGCCGTGGTGTGGGGATGACGCCCTGCTACCCCCCTTCGTCTCTCCTTCGGACTTCGTGAACGTGTCGGAAAAATAGGCATCTGGGATTTTATTTCGTCCAATTCCAAGGATATTTCTAGAACAGCTTTTCTGAAACCAAAAAACAGCAGAAAACAGGAACTGGCACTGTGGCATCTTGTTAATAGGTTAGTCCCAGAAAATGTATAATAATGATATATAATGCATATAAAACATGTGACATTGATATTTAAAACAAGCATGAAACATCAGAAATTATAGATACGTTTGAGACGTATCACCCATATAGGTGAAGTGTTGTCAGTCGACGTTCACACAACACCATCATAAAATCACATAAAAGATAAACTCTTGACAAAATACCAACACATGTTATATATAAATCATTTCCAATTCATCCTATGCCCTCAGGAACATATGGAACTACTCACAACGTGCAACCATGATGATATTCAGTGGCATAAATGGTACAACACAATCTGAAAATATAACTTCGCCGCTAATTAATGACAAGTACTCAATCACAAACATGAATAGTAGCACAAGACAATTATCTAGGGTATAGCAACTCTCAAACTACGAGGGGAACAGAGTGGATCACGGTGATGACGATGGAGATGGTGCTAGTCTTGATGGGGATGATGATGTAGAGGCCTCCTCCCACACCAAGGAGGAGAGGTGATGATGATGACTATAATTTCCCCCTTCTCCGGAGCTCCGGAGCAGTAGGATCTGATCCCGCTCTCAGGGAATCAGGAGTTTCGCCACCGCCGCATCCTCGGATGGTTTTGTGAAAATTAGGGCGTTCCTTTTCGGAGGAGACGAGGGCGTTGGTAAAAAGCCCCAGGCGAGGAAGTGCCCGATGCTCCTTTTAGTGGGTCCCACGCGACCCAAGATCTTGGCCGCATGGGCCACCTCTTTTGGGCCTCGTGGCTCTCCTCTCTTCGGTCTTCTTCCCTCTGCCTTTCTCCCGACGAAAAACCAGCTGGGTATTTTTCCTTTTATTATTTGAGTCCCTGTAGCTCCTGAAACATTAAAAACAAGAAAAACGAGGTTTTTTGCCTCCCAGAAATTAAATACCAAAAATAGGGACTTTGTATGAAAGTCCCATAAATCATCTAAAACATGTAAAAACAATGATATAACAATGCAAATAACATTCTAATATGATAATAAAAGTTGTATAAATGATGATATAAAATGCACGTATCACCCACCTCTTCTGTAGCATGGTATTTTCTTTGTCCCTAGTGAGGTAACAAAGTATGGTAAACACCCAAGTGGATTGCGATATTTCAATGGTCAGCTTACTGCACTAGCCACTCCGCGTTACACCAACTAATGCACACATTCCCCCTCACACGCTGTCATACACATGCTTGATCAAAACAAGTAAACAAGAACGGTGTACATAATATGCATCTACTTTCATCACTGAAACAAAACTATTGCAATCTCAAACATATATTAACTCATAAAAAGATCCACCACAAAGGTATTACATAGATGACCGTAATCATGTTCAGCTGCTCATACGGTACTAATTAGTGAAGCTCAAGAGAGGAGAGATCCATAAGTTACTTCCACAAACCCATAGTCCAGGGGTGGACTACTCCCTCTTCATCATGGAGACGGTGGAGAAGTCGTTGGAGAAGATGGAGACCACGCCGGCAGCGCCCCGCTGGAGTTTTCCCCCTCCAATTTGCAACTCCAGGTCTCTGTTTCATGGTTTCTGTGTTTCAGCGGCGCTCCTTTCCGAAGGGCGTCGGGGACTATTTTATAGTCGTTTTTAGGTCAAGACGGAGGCTCGGGAAAAAAGATCGATGGCAGCGGAGCCTCGAGGCCTAGGTTAGTGGGCCCCACACTTGTTCGCTTCTGTTGCTCCCGTTTGTTCGCTTCCGTCGCTCCCACGCTGTGTTCCTTCCAAAAACTGATGCTCGTAAATTTCCAGGTCATTTGGACTTCGTTTAGGTCTCTGAATCATCAAAATATAGAAAATAGGGTTTTCTGCCTGTGCAGGGTTAATCCAGAAAAAAAGGGAAACAATGAAATATTCCCAAAATCAATATAAAACAATGATATAACCCTTATATGATGCAAATATGATTGAAATATAAGTAAAATAATGCAAAGTTCATGTATGCATTTTACATGCATCAGAGGCAACCCGGTTGTTTTTATTTTTGATTTTCTTTGTGTCCTCTTGCTGAAACAAGAGACTTAGTTTTTAGTTTTGTTTCTGGAATTTTTAATAGAGTGCCAAGTTTTACCTATTTTGGCTTGAAAAAGTTGTTATTTGCATTCAGAGATTTTATTCCAGCACGAATCTGTGCATGGTATGATTTTTCATTCCTATCCTGTAACTCCGAATGAGCTGATATTTTAATTGTAGCTGCAACTTTTAATCATCTGTAAGCATGAATATTTTCAGATTTGTTCGACATATTTAAGTAGGGTAGAAAAATGTGTTTTGCTGCTGCTGTTTTCCTGGACAGATTCTGTCCCATTTTGTTTGATGCATTCTTTGAACTTTTAACTTGAATCTTTTTTATCCAATTGAGTTTATAAGTAGGCATACAACATTATACACTTTCTGGACATTCATATGAATTTTTGTTTAAGGATTTTTATGCAGCAAGCAATTCATTTGTCTATCACTATTAATGTCACCCCCACAGAAAATAAATGGGAGAAACGTTTTGAAGTTTTTTCACTGGGATTAGAGGAGATGCACCAAGAGCTATTCAAGGATGCTGAATACCATAAGCTTGGGGATGTGGAGAAAACCCCACTGGACCAACACACTCTCGGTTTGCACACGTCTAACTTCTGGTTTTCGATCAACGCACTTTATCACATAAACTTGGAGCGTCTTTTATTTGCTTTTTATTTCGGTTTGATTTTTGTTTGTCTTGATACCACCACTATTATTTATATATGAGAGAGCTACTGGAAATTTGGGTTGAATTAAGTTGGGCTATTAAAAAGATTGGAAAAGGGATGTTTGAGTTGATTCAAAAAGATACATATAGTTGCATGATTCATGTGCTTTTTAATAAGTATTAATTTGCAAGTGTTTTATCAAGATCTATCTCTTATTCATGTTTTGAGGCTGAATGTTAATTTACTTTGTTTAACATGGATTGGTTAGTTCTATGGACACTTATGCATGCATTTAGACGGTCAACTTTCTCCCATTTGCTAGTCCAAAAATTCCAACAAGTAAAACTTGTTTTCCAACACCTTCAATCAAAGTTTTTCCAGTGAGTCCACTATATCTACCTATTAGCTTTATGCTATTCCAATTATGTTTATCATGTTATATTGTATTATATATACTTCTGAATTAAAATGCTTATGTTTTTGGTTGTTATGGGAAAAGTTGGTTAAAAAGCTCTCACGAACTTGATGCACATTTTACTTTTATTGCACTTAATAAATATGAATCATTGTGATTAATATTATGAAGTTGTGTGCTTGACAAGAGTCTTGGTTGGGAGTTAGCTCATATGTGTTGTCACATGCCAAGCTTTCAACGTGCTCTTATTTATATTTAGTTGATATCATGTACTTTTGTTTATGGATGCCTAACACTACGAGAAATAAAAGTGGAAACTTGGTAAGCTTGAGGAGTGGGTATAAATGGTTAGAGAGACTCACCGGGCGGCGCACCCAAGCCATGCATCATTCATGGTGGAAATTTACTTACATATCTCGGTGGACCTTCAGTGAGGCACTTCACAATAAAAAGCTATAACAATAGTAAATAAAAGAGTGCTGAGATTGTCCATTTTTTTTGTTTGTCTTGTCATTTTGACATGGTCTTGTTCCATGTCCTGGGACAAGAGGTACCCCGGGAGCAACCCTTGATGACGCTATTATATTACTTACAATGACCTTAACTTGAACTTGCTTTGTGGCCCGAGTTGAGTAACACCGTGGTGTAGGTACTCGTATTCACGGGGCATGAGGCATTAAACCCATACTTTGTCAAGCGCACTACTCATATTTGCTATCACTTTCAACTTAACAATTCAAGATGTTGTGATAGGGGTAATGAGAGCTTCACGCCAATGAATACCACAATGCAAACATTAACTTAAGTAGAAGCATTTGGAAGTTAGATGAAACTTATTCATGTTTTACCTCTACTTATTTATCTATCTTTCCAAAGTGTCCACCTTTTATATTCAGATTTCTTATGAATACTCTATGACCATTATAGGATGTTTTTTACTTTTCATTATGCATACATTTGGTCCATAGTACTTTCTTCTATGTTACACTTTGTGAATTATCATTGAACATACTTTCATTGAATATTTAATATCACTTTATAATCCATCTTATATATTGCTACTCCTTTGAAGAATGAATCATTTGACTCTATGTAGAAATAGTAATCATCTTTGATATCCATTGATAGTATTAAAATGCAAATTCTATGTTAGTTTTATCACCTTCATACTCGAGGATGATATTGGTTAAGCTTGGGGATGTTGATGCATGTAAAATGCATACATGAACTTTATATTTTATTACTTGATATTCCAAATTATTTGCATCATATATGGGTTATATTTATGTTTTATAATGATTTTAGGGATAATTCACAGTTACCCCATTTTTATGGAATTAACCCTGCAGAACCAGAAAACCCCTTTTTCCATCTTTTTGACTTTCAGGGACCCAAACGACGTCCAAATGACCTAATATTTTACGGGCGTCAGTTTTTGGAAGGAACGAAGCGTAGGAGACCCGAGGGCCGAAAGAGGTGGGCCCACGCGGTCAGATTCCTTGGCCGCGTAGGACCCCCTATCCTAGGCCTCGAGCCTCCGATGTCGTCGATCTTCGTCCCCGTGCCTTCGTCTTGACCTAAAACCGACTATAAAAATAGTCCCCCGTGTTGGATATATGCCCAAAAGGCAATGTATTTATACATGTGACAATGTATTTATACATATGTATATCTGATTCATATATTATTGATTTGTATTCTCTATGCTATAACAGCAGTGATTTCTATATGCGTGATTTAGGGAAAAGCTCACATGCACGTGTAGAGAATATGAATACGTAAAATGTACCCTAGTTCTTTTACGGACTAATTCTTGAATGCTAGATGACGCGGCTTTACGGATAATAATATGGCTGGGTCACCCAAGTGTTGGTATGCTAAGAGATTTTGTTAAATAGTCTTTTTGTCCTTAGCTTTATCACAGAAAGGTTATTGTATAACATGTCCTTGTAACCATGAGGTTATTAGGGTCATGCATACTGGAAGAGTTACTTTGGTGCTGTTAACCGTCACGGCCGTAACAGGGTGATCATAAAGGCAGTTACTGGGTGGCTTCAAGATGTGTGTATCCTAATGTTCTGAGATGGAAATTACTCCTCTAGGTTAAGATAGATACGTCCAGGTCCCACTCGGTATTATAACGGTATCCAATATGTTCTGCAGACAATGCACGGTGAAGTTGCACCGTGTGGGATATCATAATACGGCAACGAGTAAAGGAAACTTACCGGTAACGAGATAGACAAAGATGATGTGAATCAATCCTTGATTGATTCATGCTATCATGCACGGATCTATATCTCTGGTGAAGTTCAGTATCGAGGGTAATGGGATTGATATATGATAATCAACAGGTTCAACAGTAGAGTTATTCGCATTACGATAGCAGCTACACAGGACGTCCTTGGAACTGTCACTGGCCGGTGATTGGTTGATACCCAACCAATTATAGCTACCCGTTATCGAACCTGTAGGGTGGACACACTTAAACTAGGATTGGTTAGTTGTGTATTATGGTTGGGCTGGAACATGGAGACAGTATCACCGGCATGGTGCTTGCGTGATAGACATACCTTGTCAAGAGAGAAAGTTTGTGATAGAAGCTACTATCACGGTCGGATTATTCCGAAGGGTTTATAAGAGAGGAAATATTTGTCTGGAGTATTTTGTCAGCGGACACTAGGTGTCCCGGATCATATGAAAGGAGTTTCATATGATAGGAAATTAATTCGGTGAATATTCTGTAAAAGGAAATATACAAATAAGAATTAATTAGACAAAGTATTATTTAATTATGTGTTAAATAAATATTGATTTATTTAATTGATAAATAATTACGGGAATAATATTAAGGCCACACCACCAGGTGGTGATGGGCCAAGGCGCCATTGGGGCAACCCCGGCCGAACCTTAGTGGGCCGCTTGCGGCCCACGGCGGGGCACGGCGGCGCGACGGCGGCCGAGGCAGCCGGCCAGGCGGGCCCCACCCGCCAGGTCGGTAGCGGCCAGGGCGGGCCCATGTGGCGGCAGGCGGCCGAGGCGGTGGCTGGCTAGGCGGGCCCCACCCGCCAGGCGCGGCGCAGGGCAGGGCGGCTGACGAGGTTATACCAAACGGGTACCCTACCATGAGGGTACCTGGTGCACGTAATGACTAAATCCCAATTGTCAATAGTTCGATGAAGCCCAACAAGGGAGGCCCAAGACGAAGATTGCTTCCCAAGTTAGTCATAGTCGGTTATAGGTTCCTTATCTATAAAACCTAGTCGGTTACGTACCCGAGACCCAGCCTACTATATAAAGGCTGGGAGGGTAACCGATCAAGGGCACGCAATACCAGAATCACCAAACCCTAGCGAGATCAAACCCTTGCTAGATCCTTGTAACCGCACCATATTCCACAATCAATACAGACATGCAGGAAGTAGGGGTGTTACCTCAGTCGAGGGCTCTGAACCTGGGTAAATCCCGCTTGTCAGCCGACGATTCTACCTACACTACGCGTTCTCTACCACATAACTCTAACCCTAGGTAACTCAACTATGGGTATTGCCGAGGACACCCCTCATCAATTGGCGCCGTCTGTGGGAAGAGGTAGTGTTGGATTCACGAATTCGCCGGTTCCATCTTCAAACAGCAACTCGCCGACCGCATCCGCAAACGGCCACTCGCCGGCAAGCTCGACTAACGTCGGATCGACAGGCGATCACTCGCCAGCTCCAAAAGTTGCTCACCAAAGAGGATCAAACCATACGCGCCAGAAGCTCAAGAGGCCTTTGCTAGCGTCGACTCAGGTTTGGATCTAACTGTTGGAAAACACAATTTTTTCGTCGACAAGTTTATGTGCAGGGCTTGACCGATCCAATCGCGACTGAGGCACTCGAAGCTCCGTCGAATACTGATACGTGCAAGGAACACGTTCATTGGGAGACCCCAAGAGGAGGGTATGACCAGTAGGAGATCGAAGTCACTTTTGAAGGTTGCTGGTGAAGGAGTGTAGTGCGGCGCAACACTAGGGATTCCGGTGCCAACGTGGAACCTTCACAACACAGTCAAACTACTTTGCCCCAACTTAACAGTGAGGTTGTCAATCTCACCGGCTTGCTGAAAACAAAGGACTAGACGTATAGTGTGGAAAATGATGTTTGTTTGCAGAGAATAAAAGAGAACAATGATTGCAGTAGGTTGTATTTCAGATGTAAAAGAATGGACCGGGGTCCACAGTTCACTAGTGGTGTCTCTCCATAATAAATAACTAACATGCTGGGTAAACAAATTACAGCTGGGCAATTGACAATATTGAAAGTGCATAATATGCATGTGCAAGTTGTGTGTCTACTATGAGATTCATTTGGGCATTACGACAAAGTACACAGACCGCTATCCAGCATGCATCTGTGCCTAAATAGTCCACCTTCAGGTTAACATCCGTACCCCTTCCAGTATTAAGTTGCAAGCAACAGACAATTGCATTAAGTAAAGTGCATAATGTAAACAACACATTCATCCTTAGACAAAGCATTGGTTACCCCTAGTGGCAACAGCACATCCACAACCTTAGGGTTGCTGTCACTCCCCCAGATTAAATGGAGACTGAACCCACTATCTAGCATAAATACTCCCTCTTGGAGTCACAAGCATCCACTTGGCCAGAGTATCAACAAGTAACGGAGAGCATGCAAGATCATAAAAGACATAGACATGATAATTCAGTATTCAACTTGACATAGTATCAATATTCATCGGATCCCAGCAAACACAACATGTAGCATTACAATAAGATGATCTTGATCATGATAGGCAGCTCACAAGATCTAAACATGATGGCACAAGAGGAGAAGACAACCATCTAGCTACTGCTATGGACCCATAGTCCAAAGATGAACTACTCACACATCACTCCGGAGGCAGGCATGGCGATGTAGAGCCCTCCGGTGATGATTCCCCTCTCCGGCAGGGTGCCGGGAAGAGCTTCAGAACCCTCCCGAGTTAGGGTTGACGGCGGCGGCGGCTCTGGAACTTTTCGTGGAAATTGACTCGGGTACTTAGGGTTTTCCCGAAGAGGCAATTTATAGGCGAAGGGGCGGCGTCGGTGGAGGCCGTGGCCCCTCACCATGTCACGGCGCGGAAGCAGGTGGGACCGCGCCGCCATGTGGTGAGGACGGCCCACGCCCCCCTTCGTCTCTCCTTCGGACTCGTGTACGTGTCAGAAAAATAGGGACTTTGGCTTTTGTTTCGTCCAATTCCGAGAATATTTCCAGAACAACTTTTCTGAAACCAAAAACAAGAACTGGCACTGTGGCATCTTGTTAATAGGTTAGTCCCAGAAAATGCATAAAAATGATATAAAGTGTAATAAAACATGTAGCAATTGGCATAATATAAGCATGGAACATCAGAAATTATAGATACGTTGGAGACGTATCAAGCATCCCCAAGCTTAGTTCTACTCGTCCTCGAGTAGGTAAAACGATAACAACAAAATAATTTCTGAGGAGACATGCTTCACACAATCTTGATCAAATAATATTGCAAGGCTCATGTCATGAATGAAGTGACTCAAGCAATGGTCTATAGTTTGCTAACAAATAGATAAAGAGTAAACAACTGAATCATATAAGCAAAAACTTTTCATGAATAGTACTTTCAAGACAAGCATCAAAAAGCTTTGCATAAGAGTTAACTCATAAAGCAATAGATTCTAATAAAAGGCATTGAAGCAACACATAGGAAGATTTAAGTTTCAGCAATTGCTTTCAACTTTCAACATGTATATCTCATGGATATTGTCAACACAAAGTAATATAACAAGTGCAATAAGTAAGCATATAAGAATTGATGCACACAAAGTTGACACAAGTGTTTGCTTCTGAGATAGAAAGAAGTAGGTAAACTGACTCAACATAAAGTAAAAGAAAGGCCCTTCGCAGAGGGAAGCAGGGATTAAATCATGTGCTAGAGCTTTTTAGGTTTTTGAAATCATATAGAGAGCATAAAGTAAGTTTTTGAGAGGTGTTTGTTGTTGTCAACGAATGGCAGTGGGCACTCTATCCCCCTTGTCACCCAGACTTTCAAGAGCGGCTCCCATGAAGGACGTTATTTCTACCCAAGGGTAGATCATCCCTCTTCTCTTTTGTTTACACATGCATATTTATAAATTGGTATGACACTCCTCCCAACCTTTGCTTACACAAGCCATGGCTAACCGAATCCTCGGGTGCCTTCCAACAATCACATACCATGGAGGAGTGCCTATTTGATATGTTTAACATTTTGAAATTTGCTTTGATAAATCATTGGCAAACATGTGAAGAGAATCAAATGGTTAAAGTTGTAATTAATTGGGACTGGGCACCCCATTTGCCAGCTCTTTTTGCAAAGTTATTGGATAAGCGGATGTATATGCCACTAGTCCATTGGTGAAAGTCTGTCATGAGTAAATGACAAGGTGATAGAGAAAACGCCACATAACTTCCTCATGAGCTATAAAACATTGACACAAATAAGGAGTAATAAAGTTTTGAATAGTTTAAAGGTAGCACATGAAGTATTTACTTGGAATGGCAGGAAATACCACATAATAGGTAGTTATGGTGGACACAAATGGCATGGGTTTTGGCTCAAGGTTTGGATGCACGAGAAGCATTCCCTCTCAGTACAGAGTTTAGGCTAGCAAGGTTGTTTGAAGCAAACACAGGATATCAACCGGTACAGCAAGACTTACATAAAAACATATTGCAAGCATTATAAGACTCTACACTGTCTTCCTTGTTGCTCAAACACTTTACCAGAAAATATCTAGACCTTAGAGATACAAACATGCAAACCAAATTTCAACAAGCTCTACGGTAGTTCTCCACTAATAGGCTTTAACTACATGATGCAAGAGCTTAAACATGATCTACTTGAGAGCTCAAAACAATTGCAAAGCATCAAATTATCCAAGACAATGATCTACAAGAATGAGTATGTCTTTTCAATATACCATCTACCACATGTAGCATTTTCTGTTTCCAACCAAACACCAATCAACTTATTTCAACACAAACTCTCCAAATAATATAACAATGAAACAAGAGAGTACTTCTCTACAAGAACTAACAGCTCTGAACAAGAGATGCATGAAAAACAGGAGCTAAAAGCATTGCAGTAGCTAGTTAAGAATACTCAACAAATATAAGTGAAGAAATGAGTATTCACATGAAAAAGCGGAGCGTGTCTCTCTCCCACACAAGAATGCTAGGATCCAATTATTCAGAAAACAAAGCAAAAATAAAAGCACACAGACGCTCCAAGTAAAGCACATAAGATGTGAAAGAATTAAAATATAGTTTCACTAGAGATGACCTGATAAGTTGTTGATGAAGAAGGGGATGCCTTGGGCATCCCCAAGCTTAGACGCTTGAGTCTTCTTGAAATATGCTTGGATGCACCACGGGGGCATCCCCAAGCTTAGGCTTTTCACTCTTCTTGATCATATCATATCATCCTTCTCTCTTGATCCTTGAAAACTTCCTTCACACCAAACTCGAAGTAATTCTCATTAGAGGGTTAGTGCATAATCAAAAATTCACATATTCTGTAATGACACAATCATCAACAAACTTCTGGACATTAGCTACAGCCACTGATTTTTTGGAGCAAAGAAATCCACTCAAACACAGTAAAAGAGAGAATGCAAAATAAAAGGCAGAATCTGTCAAAAACAGAACAGTCTGGAAAGACGAATTTTTTCGAGGCACTTAAGTTGCTCAGATGCGAAAAGTCAAACTAATGAAAGTTGCGTACATATATGAGGATCATGCGTGAATTTTTCAGAATTTTTAATTTTTCTGGAGTGAATACAGCTCAAAACGTGGACAGCAAAAATCTGTCACTGCGCAGAAATCCAAATCTAGCATCAACTTTCTACTAGAGGCTTTACTTGGCACAACAATGCAATAAAATAAAGATACAAAGGAGTTGTTACAGAAGTAAGCAACTCCTTGACTCAAAGAAAAAGAAAAAAAATCACAGAAAATAAAAACATGGGTTGTCTCCCATAAGCGCTTTTCTTTAACGCCTTTCAGCTAGGCGCAGAAAGTGAAAATCAAGTGTTTCCAAGTGAAGAAGCATCCAAATCATAACTTGTTCTAATAATAGAATCAAAAGGTAACTTCATTCTTTTTCTAGGGAAGTGTTCCATACCTTTCTTGAGTGGGAATTGGTACCTAATATTCCCTTCTTTCATATCAATAATGGCACCAACAGTTCTAAGAAAAGGTCTTCCCAAAACAATAGGACAAGATGCATTGCATTCGATGTCCATAACAACAAAATCAACGGGGACAAGGTTATTGTTAACCATAATAAGAACATCATCAATTCTCCCCAAAGGTTTCTTCATAGCATTATCAGCAAGATAAACATCCAAATAACAATGTTCCAAAGGTGGCAAATCAAGCATATCATAGAGTTTCTTAGGCATAACAGAGATGCTAGCACCAAGATCACATAAAGCATTACAATCAAAATCATTCACCTTCATCTTAATGATGGGCTCCCAACCATCTTCTAACTTCCTAGGGATAGAAGCTTCATGTTTTAATTTTCTTCCCTAGCTTGTATGAGAGCATTTGTAATATGTTTTGTGAAAGCCATATTAATAGCACTAGCATTAGGACTTCTAGCTAGCTTTTGCAAGAACATAATTACTTCAGAAATATTACAATCATCAAAATCAAAATCATTATGGTCAATGGTAATGGAACCATTGTCTCCCATATTTCGAAAAATTTCAGCACTTTATCAGGAACAGTTTCAGTGGTTTTGGGCAATTTTAAACGCTTTGCAGAGGTAGTAGAAACATTGCCAACACCAATTATGTTACCATTGTGTAACATCCCAACTTTTTGGAATGTTTAAAAATCACTAAAATTTGAAACTTTTATTTTGGATAAAATAATTTCCTCAAAACTTGAAGATGAACTTAAAATATTACTTTTGATTTCTTACTAAACCCTATTTACAAAGTGTTTTAAATTATGTTAGACATACTCTATTTTCAAAATTTGTTTTGTTTCAATTATATGATTTTAAAAATAAGTTTAAAGTATATTAATTTATATTTTTATTTGTTGTATTTTGAGTTTGGATTATATTTATATGAAGATTAAAAATAACTATTTTCCAAAAATTTCATTTGTGATATTTGATTTGATTTTAATAAACCTCAAATTATTTTATTTAAAATCATATTTATAAAATGAACATAAAGGTTTTAAATAATCCTTTATGCAATATTTGAATTTTCAAATACGAAATATTTTGAAAAAGAGTGTTTGAAAGTTTCAAAAGAAAGGTTTTGATTTTACAAATTTTTAGAAATTTGTTTGAGTTGATTTGGTTTTTTTTTAAACAAAAGATATGAAATAAATAAGAAAAAACCAGAAAATAGAAGAAAAAAATGATGACGTCATCGATGACATCATCATCGTCTTCAATCTCCAGGACGCAGAAATCACGCACGAACAGCTCGCTCAGCCGTTTTTCTTCTCGAATTGATTCCGGACGTTTTACTCCACCGAATCGAGCGCCGTTTGTCCCTAATTAAAGAGCACGACATCCTCCATCTTTTCCCCACAAAATGCCTCTCCAATAAGGTCCCAGTCTGCCGAATTTAATCGCCGAAGACCACGACCGCATCCGAAAACTGCCGATTTTAAACGATTGATTACCGGCGATTTACTCGCTCCATTCACTCGCCGTTTGATCCTACTTAATCCCCTGCCTCTCCTATCTCTTCTCCACCAGAAACCCCTCTCCGAGAGCCCCCAGGCTGCTCGAAATCATCCACGAAACTCCGCCACTGCCGCCGGCGAGTTCTTCAAACTTCGGTCGCCCTCGACGATTCCGAGCCATCTCTCCACTCCCTTTCTCTTTATTTTGATCTTGCGCATCTTCCTGACTTGGCCACGTATTTTATTATGCACAAGATAAACGGGAGCATGCACGGCCGAAGTATCCGCCGCCGTCTTCAACTCCGGCGAGCAATCCAGGAGGAACCAGGAAGCGCAGCCGTTCTCTACTTCGCCTACGAGCTCGCCTCCACCTCCTCTCTCGCTTGGTATGATCCCCGACCCCGCGCACCCACTATACTGTCGATCTCGTGCACTCCGGCCATGGCGCTGCCACGGGATGTGCTCACCGGAGCAATTCCGGCGGGCCGCGCCAATACTTTTTGGTCAAACCAATCTAGACCGTTAGATCTGTTATGTACGGCATAGATTAGATCTTCAACCGAACCGGTACCGGCAAATCAGGAGATGCCACGTCGATGCCTCGTCAGCAGCCTCGTCAGGGTCCCAGTCAGCGCCACGTAAGATCCAGTCAGCGCCCGCGTGGAAAATGATTTTTCTATTTAATTTTATTTGGCAGTTTTGTAGAAAAGTCACTGCATCTTAGATCTATTAGAACTTTTTATCGGTTTGGCCAAATTTTACAAACTTTATACCGTTGGAAAGCCCTAGACGTGTAGAATGTTTTGGCACTGTTAGTTTTCTGTTTTACCAAACTTTAAATCATTCAAATTTCAAATGAGAGATTCGAGTATTTTTGGCATAACTTTATTTTTATAAGTCCAAAATTTGTAAATAAAATACTTTTCGAAACCTTAGGTTCTGTAGAATAGTTTAGTCACTGTTCAAAATATTTTTGAATACTTTCAAACTGTTTTAAAAATCAGAGACTCAATTTGAGTATTTTTGGTATATTTTAAATTCTATAAACTAATTAAATATGCTTTCTTTTGCAAATTTGTCACAAATAGATGACCCTGTCCAGTAAGACCTTCACCTTATTTTTGTAAATTATTTGTTTAAACATTAGTATTTAAATGTGTTTATTTCCTTTTTGGAATTGTTTTGTTTAGTTGTTTTATTAAAATTGTTTTAATTGCATTTTGACTCCATGCATGATTTATTAAAACCAGAAAATTTAGTATATTTGTTTTTGTGTTTTAAATTGCATTTCATGCATATCATATTTTATTGTATTATTATTTTATTTGTATGTTTGATGTTGTGTTTTATTTTGATTGTTGTATTGTTGTTTACCTATACTGTTTAGATTGGACGGAGAGCTTCGAGTTACGTTGAAAAGAGTTTGTGAGCAACGACAACTTTCAAAGGCAAGTGGCACACCCCATAAATTTCCTAAGTATTTTCTATGCATGACTTAGTGTATTTTTCTATAAGCATGTGTTGGATAGTATTGCTATGCAAAAACTGTTTAGAGTAGCACTCTTATACTAGTTGGTCTATAATCCTATTATAACTTGGTTGACTTGCTTAGCTATGCTAGTAGACGAACCTTGAATATCATGTTAAGATATTTGAGTTAGTAGAATGTGTGTTCCACTCAAAAAAAAAAAGAGTTCGAGCAAACTGGTGTTGAAGAAGTTGAAGATCTCCAAGGAAAGTTCGAGCGACTGGAGTTGAAGAAGTTGAAGAATCTCGTTATCCCAAGTTGATGGGTGAACAAAGGTAGAAGCTTAGTGGGGATAGACCACTGTTGACATCGCTAACTGGGGATAGGCCAGCATTGAAATGGATCACTGGGGATAGACCAGTGTTGCCATATTGATAACTGGGGATAGACCAGTATTGAAATGGATCATTGGGATAGACCAGTGATGCCACATGGATCACTGGGGATAGACCAGTGTTGCCATATGGTGCACAGGGGATAGACTTGTGTTACCACATTTTAGTTCGATGAGGAATGGATCACTAGGGATAGACTAGTGATGCCACAAGGTGCACTGGGGATAGACCGGTGTTACCTCACTTTGATTTTGATGGCACATGTGTCACTAGGGATGGACTAGTGATGCCATAGTGTGCATGTGTTATTAAATGGGTGTTTTCCCAATTGAAATTTGATAAAAAAATGTTTTCCAAACTATAGGATAAAACTTGCTTTACGCAAAGAGCCTTCAAAACTCCACCAGCCTAAATATGCATATAGGTTATTAGATTTATTCCATTATGAGTCCACAGAGTGTCACTTGCCAGTTCCATTTATATGGTTCTGACCCACCTTGTTGCAACATTTTTCCTGTTGCAGGATGTTCAGACGATGAGTGGGGTTTCATATAAGGTTTCGAGTCTACAACCAACATGTTTTCGCCTGTGGCACATGAAGATGATGGAGACTCACTGCTACTTTTATTCCGCTGTGCTGAACTTTGTTAAATGCTAGCCTTGAGCTATGCAATTTGTAATGAAATTTGTAAGTCTGGATCATGTGATGTAATAAAATTTAGACGCATTTGCATGGTATTCATCTTAGACCGTGTGTGCAAATGAATCGATCCAGGGGTTTGCACTATACACAGGTTTCTTGCCAATTTTTAAGTGCAGGTTCGCTACAGATGGTATCAGAGCATTGTGTTGCCTGTAGGATCGAGACCCTAAGTATGGATTAGAACTAGGAAAAGACCCTAGGATTAAAACTCTACTTATATTCAATCTTCTAAAAACAAAGCTTCTCATTTAAATCCATTCTCATATCCGCTCATCTATTATTCACCTTCTAAAAGTCTTCTCTTATTTATAGATGACCGGCTACTATGAGTCACTCAAGAAAGGACCCATGATGATCATGACTTTGGAATGTGACATTAAAAGTACAGAAGTACCACAAGGAAGCCAATGAGGGTATTGAAGCTCTTCAAGAGAAGATAGAGAAGACTAAGATCTTGAAGACCACCATCAAGACTAAGTATTGAAGACTTCTCATGAGGAATAGCAAGAAAATGATTGCCTGCTTTAGATAGTAGACCACCACAAGAGATAAATAGTTGTGAGGCGCGAAACACGATTAGCATATTGGTCATACTTTTCAGTGTGTATGACAATACTGGTTGTTTTTTAAAACTTGTTGATGGAAGTGACGAATGTTTGTCATATGTTTGTTAGATTTTGTTTGTAAGATGTATTGCCTTGATCTACTGTGTTTGGGTAGGATTCTACCTTAGTATCTTTGTATCTCGACTCACCCATGCCAAACAAAACCAGATGTCTTATCCTTTTGACAACAAGTATCTGAGGACCAGTTGGCGTTGGTACCTACTATGCCAGAAAGTTCAGGACGATACAACAATACTCAAAGAGACGAAGACAAGATTTCTAGACTACCAACAAAAGTTTCTTTTAAGGGTGGTAGCCCACCCGGATGCTCCAAACACAGTTGTCCAAAACCATCTTTCTTTCTAGCCTCTCTGAATCTCGAGGACGACATTCCTTTTAAGGGTGGTAGTCTGTAACATCCCAACTTTTTGGAATGTTTAAAAATCACTAAAATTTGAAACTTTTATTTTGGATAAAATAATTTCCTCAAAACTTGAAGATGAACTTAAAATATTACTTTTGATTTCTTACTAAACCCTATTTACAAAGTGTTTTAAATTATGTTAGACATACTCTATTTTCAAAATGTGTTTTGTTTCAATTATATGATTTTAAAAATAAGTTTAAAGTATATTAATTTATATTGTTATTTGTTGTATTTTGAGTTTGGATTATATTTATATGAAGATTAAAAATAACTATTTTCCAAAAATTTCATTTGTGATATTTGATTTGATTTTAATAAACCTCAAATTATTTTATTTAAAATCATATTTATAAAATGAACATAAAGGTTTTAAATAATCCTTTATGCAATATTTGAATTTTCAAATATGAAATATTTTGAAAAAGAGTGTTTGAAAGTTTCAAAAGAAAGGTTTTGATTTTACAAATTTTTAGAAATTTGTTTGAGTTGATTTGGTTTTTTTTTAAACAAAAGATATGAAATAAATAAGAAAAAACCAGAAAATAGAAGAAAAAAATGATGACGTCATCGATGACATCATCATCGTCTTCAATCTCCAGGACGCAGAAATCACGCACGAACAGCTCGCTCAGCCGTTTTTCTTCTCGAATTGATTCCGGACGTTTTACTCCACCGAATCGAGCGCCGTTTGTCCCTAATTAAAGAGCACGACCTCCTCCATCTTTCCCCCACAAAATCCCTCTCCAATAAGGTCCCAGTCTGCCGAATTTAATCGCCGAAGACCACGACCGCATCCGAAAACTGCCGATTTTAAACGATTGATTACCGGCGATTTACTCGCTCAATGCACTCGCCGTTTGATCCTACTTAATCCCCTGCCTCTCCTCTCTCTTCTCCACCAGAAACCCCTCTCCGAAAGCCCCCAGGCTGCTCGAAATCATCCACGAAACTCCGCCACTGCCGCCGGCGAGTTCTTCAAACTTCGGTCGCCCTCGACGATTCCGAGCCATCTCTCCACTCCGTTTCTCTTTATTTTGATCTTGCGCATCTTCCTGACTTGGCCACGTATTTTATTTTGCACAAGATAAACGGGAGCATGCACGGCCGAAGTATCCGCCGCCGTCTTCAACTCCGGCGAGCAATCCAGGAGGAACCAGGAAGCGCAGCCGTCCTCTACCTCGCCTACGAGCTCGCCTCCACCTCCTCTCTCGCTTGGTATGATCCCCGACCCCGCGCACCCACTATACTGTCGATCTCGTGCACTCCGGCCATGGCGCTGCCACGGGATGTGCTCACCGGAGCAATTCCGGCCGGCCGCGCCAATCCTTTTTGGTCAAACCAATCTAGACCGTTAGATCTGTTATGTACGGCATAGATTAGATCTTCAACCGAACCGGTACCGGCAAATCAGGAGATGCCACGTCGATGCCTCGTCAGCAGCCTCGTCAGGGTCCCAGTCAGCGCCACGTAAGATCCAGTCAGCGCCCGCGTGGAAAATGATTTTTCTATTTAATTTTATTTGGCAGTTTTGCAGAAAAGTCCCTGCATCTTAGATCTATTAGAACTTTTTATCGGTTTGGCCAAATTTTACAAACTTTATACCGTTGGAAAGCCCTAGACGTGTAGAATGTTTTGGCACTGTTAGTTTTCTGTTTTACCAAACTTTAAATCATTCAAATTTTAAATGAGAGATTCGAGTATTTTTGGCATAACTTTATTTTTATAAGTCCAAAATTTGTAAATAAAATACTTTTGGAAACCTTAGGTTCTGTAGAATAGTTTAGTCACTGTTTAAAATATTTTTGAATACTTTCAAACTGTTTTAAAAATCAGAGACTCAATTTGAGTATTTTTGGTATATTTTAAATTCTATAAACTAATTAAATATGCTTTCTTTTGCAAATTTGTCACAAATAGATGACCCTGTCCAGTAAGACCTTCACCTTATTTTTGTAAATTATTTGTTTAAACATTAGTATTTAAATGTGTTTATTTCCTTTTTGGGAATTGTTTTGTTTAGTTGTTTTATTAAAATTGTTTTAATTGCATTTTGACTCCATGCATGATTTATTAAAACCAGAAAATTTAGTATATTTGTTTTTGTGTTTTAAATTGCATTTCATGCATATCATATTTTATTGTATTATTATTTTGTTTGTATGTTTGATGTTGTGTTTTATTTTGATTGTTGTATTGTTGTTTACCTATACTGTTTAGATTGGACGGAGAGCTTCGAGTTACGTTGAAAAGAGTTTGTGAGCAACGACAACTTTCAAAGGCAAGTGGCACACCCCATAAATTTCCTAAGTATTTTCTATGCATGACTTAGTGTATTTTTCTATAAGCATGTGTTGGATAGTATTGCTATGCAAAAACTGTTTAGAGTAGCACTCTTATACTAGTTGGTCTATAATCCTATTATAACTTGGTTGATTTGCTTAGCTATGCTAGTAGACGAACCTTGAATATCATGTTAAGATATTTGAGTTAGTAGAATGTGTGTTCCACTCAAAAAAAAGAGTTCGAGCAAACTGGTGTTGAAGAAGTTGAAGATCTCCAAGGAAAGTTCGAGCGACTGGAGTTGAAGAAGTTGAAGAATCTCGTTATCCCAAGTTGATGGGTGAACAAAGATAGAAGCTTAGTGGGGATAGACCACTGTTGACATCGTTAACTGGGGATAGACCAGCATTGAAATGGATCACTGGGGATAGACCAGTGTTGCCACATTGATAACTGGGGATAGACCAGTATTGAAATGGATCATTGGGGATAGACCAGTGATGCCACATGGATCACTGGGGATAGACCAGTGTTGCCATATGGTGCACAGGGGATAGACTTGTGTTACCACATTTTAGTTCGATGAGGAATGGATCACTAGGGATAGACTAGTGATGCCACAAGGTGCACTGGGGATAGACCGGTGTTACCTCACTTTGATTTTGATGGCACATGTGTCACTAGGGATGGACTAGTGATGCCATAGTGTGCATGTGTTATTAAATGGGTGTTTTCCCAATTGAAATTTGATAAAAAAATGTTTTCCAAACTATAGGATAAAACTTGCTTTACGCAAAGAGCCTTCAAAACTCCACCAGCCTAAATATGCATATAGGTTATTAGACTTATTCCATTATGAGTCCACAGAGTGTCACTTGCCAGTTCCATTTTATATGGTTCTGACCCACCTTGTTGCAACATTTTTCCTGTTGCAGGATGTTCAGACGATGAGTGAGGTTTCATATAAGGTTTCGAGTCTACAACCAAATGTTTTCGCCTGTGGCACATGAAGATGATGGAGACTCACTGCTACTTTTATTCCGCTGTGCTGAACTTTGTTAAATGCTAGCCTTGAGCTATGCAATTTGTAATGAAATTTGTAAGTCTGGATCATGTGATGTAATAAAATTTAGACGCATTTGCATGGTATTCATCTTAGACCGTGTGTGCAAATGAATCGATCCAGGGGTTTGCACTATACACAGGGATCTTGCCAATTTTTAAGTGCAGGTTCGCTACACATTGATAGTAGGAGGCTTACTAGAATGTGAAACATTAGCATTACTAGTGGTGGTAATAGTACAAACTCTAGCTATACTATTTTCTTTATCAATTTTATCCTCTCTTTCCCATCTACCATGCAATTCAGCCAACATCCTAATATTGTTGTCAATTTTAACTTGGATGGCATTGGCAGTAGCAAAAGTCTTGTTCTCTTTAACATCATTAGGCATAACTTTCAGTTTGAAAAGATCAACATCAAGAGAGAGGCTATCAACCTTAGAAGCAAGAACATCAATTTTACCAAGCTTTTCCTCAACAGTTTTATTAAAAGCATTTTGTGTACTAATAAAATCCTTAAGCATAGCCTCAAGATCAGAGGACACACTTCTATTATTGATGTAGGAATTACCATAAGAGTTGCTATAACCATTACCACTATTAGAAGGATAATGCTTATAATTGTTGCTACCAAAATTATTCCTATAAGCATTGTTGTTGAAGTTGTTGTTTTTAATGAAGTTCACATCAACATGCTCTTCTTGAGCAACCAATGAAGCTAAAGGAACATTATTTGGATCAACATGAGAATTACCATTCACAAGCATATACATAATAACATCAATCTTATCACTCAAAGAAGGGGTTTCTTCAACAGAATTTACCTTCTTAACTTGAGGAGTCCTTTCAGTGTGCCATTCAGAATAGTTAATCATCATATCATCAAGAAGCTTTGTTGCAGCACCCAAAGTGATGGACATGAAGGTCCCTCCTGCAGCCGAATCCAACAAGTTCCTCGAAGAAAATTTTAGTCCAGCATAAAAGGTTTGGATGATCATCCAAGCAGTCAGTCCATGGGTGGGACAATTCTTTACCAAAGATTTCTTCCTTTCCCATGCGTGGGTAACATGTTCATTATCAAATTGCTTGAAGTTCATAATGCTACTTCTCAAGGATATAATCTTAGCAGGAGGATAATATTTTCCTATGAAAGCATCTTTGCATTTTGTCCATGAATCAATACTATTTCTAGGCAAAGATAGCAACCATTCTTTAGCTCTTCCTCTCAAAGAGAAAGGAAATAATTTCAGTTTTACAATATCTCCATCTATATCCTTATACTTTTGCATCTCACAAAGTTCAACAAAATTATTAAGATGGGCAGCATCATCAGTACTAACACCAGAAAATTGCTCTTTCATAACAAGATTTATTAGAGCAGGTTTAATTTCATAAAAGTCTGCTTTAGAAGCAGGTGGAGCAATAGGAGTGCATATGAAATCATTATTTTTTGTGCTAGTGAAGTCACACAACTTGGTGTTCTCAAGAGTACTCATTTTAGCAAAATAAAGCCTAGGCCGAAATAACAAAATAAAAACAAGTAACTATTTTTTGTGTGTTTTTTATAAAGAGAGCTTACAAGACAAAATAAAAATAAACTAAGCAAGACAATAACAAAGTAAAGAGACTGGAAGTGAGAGACTACCCTAACAGAAGGTTTGATCTCCCCGGCAACGGCGCCAGAAAAAGTGCTTGATGACGTGAAAGACACACGTTCGTTGGGAACCCCAAGAGGAAGGTATGATGAGTGCAACAACAAGTTTTCCCTCAGTATGAAACCAAGGTTTAATCGGACCAGTAGGAGATCGAAGTCACTTCTGAAGGTTATTGGTGAAGGAGTGTAGTGCGGCGCAACACCAGGGATTCCGGTGCCAACGTGGAACCTGCACAACACAATCAAACTAATTTGCCCCAACTTAACAGTGAGGTTGTCAATCTCACCGGCTTGCTGAAAACAAAGGATTAGACGTATAGTGTGGAAAATGATGTTTGTTTGCAGAGAATGAAAAAGAACAATGATTACAGTAGGTTGTATTTCAGATGTAAAAGAATCGACCGAGGTCCACAGTTCACTAGTGGTGTCTCTCCATAATAAATAACTAACATGATGGGTAAACAAATTACAGCTGGGCAATTGACAATATTGAAAAGTGCATAACATGCATGTGCAAGCTGTAGTGTCTACTATGAGATTCATTTGGCCATTACGACAAAGTACACAGACCGCTATCCAGCATGCATATGTGCCTAAATAGTCCACCTTCAGGTTAACATCCGTACCCCTTCCAGTATTAGGTTGCAAGCAACAGACAATTGCATTAAGTAAAGTGCATAATGTAATCAACACATTCATCGTTAGACAAAGTATTGTTGTTTTACCCCTAGTGGCAACAACACATCCACAACCTTAGGTGTTGCTGTCACTCCCCCAGATTAAATGGAGACCGAACCGACTATCTAGCATAAATACTCCCTCTTGGAGTCACAAGCATCCACTTGGCCAGAGTATCAACAAGTAACGGAGAGCATGCAAGATCATAAAAGACATAGATATGATAATTCAATATTCAACTTGACATAGTATCAATATTCATCGGATCCCATCAAACACAACATGTAGCATTACAATAAGATGATCTTGATCATGATAGGCTGCTCACAAGATCTAAACATGATGGCACAAGAGGAGAAGACAACCATATAGCTACTGCTATGGACCCATAGTCCAAAGATGAACTACTCACACATCACTCCGGAGGCAGGCATGGCGATGTAGAGCCCTCCGGTGATGATTCCCCTCTCCGGCAGGGTGCCGGGAAGAGCTTCAGAACCCTCCCGAGTTAGGGTTGACGGCGGCGGCGGCTCTAGAACTTTTCGTGGAAATTGACTCGGGTACTTAGGGTTTTCCCGAGAGAGCAATTTATAGGTGAAGGGGCGGCGTCGGTGGAGGTCCGTGGCCCCCTCACCACGTCATGGCGCGGCAGCAGGTGGGACTTTGGCTTTTGTTTCGTCCAATTCTGAGAATATTTCCAGAACAACTTTTCTGAAACCCAAAATAGCAGAAAACAGGAACTGGCACTGTGGCATCTTGTTAATAGGTTAGTCCCAGAAAATGCATAAAAATGATATAAAGTGTGAATAAAACATATAGCAATTGGTATAATATAAGCATTGAACATCAGAAATTATAGATACGTTGGAGACGTATCAACTACTATCGCGTCACCAGCAGGCATGGAAGCGGCCTCGTCGCAGATCGACTCGATCTCGCTGCCAGGATCTCCAGCCTCATCCATGTCAACACATGAGTTCAATGAACTCATGGCACAAGAGATCCCAGACGATGAGGTGCAGTCTACCTATCAGGTTGGTACAATCGAACACACCGATTCACACAACACCGTTCTCGACTATATGCAATCAGAAGACGCGAACGATAGCATCTACCTTGCTGATTTCGCCGGACTAGAGATCCAAGCGGATCATGAGTTCCCCTCAAACAACGAAGACAATCCGGAGCAGACACTCGAAGCATACGTCAAAACCGACGCCCAGATCAGCAAAAGTAACAACTCGGACATGAGCTTGGACGATGAGGTCGAGCCCATGACTGGCATTGACAGCACATACACATGCCCTTCGGTCATACCCCGGCAGGTCTACGTCGCGATCAGCGCAGAAACCTCAGCAGCAGCTGCCAGTCGCAGGCCTACAGAATTCCCTTGCACATTAACGCTACCAGATGGCGTGGCAACATTAACCATCACAGTCGAGATGGCAGCAAAAGTCGATAAAATCATTAAGGAGTGCACAATGATGCCAGCAGATGCAACCCCAGAGGAGATGATGGCATACAACTATTTCAATTGGCAAGAAACAATGCGCTTAAAGCAGTACAGAGCAACACTTCGAAGAACGCAGAAAGCAAGCCAGCATCTCGAGTGCGCGAAGAAGGCAGCTTTCCCTCGGCTCCACCGGTGCGACAGAGCCCAGGCACAGATCGAGATTTGCAAACCTCCCAGAAGGAGAGAGGTCAGGAATCACTTGCAACTTAGAACATTCGTTCATGACGCGGGATGAGGAAGGCGTGCTAGTACCCAAAACAGCCGAAGGTGCCCTGCTATCAATCGGAGCATACCTGAGAGCAACAGCACCTCTAGCAGGTGATACAGCTGCAAAATCACATCTCCAGCAGATAAAGGTGCTCACACTCGCAGCAAAAGGACTCCAGACAGGGAAAAACAAAGAGCGTAGCAGGAGCCGCTCATGACATACATCGCGAGATCGTCGCAGTCGCATCCCTCACAGGAGCAGCGCAAGAAGAGATTCAAGTCGCCGTCGATCAAGGAGCAGATCCAGAAGATCGGACAGCAGCGACTCAGGGGACAATCACGACACAGGACCCTGTGGAGCTCGATGCTTCACTCGACGCATCCGCGAGGCTAGGATGCCCAAAAAGTTTGGGTTACCAACAACGCCAAAATTCAACTACAGGCAAGAGCCATCAGGCTGGCTCGAGGACTATAAACTAGCAGTCGTGTGTCAAAGAGGGACAACTACAATAGCACTACAATACATACAACTGATGCTCGAGGGCACAGCTCGCGACTGGCTCAAAGCATTACCCGAAGCATCATACGATTCCTGGGACCACTTCTGGGAAGACTTCATCAAATATTTCGATCCTCTGTGTGAGCGGCTCAAAACATTTGAAGAACTAAGGCCTGCACATAGATATCTGACGAGACACTCCAAGCATACATCAGAAGATGGACAACCATCCGCAATTCAGTAGGCACAATCTCCGAAGACAGAGCTATGGATGTCTTCACCATGGGAGTCTTCAGGGAGGATTTCAGAGAAGCACTCGGCTGCCAAAAGCCAAAATACATGGCCGAACTCATGAAGATAGCAACTGAGTGGGCAGACGGAGAAGATTCCATAAGGGCTAAATGCCCAGTCTCCCCGCGTGACCGCGAGGACCGTCGGGATAGTCGAGATCACCGTGACAGCCACAGAGATGATCGGAGGCGCAAACGCAAAAATCGTTACAACGACGATGATAAAGTAAAGTTCATGGCAGCTGGTTTCTCTCAGCCACAAGACAATCACGTCAGAGACGACAGACGAACCGAAGACCGTCGCGACAGTCGAAACGAAAATCGTCGCGATGGTCGAAGTGATGACCGCCGTGATAGTCGAACGGACGATCACCGGGACAGTAGGGACCGTGACTAGCACAATGGCAGTTACCGAAGGCAAGAATGGCGCAGACGCGCAGATGCAAGGCCAGAAAGGACATTCGTGGAGAAGATGGACGACTATTGCAGGTTTAACCTGTTCAAAGGAGATGACGAACGGTTAATCTCTAATCACACCATGAGGAATTGCAGAGAATTCGATCAAATGGCGATGGATTACATGATGAAAATCAGAAGGGTTACACCCTCGACTGCTCAGCCAGTCTCTGTTGTAGCACCACCAGCACAGCCCGTCCCTGCACTTCTAGCTCCACCACAGCATAGCGCAGGAAGTCAGGTCGCGGGAGCCATACTTCACATACCACAAGCAACGGAGGATCAGTACCCGAAGCCTCAAGGACAGATGTACATGATCCAAAAAGGAAGTCCCTCCAATAGACAGCAGAAGCTTCACACTCGACATGTCAATATGGCAGTCATGGCACCACCAGCCGTGCCAGAGTTCCAGAGAGGATCCGAGACTGCAATCACATTCAATCGGGAGGATCATCCGCCATCAGTCTATCGAACAGGCCACGCGGCCCTAGTACTCGACGCCCAGATTGGTGGATACGCCATGACCAAAGTCTTCATGGATGGAGGCAGCGGCATCAACATCATCTTCGCTGACACGCTCCGCATGATGAATAGGTCAGTCGAAAACTTACCCGAATCCACAGACACCTTTCATGGTATTGTTCCAGGTAAAGTTGTTCTCCCAAAAGGCACGATACAACTCGACGTTACATTTGGCGATGCAAGCCACTTCAGAAACGGAGTCGATTGAGTTCGAGGTCATCGACTGGAAGTCATAGTACCATGCCATATTGGGACGTCCCACGTTCGCTCGATTCATGGCAGTGCCACATTACGCATACCTCAAGTTGATAATGCCAGGACCGAGGGGAGTCATCACAGTCATTGGAAACTTCCAAAGGTCCGATGCTTGTGACCGAGATTTCAGCAAAATCTCAGAGATGTTCGGTATGGAACAAACTTTTGCAGACCTCTCACTCACCAATGACCATACACTCATGCGAGCGCATAAGAAGTAAGCAGTCAACAGGGCGTTCAGCGCCACGGATGACATAAGGAAGCACCAAGTCCACCCGACAGATTCATCAAAGACAGTCAGGGTGTCCAAAAGCCTACCTCCCGCATAGGAAAGCGCACTTGTCAAATTTCTCCGTGAGAACTGGGATATATTTGCATGGTGTCCAGCCGACATGCCAGGTATTCCCAGGAAATTCGCCGAGCACTCTCTTCAACTTACTCCAAGCGCTAGGCCAGTTAAGCAAACTTCATTCGAGAAATACCTGTTACTCAAAGCAAACTTCATTCGAGAAATACCATACACTCATGTCGTGTCTCCGGTCCCAAAAGAGAAGCCATAGAAAAAGAAGTCGACAGGTTACTCAAAGCAAACTTCATTCGAGAAATCAAGAAATCAGATTGGGTGGCCAACCCTGTGCTCATCGAGAAGAAGAAAACATCAACTCTTCGGATGTGCATAGACTTTACAGGGCTTAACAAGTGCTGCCCAAAGGAACATTTCCCGCTTCCACAAATCGATCAGATCATCGACTCCACCGCAGGGTGCGCACGTTTATCCTTTCTGGATGCATACTCGGGGTATCACCAGATACGGATGAAAGTCGAAGACGAAGAAAAAACAGCATTCACAACTCCACTCGGAGTATACTGTTACACCACAATGCCCTTTGGGCTCAAGAACGCAGGTGCTACATACCAGCATATGATGCAAAACTGTCTGAAGAAGCAAATTGGTCATAATATCGAAGTATACATATATGACATAGTTATCAAGTCAAAGGAAGAAAGTACATTACTCACAGATCTACGGGAAACCTTCGACAATCTCAAGAGTTAGAACATCAAGCTCAACCCAGATAAGTGTACATTCGGTGTTCCAGCCGGAGAACTCTTGGGGTACTTGGTGTCAGCACATGGAATAGAAGCAAACCCCGAAAAGATACAGGCCATACTCACCATGCAAAGGCCTACAAAGCTTTACGAAGTGCAGCAGTTAGCAGGTAGAGTGGCAGCACTCAGTTGCTACATCAGCAAGCTAGGCGAAAAAGCACTACCGCTTTATCGACTGATGAAGAAGGCAGACAAGTTCGAGTGGACAGACGAAGCTAAAGCAGCCTTCATCGATCTCAAGCGAATCCTCACAAACCCTCCAATACTGGCGGCACCCAGAGCAAAGGAACCATTGTACCTGTACGTCTCAGCTACAAACCGAGTGGTAAGCACGGTCTTGGTAGTCGAACACATGGAGGAGGGAAAGTTCAAAGTGTGTAGAGACCAGTCTACTACGTCAGCGAAGTCCTATCCCTGTCCAAACAACGGTACCTGCACTTTCGAAAGCTAGCATGCGCTGTTTTCATGACATCTAGGAAGCTGCGCCACTACTTCACAGAACACCCGATAACGGTGATCAGCAAATCTGCAATCGGAGATATCCTCACAAACCCTGACACAACTGGGCGAGTAGCAAAATGGCTCATCGAGCTAGGGCCACTAGGAATCACATATGACCACCCGAAGGCCATCAAAGCACAAGTCTTACCTGACTTCACAACCAAGTGGATAGAAGCTCAACTGCTAGGAGTTCCTGATGTATCTAACTCCTGGACAATGTACTTTGATGGGTCTAAGAAAAACGAAGGTGCAGGTGCAGGCGTCGTACTCATATCACCTAAAGGCGACAAACTATGTTACGTCCTGCAGATGGACTTCGAGTTCTGGTCCAACAATGAAGCAGAATACGAAGGTCTGATCCACGACATGCGAATGGCTAAGGCACTGGGATGCACTCGACTGATGATCTATGGTGACTCTAACCTGATCGTACGACAAACAATGAAAGCTTGTGATGCCATAGCGGACAACATGATCGCATATCGAGACCTCTACAACATGTTGGAAGGTGGATTCGATGGATGCGAGCTATGGCATATTGGGCGAGAAAGCAACGAAGAAGCAGACAGGTTAGCCAACATCGGTTCGACAAAAGCACAAATTCAAGCATGTGTCTTCTTGGAGCGCATTGAGCACATGTCCATCAAGGAACAGTGGTCTCCGCCCACTTTGACTGCCACATCCAAGAGCAAAGCGCCTAGTACAGAGGATCCGCCAGTCGAAGTACTCCTATGTCATGGTGATCAGGTAATACCAGCATGGACTCAACCATTCTTAGCATACATGCTCCGCGACGAGCTACCAGAAGACGCAACAGACGCTCGACGAGTCACTCGACGATCCAAAGCATACACCATAATCAATGTTGAGTTATACAAACGCAGCGTCTCAGGTATGTTTCAGAGATGCATAGAATTCGAGGATGGCAAAGCAATACTTCGTGATATCCATGCAGGTACCTGCGGGCATCGTGCCGGCAGTCGATCACTCGTAGCCAAAGCCTTCAGAGCAGGGTTTTACTGGCCCACAGCACTCAAAGACGCGGAGGACATAGTCAAAAGGTGCATTGGGTGTCAGAAATTCGCCACCAAACCTCATGCACCCACATCGGCATTGAAAACCATACCACTGGCATGGCCTTCCACCCAATGGGGGCTCGATATGGTGGGCCCCTCAAAAAATCCTCGCCTGGAGGACATACTCATCTACTGGTGGCGGTGGACAAATTCACGTAGTGGATCGAAGTAGTCCCAGTCACAAGCTCGACTGCCGCTACAACAGTCAATTTCATAAGATCCATCGTGTATCGCTTTGGCGTCCCGAACAGCATCATCACGGATAATGGCAGAAATTTCACAGCCGAAGAATTTCGTTCCTTCTGCAAAGAGTGGAATATCACGCTCAACTATGCTTCAGTGGCACACCCACAGTCCAATGGGCAAGTCGAAAAGGCCAATGGTCTCGTATGCACGGGCATCAAGAAAAGATTGTTGGTACAACTCAAACGGGCTGCAGGTGCCTAGGTCGATGAGCTCCCCGCGGTACTATGGAGCTTACGCACAAGTCCAAATGTCTCGACCCAGTTCACTCCATTCTTTATGGTCTACGGCGCATAGGTAGAACTGCCACCAGAGGTGAAGTTTAGTGCACCTCGAGTTGAAGTATATGACGAAGACGACGCAAACGAGTCACTCGAAGATTCTGCCGACCTACTCGAAGAAGCACGCAACACAGCGCTTGCTCGCACAGCTGTTTACCAGCAGGATCTCCGCAACTACCACAGTCGTCGACTACGTACAAGGTCGTTCATTGTAGGAGACTAAGTACTTCGACTGAAGCAGAAGAAGGTGCACAAACTTGCATCCCCATGGGAAGGACCCTTCATCATTACGAAGGTCATCGATGGTGATGCCTATCGACTGAAGCACGCAAAGACAGGAGAGATATCAAATAACCCATGGAATGTGGCGCACTTGCACCGCTTCTACGCTTAGACTTCCTAGTCGATAAATGTAATAGAGCATAATGTCAAATGGCCAGCAGGTTTCAGACGCACTCTTTCCCTTACCAGGGTACCTAAGGGGACTGGAAGGTTTTTAATGAGGCGGCTTGCTGGCCAGTAGTTGGAATAAAGGAAAAGGTTCCTCTATGAGTTATTCGCATATTTTCTTCTGTCTCCGCACCCAAAGCCTCGGGGGCTGGATCATAAAATCTTTCTCACAAACCATAATGAAATCACACCCACTTGAGTACTCGGGGGCTGGGCCTTAATTACACCAACAAAAACTTAGCCACGCCTGAGTGCTCAAGGGTTGGGTCGCAAACCAAAGCGGTAACAAACGATATATTTTCAAAGCATAATTCGATTACTCGAGGTACGGAAACAGGTAGTGGTTGATACGCAAAAACGCTGCCCTGCATCTCTCGAGTAAGATCGCGCTGCGAAACACTCAATCTTTCAGAGTAGCAAGCTTGCAGGCACGGTATCTGTCCAACCAAAAGTGTTGACGGCCAGTGGTTGGATCGTCAGTTGCATTATCCAAGCGTTCTTTGACACGTTCTTCTTCTTCTTTGAAGCTAAGAACAAAAACTGCAAGTGATCAAGTATCAGTCCAGAGTAAGCAAAGCAGAGATGCCACAGTTAACGCATCATGCAATAGAACGGTCCTTACCATTAAGTTGACTGTTCACAATCTCTATTTCACCAAGTACATAATCTTCTCGCTGGGTGGCAAAAGCTGGCATCCCCTTGAGTATTTTCAATTCGGTTTGGGTGTTTTTCAGCTCTTGTTCTAGTTTTACCACCCGCTTCTTTGCAAAAGCTAGTACCCTGGCGTCATTTTTTACTTGAGCAGGTGATCGAGTATCAATCCATGGTTGGGAGGACTCGGCCGAGTTATTATCAGCTGGCTATCAAGATCATAAGCATAAAAATTCAGAGAATGATACAAATCAAAGTGGTGCAAAAGTTGGCAGGTAAATAGGAATAGGTACATCATGGCATTCATTTTCATAACAAAGTACCAAAACACACATTGTGTGTAAGAGTTAAATTTACAAAGTCATAAAAAAGCCCCTAGACATGGGACACAGACTCTGACCTAGCCCTACGCGACTGCGACCGAGCAGCGATCTCATTTGATCTGCGCTCCATAGTGCGGATGCAAATGTATGATAGTCGCACGGCTGCATCAGTCACACCCTTCAAAGACAACGGCTTCCCATCTGACTTTTTGGGAAAGTCAGACATGATAGTTTCGTAGTTGATGGTTACGCCGTTACCAAGGAGTAGCTTGAGGGTGGACTCCGAGCTGCGTACCATAAGATCACGAGCAAACGCTTCCATAGTCGAGGAGCCGGGGCCAAGCATGTCTGCAAAGCCTTGTGCAGTCGCTGGAACTTCACTCGATGGAAGCACCTCCTGGAATACAGCGCCAAGTGTGCTGGTGGAGGTAGCCAGAGAATTCTTTGCGTGCATAATGGCGGCGTTCAGCTCCTCGAGGGCATGGTCAAGCAAAAAATCGTCACTCGCCACATCTGCAGGTGCTGGCGCATCGGCAGTTCCTTCATATGATCAAAAAGAGACCATGTGTAGTATTAGCAAAAGAGAAAGAAGAGAAATGCACAAGCAAAGAAGAAGTTTAATAACCTTCCACAGCGCGCGCAAGGCTTGATAACTACCCAACATACTCCTTCTCGTGCAAGGTGGCCGAGGTTCGGGCCTCGTCTAGTTCTTTCTTCGAGCTAGTCTGCTGATCGGCAAGCTTTTTCTCTATGTCCTTCAGTTGCTTCTCCAGATCAGTGATGCATGTAAAATGCATACATGAACTTTGCATTATTTTACTTATATTTAAATCATATTTGCTTCATATAAGGGTTATATCAATGTTTTATAATGATTTTGGGAATATTTTATAGTTTTCCCATTTATTTGGAATTAACCCTGTTTTCCAGAAAACGTCTTTTTTAGTGTTTCAGACTTTCCAGGAGCTTCGGGACTCCAAAAAGGGCAAGGCCAAAGAGCACGGTTCAGAATTTTCGAGACGAACGCAATGGGCTTAAATTGAAGACCAGAAGCCCAACAGAATGGAAATTAGAGGGTCCCACGCGGCCTACTGTACCTGGCCGCGTGGGCCCACCTCTTTTCCCCCTCGTAGCTCCGATGCCGTCCGTTTTCGTCTCGGTGGCTTCGTCTTGACCTAAAAACGGCTATAAAAATAGGCCCCCAAGGAGTTTCGTGAGGCGGTGGCGGAGAAACACAAAACCACAAAACAGAGAGATAGAAGGCTGCCGCCGGAGAAGATCGGAGGGGGGAAACGCCGCCGGAATCGCCTCCGGAGGGCTCCACCCCCCCTCCGGCGTGTTCATCATCAACTTCTACAGCAAGAACATCTCCACCATCATCACCATGATGAAGGGGGAGTAGTCCACCCCCTGGAATAGGGTTTGTGGTGGTAACTTATGTCTCTCTCCTCTCTCTTGAGCTTCACTAATTAGTACCGTATGAGCTGCTGAACATGATTACGGTCATCTATGTAATACCTTTATGGTGAATATTGTGGTATGAGATGATTTGTTATGCATTTACCGTTGTGTTGGAGCTTTTGTGATTTGTCATACTTTGGAGATATTCTATGATGCATGTGATGGTTTGATTTATGCATAATGCCTTGTTTATCCTTCTCATGAGGTGATTGACACCACCAAGTGTAGATAGATGAGAGAGATGTGGTCACACACGAAACATAAATCATTGCACTAGTGTTTAGAATATTGTCCATTAATAAGTATGATGTATGTGGGTACGGGATGGCCGATGTGACACGGCATAGGTATTGAGTGACACAGTACCACCCAACATCCTTTATCTGGGGGTAAACGGAAGAGTATGATGTGGGAGTGAGAGCAACCACGCTAGCCTTACGAGGGTGACCTAACAACACAAATGAGTACTTCTTTCAACTATGTGTTTTAGGACATATAGCCGTCATAAAAGCTATCATTAAAACATGACAATTGTGTGTACTTTATCTATAACATGATAATCACCGTAGATGAGTGAGAGAGAGGATTAAGTGAACCCATGAACCCATGTCCATTGTTCCTAGAAGAGAAAACCGTTTTCTTGTCCTCTTGCGTTGAAGAGGATTGGGACACTTTTGTTTTGCTATATCAAACTTCCATCCATTAAAACAACCACCTTGTTCTTTAAACTTGCTTAGTGCATAATCAACTAAAACTTGTGACACTTTAGTTGTAGGGAATAGATAACTTTTCCTTCTTGCTCCTGCGGATCGATACCTTACTTCCACATTGAGAGGTGCTACAGTGATCCCTTACTCTTGGGGGTTATCAAGTACTTTTCTGGCGCCGTTGCCGGGGAGCGTAGTGCTTAAGTTTCCATTCTTGTGTGCACTAGACTAAGCTTGGGGAGGTCTCTTTAACTTATTTTATATCTTGCAATCATCTAAGCTTGGGGAGGTTCTTTGACTTGTTTGATGATACTATGTCTCCCATTTATGATGATGAATATGATATTTTCAGTCCACCCACTATTGAGTATAAAGTTTATTGTGATTATGATATGCCTCCTATATATGATGATTACAATGATTATTATGAATGTTTTACTCCCACTATTCCTAATGAAACTGTTTATGCTTATGTGGAGAGTAATGATACTTTTATGCATATGGATCATGATAAGAATGTTTCATGTGATAGCTATATTGTTGAGTTTATCAATGATGCTACTGAAAGTTTTTATAAGAGAGGGAGACATGATTTCATATATATCAAAAATATTAAGTCTTCTCTCTTTTTGTTGAAATTTTTTAAGTTGCACTTGATTTGACTTCCTATGCTAGTCACTTTGTGCTTTATTGATTTATTTTCTTACAAGATCCCAATGCATAGGAAGTGGGTTAGACTTAAATGTGTTTGATATTTCCTTCTTGATGCTCTTTTATATTCAACTCTTATTCCTACGAGAGCATCATTAAAACTATCATGTCTAGCTATATGACAATAAAGAAAGCGCTTTGCGGGAGGCAACTGTAACATCCCAAAAATATTATCAATATTATATTCCAAAAATGAGAGCCAACAAAAACTTTTGTTGTTTATTGTGTGTTGATTGCTTCTTGTTACTTAAGTTATTTGTTCTTGTTGTGTGTTGCTTGCTCTAATGAACACTTGAAGAAAAAGTAGAAAACAAAATAAAGTTATAAAGAAGGAAAAATAAAAGTGACAAGTTGTCACATGAAATTCTTCAAGTGACAAACTCAATTATTATTTTTAAACCAAAGTCAGTGGAGTTGTATTGTAAACACTCCCATTTTGATTCTTACTACTTTCCCTCTTCAATGCTATTTTTAAAACTAATTTTTAAATTGTAAAGTAAAATCAATTTGAAATAAACCAAATTAAAAAATTCAAAACCTTATGAAAGAAAATGATGCAAAACATTTTATTTTGCAAAGCCAATTTTTGTGGAGCTTCTACATGTTATGAGGAGGCCCCACAATTATTTGCAAATTTTTCTAAAATGTTTATGTGCCCCAATTAAATCTCAGAAAAGCTTGTGGATATTAAAAAGAAACTAGAAAATAAAAGAAAAGAAGAAGCAGGGGGCTTTCTGCAGAAGTGTCGTCGACTTCAACCCTGACGACCATCGCCGTGTCGCCATGGCGTTGCTCGCCGTTTCTGTGCTCCCCTGGCCATGCACTCCCTCGCTCCCGTGCCTCTGCAGCCGCGGCGCCGTAGAGGAGAGCACTTATGCCCTCCCTCGCCTCGATTCCACTCCAGCGTCGCCGTGGCGAGCTCGCCGTCGTCGACCCAAATTGGCCCAGCTCGCTGCTCCCCGACACGCACGGCTCAGCCAGCGCCTTCTAGAACGTGCCTGGACCCCGCACGACCTCACAGCGCCACGCCTCGTGCACCACTGCCTCGGATTCGGGAGGAGTTCCCGCCGGAGAGCCGCGGACGTGCTTGCACCCCGTCCACCGTACGCCGCCTCCTACGCTATAAAACCACCCCTCACCCCTCTGGAAGAAGCACACCACCCCACTCCCGCGCTCCCCCTCTCCAATTTCACCGTGAGCCGCCAGGAGGGCGTGCCTCGCCGAAGCTCTGCCGCCGTCGAGGTCTGTCGTGGCCGCAGCGCCTCGCTGCACCATTCTACCCTCTGACCCTTTTACGTTGTTGCCTGAGCTCACCACACTCACCCCATCCCTTTTCCCCTTTGGTTAGTGCCCAGACGCGGCCGTTGAACCTCGCCGGAGTTGCTGTCCGTGGCCGAAGAATACGGAGACCTCGCCGCCGACGAACCACTCCACCCCAGGAAGTGCAACTCAGCCAGGAGCTTCCACCTCGCCACCGCCATCGATTCACATCACCACCTCGACCTCCCGAGCCCTCTAGGTGAGGTTTTGCCCAACCTCGTCGTCGCCGGAGCCACGGCGCCACCCAGAAATGGTCGTCACCGATGGTTTCGTTGCGGGCCGTTGGATCTCCATCCAACGGTAGCATACCGTTTCGGTTAAAGAAAGAGAGAGAGACTGACGAGCGGGCCCCGCTCGTCAGGGTTTTATTAATTTCCCCGCGTGAACTGTGCCGCTGACCAGTGGGTCCCCCATGTCAGCAATTTCAACATTATCCACAACAGTGGATTTTCCTAAATTGAATTCTCTGAAATTTTCAGTACTGGTATGAATTGTAAATTCAATATCTCAAGATTTAGGAATCCAAATAAATCAAACTCAATTGTTCTGGAAAGCTTATTAAAATGTTTAACCAACCCAATTGGATTCATTCCATTTAATTAAAAATAAAAAGTATTATTAAAAATACTACAGAAGGTTTAAATTCTAAACTTGTTTGTTTCTGATACTCTGTTAGTCCAAATAATTCCAAACCAATTTTGCTAGCTTAGTACTGCCATGTTTTAGCTTCCCTAATTTTGGTAGAATTATTGTGCAGTATTAATTGTTTAGTATGAAGTTGAAGTTTAACACCCTTCTGCACTCAAACATTTAAATATGATAATTGGTTAACCCAAATGAATTAGGACCAATTTTGTTAGGTCACATTTAGTCATGTTTAGTCACCCCTAAAAGGATTTAATTTTTGGAACAACAGAACATTTTGGTAGCCAAAACTTGATTATTAAGTTACTGGATTCAAACAAATGTGTAGGGAGTTTAGTAACTCCAATTGAACCAAATCAAATTGTGTTGTCTTCTACACATCAGTAGCTTTCCATAGAATTTTAGTTTGTATTTTTGTGACCAACAGAACTCAAGTTATTGAATTAAACATGTTCCACAAGTTTCTGCCATAATTTGAACATAAAAATGTGTTTAATTCAATTATTTTGAAACCAAATTGTATGGTTTGATGTGTGCAGTAGCTATGTGTGATGTTCATGATTGTTGTGTTGAGATGATTGCTTGTATAGCTTAGTGATTGTTTGCATTGTTTGTTTATTAATTAGACGAGAACGTTGTCGGATATATCGAGGAAGGAGAGTTTGCTGAAATTGAAGAACAAGAGCAAGATCACTTTGCCAAGCAAGGCAAGCTATTCTCTGAGCTTGCACTACAAACATATGCATCTACTTTCATAACATGTTTTACTCTCAAAGCAAGATTTACAAAACCCATTTCAAAAGTATATGGATATTATTTTGCCACCCTATGTAGTAGTTATATAAAACTTTAGGATGGGAAACAATGTTGTTTATTCAAAACTCCTTTGAAATTTCTTGTGAGTTATGGAATGCCGAGATGTCGGTGTTGGAAGGAGAAGTGGAAAAATGGTGATGTTTATGAAAAATGCACAGTGTCCTAGTACTATGGCGACCAATCTTACCCTGTGCGACCACATTTACCATATATGGGAAAAGGCTTAGTCATGTAGTTTGCTCTTATTAGTATGGGATACCTCATCGACGGAGATGACTCCGTTATGCATGAGGGGATGGTCCGAGGACCTACCCCCTGACCCGGGTCCTCACACAAGTTGGTGGGGAGGATAGAAGGTTCCACCATAAACCGCCGGACAAAACTATGAGTCCTCACACTTAGGGTTTCTGACGGGAAACTGGACTGGGTGTCGATGGAAAGTGTCATATGGGAAGGATCCTATACTAGCATGAGCAAATAAGAGGCTATGGCCGGCGGCTTACTTCGCATACACCTGGTATGGCGAGACGTGGCAGACACGATGAGTTGCCGGATGGATGTGGGTTAAAAGCGTGCTACCTCTGCAGAGTGTTAAAAACTATTCGAATAGCCGAGTCCTCGGATATGGACAATTGGGAGACTGTCCTAAGACCTTGTGCAAGTTTTTAAAAGACTTTGAGTTTTAAAAGAAAAATGAAGTGGAGAATGTTTCCTACACCTATACCAACGGATCGGTATGAGGTGGTTGGATGAAAGTGGACCATGACGGGCTATGGTCGGAAAAAGGAGTTTTGGAGAAACAGATGAAAATGGTGACTTCTTTAAAGATAGTTATAAAACTCTTCTTACCTTTTTCAATAAAGATATAGAGATGTTTTAAATAAGAAAAGTTGTCAACTAAAATAAAACTGGTGCATACTCATGTTGGGGTAGTTTGCGAGTACATTCAAATGTACTCATATTGGTTTCGTCCCTGGCTATTGACCTAGCCAGACTACGAGGAGGAGCACTACGCCGAGCAGGAGTATGGCGACTTCTACGCCAACTAAGGATCTCCACAAGTCAGCTGCCTGTCGGGTTGTCATCGTTAGAATATGATGTCTACTACGCCGTAGCTTCCGCTGATATTTTGGTTTGGCCCATGAAGGCACCTATGTAAGAACTTGGTCTAAATGACCATTTATGTAAGACTTTTATTCGGTACTGTAATGGATGTAAACTTTGGTATCCAATTCGGATTATGTGCAACGACAGACTGATCACGGGATCGTTGTGTTAAGCATAATCGGGTATTTCGGACAGCTAGTCCGGGGTCCCCACAGACTTGGTATCAGAGCCATCCTGACTTTAGGAAACCTTAGTTAGCATGGTCGTTTGTCAAATGTTACAAAAGATGAATTTCTAAAAAGAAAGGAATGAAGTATTTTCGAAAATTGCTTATCTCCAATCCTCTTACTTATGCAAAATTTTACTCTCATTAAATGTTACATTTTCCTTGTATCCCTAAAATTTTGCACACCTCTCATTAAGCTTAAAATTTGACTCACTTGTTGCCCTACTATATTAAAATTTTGATACACTTGTCACCTAACTAACTTAAAATTTTGCTTAAAAATTGTAGATGGCACTCCATTGGACCGAGTTCGTTCAGCTGGAGAAGGACAGCAAGCTGACGTTTGAGAGGGACTTGTTCGAGTTGACCAAGCTGTTAGGTCGCCCCGCTCCAGAGTTTGAGGGAGCTCAGATTGATGTTCACGGTGTCGGAAGGCTGAGCTGGCTCATCAGGTCGTCAGTTCGCAGGAACATCAAGTCTCCCAGTTCCAGGACGCTCATCTTCACCACCAAGGAGGCCACCTGGGTTGATGGTCTCTGTACTGCTACACAGAGGATGCTAGCCCGACTTTGTGAGGAGCACAAGGCGGAGTTAGTAGACTCCCGTTTCCGGTTCTACGGGAGGCGCAACTGCGATGGACACCCTACTCCTTCACCTTACCACCCGATGTTTGGGAGCTACATCATGGACATGGAGATCTTACTTCAGTGCACTCAGGATGATCTGTTGCGCACTAGGATTCAGCTCCACTTTGACCGCGAGTCGCTCGTTGAGCTTCGCGAGAACGAGATGAAGCTGATGGAGGAGAAGGTTGCTCTTCTCAGGAAGAGGGCCCAGCTGAGGAAGACTATCGTGAAGCTCCGCACGAAGGTGGCAGAGCAGGACGGACTGATTGAGGATCTAGAGCACCATACTGACGAGATGGAGGAGGAGGGCGAGGATCTCCGCAAGGAGAACAACGCTTTCCTCAGTGACGATGATGACTTCGTGGAGGAGATGGACTGTGAGGAGGAGGATGATGAGGAGGAGTTAGTTGACGAGGAGGAGGAGCCACTCGAGCAGTTCTCGAGGAGAGGAGGAGGATCCCGAGGAGCCACCCTACCAGTCAGATGCTGACGTGTTAGAGCTGGAGGTTCCACCTCAGTAGGCGAGTGACTTGATCACTACCGCAGGATTAGGTTGACCCCCTATAGCTAGTCGAGTCGTAGTAGTGGTTCTTTTGGAAACCAGATGTTATGTATCTAGATGTAAGGTGATGTTGTAAGCTTGTTGTTGATGTGAACTCTTTGATGTGATGTTGGTAAATATAAGTATGTTTGTCTTGTTTAAATCTGTGTGAAATATTTTCATATAATCTTAAATTAATCAACCACTTGAGAGATCGTCTTTTCCCTTAGTCGAACTTTTCTTGCCTTGCCTCTTATACCCGGTGTGCTTCAGGATGCCGCCCCGTCGCGACAATACGGGAGGATCAGGATCAGCACCACCACCACCGGACCCAACCCCCCCCAACTTCTCGCGCTTATCATGGAGGAACGTGAAAATGCCCGGCAAGAGCGCCAAGCTCATCTCGTTGCCCTGCAACAACTCGCAGCCGCTATAACAACAACAACAACAACAACAACAACAACAACAACAATGGTGGTAATGGCAATGGCAATGAGAACCAGCGATCCACCTTAGGCGATTTTCAGAAGACCAACCCACCCACCTACTCCAAGGGACTTCACCCACTAGAAGCCGATGATTGGCTTCGCACCATCGACAATAATCTTGAAGTTGCTGCTGTGGGAGAAAATGAGAAAGTGTGTATGCAACCCACTATCTCGCTGGACCTGCAAGAGCTTGGTGGGAAACTACCAAGACTCTCCAGCCAGCTGGTCATGTCATCAACTGGGCTGAGTTCCAGGAGAAGTTCCGCAAGAAGCATATTCCCACGGACTTATTGAGAGGAAGAAGGATGAGTTCCGCAAGCTGAGGCAGGGAAGTAGAGATGTGGTCGGTTATCTGATGAGTTTACCGACTTATCTCGGTATGCTCCTGATGACACCGACAAAGAAGAGAAGAAGATGGAGCGTTTCATGAGTGGACTCATGATGAACTTCAGTGTGCTTGGTTATCCATGACTTCCGTGATCTGGAGTCACTTGTGGACAAAGCCATCCAGCTGGAGACCAAGCGCAAGTCTATGTATGAAGGTCGCAAGAGGAGGATGAATGCTCAGGAAGGTTCGAGCAGCCAGAAACCTCGTATCTTTCAGCAGAACACCAGGCCTGCCTATCGTCCACCCCAAGCTCCACGCCCCAATTACCCTAACCGCCCAAACAACTTCAACCGCCCCAATGACAATAACCGTCCCGGAGGAAACTTCAACAACTTCACCCGCAATCCCAATGTGATCTGCTTTGAATGCGGCAACAAGGGTCACTACTCCAAAGAATGTCCCAATCCCAAGAGGAATGTCCAGCGCCCCAATGCGCCGGCACAGAACAATGGTCAAGGCCGCAATGGAAATGGAAATGGCAAGAATGCCGCACCCGCGGAAATGCTGCTGTTGCCAAGGGTCGTCTGCACCACATCAATGCTGAAGAAGCTCAGGATGCTCCGGATGTTGTGCTGGGTACGTTCCTTGTCAACTCAGTACCTGCAACTGTTCTGTTTGATTCTGGTGCTACCCATTCATTTGTTACCCAAGAATTTGTTGCTAAGGGAGGTTTAGTTGAGAGCCTCTTACCCAAACCCATGGTCATCCAAATCCCAGAATCCACCGTAGAGACCAAGATGTTTTGCTCCGATGTACCCCTTGAGATCAAAGGAGAAAAGTTTCCAGTTAACTTAATTGTTCTGGGAACCCAAGGCATCGATGTTATACTCGGTATGAATTGGTTAGCCAAGTACCATGGTCGAATTGACTGTGCCAGAAGAGCTGTATCCATCACCACCGACAAAGAAGTAGAAGTGGAGTATGTGTCTGAAACTAGTCAATCTCACCCAGGCTGCCATGAGAGCATAGCTCGACCTGCCCTAGATGAGATCCGTGTTGTTCACTGTTCAAGGATGTTTTCCCAGAAGAATTGCCTGGTATGCCGCCAGACCGGGAAATTGAGTTCATAATTGAGCTTATCCCAGGAACCCCCCATATCCCAAAGACCTTATCGGATGAATCCGGAAGAGCTGGTTGAGTTGAAGAAGCAATTGGCAGATATGCTCAGCAAAGGACTTGTTCGCCCAAGCGCTTCACCTTGGGGATCACCCATTATTTTGTGGACAAGAGAGACGGTACCACACGCCTGTGTGTGGATTATCGCAAGCTGAATGACGTGACCATTAAAAATAAGTATCCTCTTCCCAAGATCGAGGATCTGTTCGATCAAATGAACGGAGCCCGAGTCTTTTCCAAGATCGATCTTCGGACAGGATACCATCAGTTGAAGATCCGAGAGACAGACATTCCCAAGACCGCCTTCACCACTCGTTACGGTTTGTTTGAATACACCGTGATGTCTTTTGGTCTGACCAATGCCCCAGCCTATTTCATGAATCTCATGAACAAGATTTTCATGGAGTACCTCGACAAGTTCGTGGTAGTTTTCCTTGATGACATCCTTATTTATTCCAAGACCGAAGAAGAGCATGCTGAACACCTGCGTCTAGTTTTGGAGACTCTCCGAGAGCACCAGCTGTATGCCAAGCTTAGCAAGTGTGAGTTTTGGCTCAGTGAAGTGGCATTTCTCGGACATGTTGTGTCTGCCGGAGGAATTTCTGTTGACCCGAGAAGATCAAGCCATTCGACTGGTTATCCCCAACCAATGTTTTGAAATCCGAAGCTTTCTCGGACTTGCCGGTTATTACCGCAAGTTCGTTGAAGGATTTTCCAGTATAGCCAAACCCTGACCCAACTGTTGAAGAAGGACAAGAAATTTGAATGGACTCAGAAGTGTGAGGATAGTTTCCAAGAACTGAAGAAGAGACTAACCTCAGCCCCAATCCTGATCATGCCAGACGTCACCCAGAGTTTCGACGTGTATTGCGATGCATCACGCCTCGGACTTGGTTGCGTTCTGATGCAAGAAGGCAAAGTTGTGTCGTACCTGTCCCGGCAGTTGCGACCGCATGAAGAGAATTACCCAACCCATGACTTGGAGTTAGCTGCTGTTGTTCTTGCTCAAAAGTGGCGTCCCTATCTTGCGGGACATCGCTGCGAGGTCTATACAGATCACAAAAGCTTGAAGTATATTTTCACCCAGAAAGATCTGAACCTGCGACAGAGGAGATGGATGGAATTAATCAAGGATTATGATATTGGAATCCATTATCACCCTGGAAAGGCTAATGTAGTTGCCGATGCCCTTAGTCGCAAACCTTGCACCCTGAATGCCCTGATCCAAGCCGAACAGCCAGCCTTGTTCAAAGAGTTCCAAGATTTTGGACTAGAGCTTGTTAGCCATGGTTATCTCGCCAATTTAGAGTTAACCCCAACCCTGATGGATCAAATCAAAGAAGCCCAAAAGGTCATGAAAGCATAGAGGGAATTAGGAAGAAGATTTCCCTCGGCAAAGCACCCGGTTTTACCGAAGATGCTGAAGGAGTGCTGAAATTCAATGACCGTATCTGTGTGCCCAATGTCACGGAACTTAAGGAGTTAATCCTGAAGGAGGCCCATGAGACCCCTTATTCAATCCACCCCGGCGGAACCAAAATGTACCAAGACCTTCGAGAAAGATTTTGGTGGCATGGAATGAAGCGAGAGATTGGTTCATTCGTAGCCAAGTGTGACATCTGCCAGCGAGTTAAGGCTGAACATCAGCGACCCGCTGGATTGCTTCAACCTTTGAAAATTCCCGAGTGGAAGTGGGATGAGATTGGAATGGATTTTATTACCGGACTTCCAAGATCCAACCGAGGCCATGATTCAATCTGGGTCATCGTTGATCGACTGACCAAGGTTGCCCACTTTGTTCCTGTCAAGACCACTCATACCGGAGCTCAGTTAGCAGACCTGTATATTTCCAGAATAGTGAGCCTGCATGGTGTGCCTAAGAAGATTGTATCTGATAGAGGCACGCAATTCACCTCAAGATTCTGGAAATCCCTTCATGAAGCCCTCGGAACCAAGTTAGCATTTAGCACAGCTTATCATCCCCAGACCGATGGCCAAACTGAGCGAGTGAACCAGATATTGGAGGACATGCTTCGCGCATGTGTTCTATCCTATGGTTCCAAGTGGGAAGATTGTCTTCCGTTTGCAGAGTTCTCGTACAACAACAGTTATCAGTCTAGTCTGCAAATGGCCCCTTTTGAAGCCCTTTACGGCAAGAAGTGTCGTACACCCCTGAATTGGTCCGATACCGGAGAAAGCAAATTGTTCGGACCAGATACCCTCCGTGAAGCTGAAGAGCAAGTTCAGCTTATTCGTGAACGCCTCAAAACTGCCCAATCCCGTCAGAAGAGTTACGCTGACACCAAGCGCCGTGACCTCACCTTCAACGTCGGAGATTATGTTTATCTCCGAGTGACACCCCTCAAGGAATGCAGCGTTTCCATGTCAAAGGAAAATTAGCGCCAAGGTATATTGGACCCTTCAAGGTCATTGCTCGTCGAGGAGAAGTATCCTATCAGCTGGAGTTACCCCAGGAGTTAGGAGATTATCATGATGTCTTCCACATTTCCTTGCTCCGGAAGTGTCTTGAAGTTCCTGACCAGCCTGATGTTTTCAAAAACATCGACCACCTCTCCATCGACCTGAACCAAGACCTGACTATCGTGAGAGACCCTCAAATTCTCGAAGAAGATGTTCGTGTTACCCGAAGACGTGCGATCAAGTTTTACAAAGTCCAGTGGACTAACCACTCTGAAGAAGAAGCAACTTGGGAACGCGAAGATTATCTTCGAAGCGAATTCCCAGACCTCCTTAAAACCAAGCCTAGCAAATCTCGGGACGAGATTTATTTTAAGGGGGGAAGGATTGTAACATCCCAAAAATATTATCAATATTATATTCCAAAAATGAGAGCCAACAAAAACTTTTGTTGTTTATTGTGTGTTGATTGCTTCTTGTTACTTAAGTTGTTTGTTCTTGTTGTGTGTTGCTTGCTCTAATGAACACTTGAAGAAAAAGTAGAAAACAAAATAAAGTTATAAAGAAGGAAAAATAAAAGTGACAAGTTGTCACATGAAATTCTTCAAGTGACAAACTCAATTTTTTTAAACCAAAGTCAGTGGAGTTGTAATGTAAACACTCCCATTTTGATTCTTACTACTTTCCCTCTTCAATGCTATTTTTAAAACTAATTTTAAAATTGTAAAGTAAAATCAATTTGAAATAAACCAAATTACCAAATTCAAAACCTATGAAAGAAAATGATGCAAAACATTTTATTTTGCAAAGCCAATTTTTGTGGAGCTTCTACATGTTATGGGGAGGCCCCACAATTATTTGCAAATTTTTCTAAAATGTTTAAGTGCCCCAATTAAATCCCAGAAAAGCTTCTGGATATTAAAAAGAAACTGGAAAATAAAAGAAAAGAAGAAGCAGGGGGCTTTCTGCAAAAGTGTCGTCGACTTCAACCCCGACGACCATCGCCGTGTCGCCATGGCGTTGCTCGCCGTTTCCCGCTCCCCAGGCCCCCCTGGCCGCGCACTCCCTCGCTCCCGTGCCTCTGCAGCCGCGGCGCCGCAGAGGAGAGCACTTATGCCCTCCCTCGCCTCGATTCCACTCCAGCGTCGCCGTGGCGAGCTCGCCGTCGTCGACCCAAATTGGCCCAGCTCGCTGCTCCCCGACACGCACGGCTCGACCAGCGCCTTCTAGAACGTGCCCGACCCCGCTCGACCTCACAGCGCCACGCCTCGTGCACCACTGCCTCGGATTCGGGAGGAGTTCCCGCCGGAGAGCCGCGGACGTGCTTGCACCCCGTCCACCGTACGCCGCCTCCTACGCTATAAAACCACCCCTCACCCCTCTGGAAGAAGCACACCACCCCACTCCCTCGCTCCCCTCTCCAATTTCACCATGAGCCGCCAGGAGGGCGTGCCTCGCCGAAGCTCTGCCGCCGTCGAGGTCCGTCGTGGCCGCAGCGCCTCGCTGCACCATTCTACCCTCTGACCCTTACGCTGTTGCCTGAGCTCACCGCACTCACCCATCCCTTTTCCCCTTTGATTAGTGCCCAGACGCGGCCGTTGAACCTCGCCGGAGTTGCTGTCCGTGGCCGAGGAAGACGGAGACCTCGCCGCCGACGAACCACTCCACCCCAGCAAGTGCAATTCAGCCAGGAGCTTCCACCTCGCCACCGCCGTCGATTCGCATCACCACCTCGACCTCCCGAGCCCTCTAGGTGAGGTTTTGCCCAACCTCGTCGTCGCCAGAGCCACGGCGCCGACCAGAAATGGTCGTCGCCGATGGTTTCGTTGCGGGCCGTTGGATCTCCATCCAACGGTAGCATACCGTTTGGTTAAAGAGAGAGAGAGAGAGACTGATGAGCGGGCCCCGCTCGTCAGGGTTTTATTAATTTCCCCGCGCGAACTGTGCCGCTGACCAGTGGGTCCCCCATGTCAGCAATTTCAACATTATCCACAACAGTGGATTTTCCTAAATTGAATTCTCTAAAATTTTCAGTACTGGTATGAAATTGTAAATTCAATATCTCAAGATTTAGGAATCCAAATAAATCAAACTCAATTGTTCTGGAAAGCTTATTAAAATTTAACCAACCCAATTGGATTCATTCCATTTAATTAAATAAATAAAAAGTATTATTAAAAATACTACAGAATGTTTAAATTCTAAACTTGTTTGTTTCTGATACTCTGTTAGTCCAAATAATTCCAAACCAATTTTGCTAGCTTAGTGCTGCCATGTTTTAGCTTCCCTGATTTTGGTAGAATTATTGGTGCACTATTAATTGTTTAGTATGAAGTTGAAGTTTGAACACCCTTCTGCACTCAAACATTTAAATATGGTAATTGGTTAACCCAAATGAATTAGGACCAATTTTTTTAGGTCACATTTAGTCTTGTTTAGTCACCCTTAAAGGATTTAATTTTTGGAACAACAGAACATAGTTGGTTGCCAAAACTTGATTATTAAGTTACTGGATTCAAACAAATGTGTAGGGAGTTTAGTAACTCCAATTGAACCAAATCAAATTGTGTTGTCTTCTACACATCAGTAGCTTTCCATAGAATTTTAGTTTGTATTTTTGTGACCAACAGAACTCAAGTTATTGAATTAAACATGTTCCACAAGTTTCTGCCTTAATTTTGAACAAAAACAATTGGTGTTTAATTCAATTATTTTGAAACCAAATTGTATGGTTTGATGTGTGCAGTAGCTATGTGTGATGTTCATGGTTGTTGTGTTGAGATGATTGCTTGTATAGCTTAGTGATTGTTTGCATTGTTTGTTTATTAGTTAGACGAGAACGTTGTCGGATATATCAAGGAAGGAGAGTTTGCTGAAATTGAAGAACAAGAGCAAGATCACTTTGCCCAGCAAGGCAAGCTATTCTCTGAGCTTGCACTACAAACATATGCATCTACTTTCATAACATGTTTTACTCTCAAGGCAAGATTTACAAAACCTTTTCGAAAAGTATATGGATATTATTTTGCCACCCTATGTAGTAGCTTATATAAAACTTTAGGATGGGAAACAATGTTGTTTATTCAAAACTCCTTTGAAATTTCTTGTGTGGTTATGGAATGCCGAGATGTCGGTGTTGGAAGGGAGAAGTGGAAAAATGGTGATGTTTATGAAAAATGCACATGTCCTAGTACTATGGCGACCAATCTTACCCTGTGCGACCACATTTACCATATATGGGAAAAGGCTTAGTCATGTAGTTTGCTCTTATTAGTATGGGATACCTCATCGACGGAGATGACTCCGTTATGCATGAGGGGATGGTCCGAGGACCTACCCCCTGACCCGGGTCCTCACACAAGATGGTGGGGAGGATAGAAGGTTCCACCATAAACCGCTGGATAAAACTATGAGTCCTCACACTTAGGGTTTCTGACGGGAAACTGGACTGGGTGTTGATGGAAAGTGTCATATGGGAAGGATCCTATACTAGCATGAGCAAATAAGGGGCTATGGCCAGCGGCTTACTTCGCATACACCTGGTATGGCGAGACGTGGCAGACACGATGAGTTGCCGGATGGATGTGGGCTAAAAGCGTGCTACCTCTGCAGAGTGTTAAAAACTATTCGAATAGCCGAGTCCTCGGATATGGACAATTGGGAGACTGTCCTAAGACCTTGTGCAAGTTTTTAAAAGAACTTTGAGTTTTAAAAAGAAAAAACGAAGTGGAGAATGTTTCCTACACCTATACCAACGGATCGGTATGAGGTGGTTTGATGAAAGTGGACCATGACGGGCTATGGTCGGGAAAAAGGAGTGGAGAAACAGATGAAAATGGTGACTTCTTTAAAGATAGTTATAAAACTCTTCTTACCTTTTTCAATAAAGATATAGAGATGTTTTAAATAAGTAAAAGTTGTCAATTAAAATAAAACTGGTGCATACTCATGTTGGGGTAGTTTGCGAGTACATTCAAATGTACTCATATTGGTTTCGTCCCTGGCTATTGACCTAGCCAGAGTACGAGGAGAAGCACTACGCCGAGCAGGAGTATGGTGACTTCTACGCCAACAAAGGATCTCCACAAGTCAGCTGCCTGTCGGGTTGTCATCGTTAGAATATGATGTCTACTACGCCGTAGCTTCCGCTGATATTTTGGTTTGGCCCATGAAGGCACCTATGTAAGACTTGGTCTAAATGACCATTTATGTAAGACTTTTAATTCGGTATTGTAATGGATGTAAACTTTGGTATCCAATTCGGATTATGTGCAACGACAGACTGATCACGGGATCGTTGTGTTAAGCATAATCGGGTATTTCAGACGGCTAGTCCGGGGTCCCCACAGCAACCCGGTTATTTTTTGTGTGATTTTCTTTGTGTCCTCTTGCTGTACCAAGAGACTTTTTTTATAGTTTAGGTTCTGGAATTTTCAATAAAGTGCCAAGTTTTACCTTTTTGGTTTGAAAAGTTGCGAATCAGTACACGGTATGATTTGTAATTCTTATTATGTAACTCCGAATGAGCTCATATTTGAACTGTAGTTGCAACTTTTCATCCTCTCTATGTATGAATTTTTTCGGAATTTTTCGAGAAAGTTTGGTAGGGTAGAAAAATACGTTTTGCTGCTGCTGTTTTTTTTTGACAGATTCTGTCCCATTTTGTTTGATGCATGCTTTGAGCTTTTAAGTTGAATCTTTTTTATCCAATTGAGTTTATGAGTAGGCATACAACATTATACACTTTCTGGACATCTCATATGCATTTTTGTTCAAGGATTATATGCAACAAGAAACCTATTTGTTTATCACTATTAATGCACCCCACAGAAAAGAAATTGGAGAAATGGTGTTTTGAAGTTTTTTCACAGGGATTGGAGGAGATGCGCCAAGAGCTATCCAAGGATGGTGAAGACCATAAGCTTGGGGATGTGAAGACAACCCCACTGGACCTACACACTCTCGGTTTGCACACGTCCAACTTCTGTTTTTCGATCGAAACACTTTATCGCATAAACTTGGAGCGTTTTTTTTGTTTATTTTGGTTTGATTCTTTGAGAGACCACCACACTATCATTTATATATGGGAGAGCTACTAGAAATATGGGTTGAAATATGTTGGATGTTTTTATAAGATTGGGAAAAGGGATGTTTGAGTTTATTTTTAATGATACATATAGTTGCATGATTCATGAGCTTGTTTATGAGTAATAGTTTGCAAATCCTTTTTGAAGAGCTATCACTTATTCATGTTTTGGTGCTGATTGTTATTTTACTTGGTTTAACATGGATTAGTTAGTTGTATGGACACTCATGCATGCATCTAGATGGTCAACTTTCTCCCTTTTGCTAGCCCAAACATTCCAACAAGTCAAAACTTGTTTCCAACACCTTCAACCAAAGTTATTCCAGTGAGTCCACCATATCTACCTACTAGCTATATGCTATTCCGTGTATGATCATCATGATATTTGTGTTATCTATACCTCTGAATGAAAATGATTATGTTATTGATTGCCATGGGAAAAGTTGGTTATATAGCTCTCATGAAATTGATGCACATTTTTACTATCATTGCTATAAATAAAACATGACCCATTGTGATTAAGATTATGATGCTAGTGGCTTGATAAATGTCCAAGGTTGGGAGTTAGCCCATATGTGCTGTCACATGCAAAGCTTTCAACATGCTCCATTTAGTTGATATCATGTGCTTTTATCTATGGATGCCTATCATGGTGAAATAAGGGGAAATGATTTAGTTTGAATGAGTTTGTATAAATGGTTAGAGAGACGCCTGGGCCGCTAATCTAAGCCATGCATTATTCATGGTGGAAATTTACTTACATGCTATGGTGAATTATCTATGACACACCTTACAATAAAAAGCTATTCCAATGGTAAATAAAAAGGGTGTTGAGGTGGTTCATCTTGTTTGTTTGTCTTGTCATTTTGATATGGGCTTGTTCCATATCCTGGGACAAGAGGTACCCCAGTTGACGCTCTTCATGATACTATTATTACTTACAATGATAGATAACTTGAACTTGCTTTTCCCAAGTTGAGTAATTATGGTGTAGGTACTTGTATTCAAGGGGCATGAGACATCCAACCTTTACTTTGTCAAGCACACTACTCATATTTGCTCTCACATTAAACTATAATCATTCAAGATGCTATGATAGGGGAATGAGAGCTTGACACCAAGTATTACCACATTGCAATCATTAACTTAAGTAGGAGAGTTTGGAGGTTAGATGAAACTTATGCATGCTTTACCTCTACTCACTTATTCATCTTTCCAAAGTGTCCACCAAACATATTCAGATTTTCATCATCACTCTATGGACCACATGTATGTTATCCTCTATGTTACACTTTGTGAACTATCATTGAACATCCTTGCTTGAATACTTGATATCACTTCATAAACTATCTTGCATATTGCTACTCCTTTGAAGAATGAATCATTTGACTCTATGTACCAGTAGCAATCACCTTTGATATCCATTGTTAGTGCTATATTGCAAAGTCCATGTTAGTTTTATCACCTTCATACTCGAGGACGAGTATTGGTTAAGCTTGGGGATGTTGATGCATGTAAAATGCATACATGAACTTTGCATTATTTTACTTATATTCCAATCATATTTGCATCATATAAGGGTTATATCAATGTTTTATAATGATTTTGGGAATATTTCATAGTTTTCCCATTTATTTGGAATTAACCCTGTTTTCCAGAAAACGTCTTTTTTAGTGTTTCAGACTTTCCGGGAGCTTCGGGACTCCAAAAAGGGCAAGGCCAAAGAGCACGGTTCAGAATTTTCGAGACGAACGCAATGGGATTAAATTGAAGACCAGAAGCCCAACATGATGGAAATTAGAGGGTCCCACGCGGCCTACTGTACCTGGTCGTGTGGGCCCACCTCTTTTCCCTCTCGTGGCTCTGATGCCGTCCGTTTTCATCTCCGTGGCTTCGTCTTGACCTAATACCGACTATAAAAATAGCCCCCCGAGGAGTTTCGCGAGGCAGCGGCAGAGAAACACAAAACCACGAAACAGAGAGACAGAAGGCTGCCACCGGAGAAGATTGGAGGGGGGAAACGCCGCCGGAATTGCCTCCAGAGGGCTCCACCCCCCTCCGGCGTGTTCGTCATCAACATCTACAGCAAGAACATCTCCACCATCATCACCATGATGAAGGGGGAGTAGTCCACCCCCTGGACTAGGGTTTGTGGTGGTAACTTATGTCTCTCTCCTCTCTCTTGAGCTTCACTAATTAGTACCGTATGAGCTGCTGAACATGATTACGGTCATCTATGTAATACCTTTGTGGTGAATATTGTGGTATGAGATGATTTGTTATGCATTTACCGTTGTGTTGGAGCTTTTGTGATTTGTCATACTTTGGAGATATTCTATGATGCATGTGATGGTTTGATTTATGCATAATGTCTTGTTTATCCTTCTCATGAGGTGATTGACACCACCAAGTGTAGATAGATGAGAAAGATGTGGTCACACACACGAAACATAAATCATTGCACTAGTGTTTAGAATATTGTCCATTAATAAGTATGATGTATGTGAGTACGGGATGGCTGATGTGACACGGCATAGGTATTGAGTGAAACAGTACTGCCCAACATCCTTTATCTGGGGGTAAAAAGGAAGAGTATGATGTGGGAGTGAGAGCAACCACGCTAGCCTTACGAGGGTGACCTAGCAACACAAATGAGTACTTCTTTCAACTAGGTGCTTTAGGACATATAGCCGTCATAAAAGCTATCATTAAAACATGACAATTGTGTGTACTTTATCTATAACATGATAATCACCGTAGATGAGTGAGAGAGAGGATTAAGTGAACCCATGAACCCATGTCCATTGTTCCTAGAAGAGAAAACCTTTGTCTTGTCCTCTTGCGTTGAAGAGGATTGGGACACTTTTGTTTTGCTACATCAAACTTCCATCCATTAATACAACCACCTTGTTCTTTAAACTTGTTTAGTGCATAATCAACTAAAACTTGTGACACTTTAGTCGGAGGGAATAGATAACTTTTCCTTCTTGCTCCTGCGGATCGATACCTTACTTGCACATTGAGAGGTGCTACAGTGATCCCTTACTCTTGGGGGTTATCAATCAGCTGCTCGTTTCTCGGCAAAGTTCTTGTCGCCTGGGATAGACAATGACTAGCTCAATCGCAAGATAATGAAAAATAGGTGAATAACTTTGAATGAGGCCAAAGTAACTTACGGCACAATCTGAGATTATCCTTCATAGGTCAAGTACAGTGTACTCCCATCGGGAGCGTGTAAATTTTTTCTTCGATTAACATATGCAGGAAAATACGAATTTGAGATTATCCTCCATTATAAGTAATAAAGCACAATCTCGGGGGCTACTCCCATCGGGAGCGCTGTCGCGCACCCGATAGATTCAAAGGAAAAAACGACAGTCTATTAGCAGCTCGACTCAGTCAAAAGTAAAAAAGCAAAAGGTCAAAAGAATTCCTGAGCTACGTCAGTCGATGATATTTCGGATGCTGCATGCAAAAAAAATGCAAAGGTAAGACCCGCCGATCAGTCCAGCCGGGCTAAGGACCACTCCGGCAGTGTTAAGTCCTTAAAGTTTTTCGTGTCAGCAGACATGATGAAAAATCCTGGCGGGCGCGCTAGGTAGCAAAATTAAAACTGTGGAACGATTCAGTAAGACCTCAACGGCCTGAGTCGAATCTGTCCAGTATGTTCCAGGTTCGAGCCCAAGGACTCGAATTTGATTGAAGGCTAGTAAGGTTTTGCCCAAATCTGCAGTTAGCTGGTCTCGATTAGTCGAGTAAAACCAGGCCTACTAAGTCATAATCCTTTGGCGAATCATAAAATGACAGTCGAAAATTAATATGAAACATAAAACACAGGCACAAGCATGGGACGTGCACTATCAAGTGAGTCCATGTCTGATTCTTCGAGTCAGCCAAGCACTCGGGGGCTAATGACGAGGTTATACCAAACGGGTACCCTACCATGAGGGTACCTGGTGCACGTAATGACTAAAACCCAATTGTCAATAGTCCGATGAAGCCCAACAAGGGAGGCCCAAGATGAAGATTGCTTCCCAAGTTAGGCATAGTCGGTTATAGTTTCCTTATCTGTAAAACCTAGTCGGTTACGTACCCGAGACCCAGCCCACTATATAAAGGCTGGGAGGGTGACCGATCAAGGGCACGCAATACCAGAATCACCAAACCCTAGCGAGATCAAACCCTTGCTAGATCCTTGTAACCGCACCATATTCCACAATCAATACAGACAGGCAGGAAGTAGGGGTGTTACCTCAGTCGAGGGCCCTGAACCTGGGTAAATCCTGCTGTCAGCCGACGATTCTACCTACACTACGCGTTCTCTACCACATAACTCTAACCCTAGGTAACTCAACTATGGGTATTGCCGAGGACACCCCTCGTCAGCGGCCGACCTAGGTGGGCCCCTCCTGCCTAGGTCGGTGCGGCCCAGGTGGGCCCCACCCGCTGGCCGAACAAGGAAGAGAGGGAGGGGAGGGAGAAGTTGGAGTCCTACTCCAACTCCAACTTCCATGCCAAATTGGGCAAGGGGAAACTTTCCCCTTGTCCAAGTTGAGTTGGACTACGAAAGGCTTCCCCTTTTCCAAGTCTCCCTACCTCTTGGTCTCCTTTATAAACCCCACCCCCTCCTCATTGGAGGATAGACAAGTTATTCTCAAGTTTAGATCTCTTCTAGTTGGATTAGAGGGACCTCTAATTAGAGGAGACCTATCCGATTAGACTAGATCTAATCTCTCTCTCTCTCTCTCTCCTTCTCATGTGTTGAGATCTCCACCTTCATATACACCAGCAGACTTCGAGGTTGGACGGCGAAGCCCTGCTGAACCTTTCCAGTGTACGTGTGCAACTGTCTCACGACGGTTGTCCCTTCAGCTGTTGAATCAAGGTGGTGAAGCGAAGGAGAAGAAGGCGTCGGAATCTCTCTACCAGGCTTGGTTGAGAGAGACCGCGATCGGCTACATCGACTACGTCATCAACACGTTCTTCCGCAATCTACGGTGTTGGTAACATATACTAAACTAGATCTGGGATCTTCGTATTCGCATGTATCTCGATAGTAGATCTTGGGAGGTGTTGCATAGCAATACGTGAAATTTTTAATTTACCGTACGCGCAACCCAATAGTGGTATCAGAGCGATCTATGCGTAGATACATGATTTGATCTAGAGCACATGGTATGTGCGGGCACCGCATAAGTTTGTGCGGGTATGTTATTGAAGAAGCTGCCTCTAACATTCAGTTTATTTATGGATGCTTCCTAATATATCACTTTAAGAATTGTTTCCGATAGCATAGTTTGATCTTACGAACTTCTGGCAATCCGCGGACCTTCCGGCTGCTCCTAGTATGCTTGTTGGCGCCAACGAAGTGCTTCAGTAGCTTCGGGTCTTTCTATAGTTGGATTCGTTGACTTGGTGGTGGAAAGGGCATGTGGACTAGGTCCACACGGGGGTCACGCGCACCAGTGAAGTTTAGAGGGGGAGCAGCAACGTGCTTGTAACGTTGGGTTGTCCCTCACCCCACAAAGTCAATCTAGCAACATGAATTAACATGCTTAGTAAGGAGCGTAGAATTTCCGGTTGTCCCGTTGATCCTACAAGCCACGCTAAAAGATGCAAACAAACGTTAGAGGAACGTCTATCTCTGTTTTGCAGGATTTGTGATGTGGTATAGTCTTAAAATATTATTTTGTTGACTAACCCTTTTTGTTGTGGCCGATGTGTCGTTCTTATTCATCGAGCCATGGTGGTAGTGGAGGATAGGAGAAGGCATGCAAGTGTCGTGAACCTCGACATGGCCACGCCGATGGAAGGTGCCATCGGCGGACGGAGCAAGAAAGACTATACTACATCACACAAGTGTTAATTTACTAGCGATTGTTTTATATGTGTTTTTCTTGTTCTTCCCTTGATTGCGCAGTAGTGTGATTATTAGGGAGATTCCTCAGTAGCTTACAAAGTTTAATTACTTAAAGCTAAAATTGAAAATATCAAGGAGTTCGTGTCATCCAACCGCAGCACCGTCAAACCGGATGCTTGTTGCCGTACGCCCTGTATCCAGGAGTAATGTGTACCAAGGGTTCGGGAGGCGGGCATGGACGGTCCTAGCAGCAAAAGCGGTTGGTTGTCTTGTCGTCCTGGCATAACTAGTTATGAGTTCGGAGCACTACATCGAAAGATGAAACGGAAATCATGGCAGGAAGTGATTGGTCTGTTGACCTACCCCTTCGTCGTAGTGGAAGACATGTATCCATGATTCACACTACTGAGGATTGTGCATTTCGTATACACTAAGTTGATCCTGGAAATATCAATTTTAGTGAGAGCACTTTACATTTAGTTTTAAATTTAGTGCTAGATAATAATTATGAACATGTCTAAGTGAACTTAATTGTTGTAGATCAATGGCTAAGATAGCACCCACATTTAACCTTGGACCACTGATTGAGAAGAAACCCCTGACTGCAAATGGGAGCAATTATGCTGATTGGATTCGCGCCCTAAGGATTGTTCTTAGAAACGCGAAGAGCGAGTATGTTCTGGATGGCCCTCTACCTCCCATGCCGGCGGTGGAGGCGCCGCAAACTGAATTCGAGGAGTACACCTTGAAGAGTGATACTGCCATATCGGTTCAGTGTCTCATGTTGACATGTATGGACCTGAGTTGTAGAAGAAGTTTGACCAATCTTCTGCTTATGACATGGTTGTCGCACTCAAGGCCATGTACCAGACTCAGGCTAAGACTGAGCGTTATGAAATAACGAAGGCATTGTGGTCATGTCACATGGCAGAAGGAGGCTCTGTGAGCGAGCATGTAATCAAGATCTTTGGTTATGGTACTAGGCTTGAGGCGCTGGGATTTCCAATTCGGCCGAGCTAAGTATAGATTTGGTGTTGGCTTCCCTCCCCCGTCTTACAGCGGTTTCATCATGAATTACAACATGAATGGGTTGGAGAAGACACCAAATGAGCTGCTTGCAATGCTGAAAACTGCTGAACCTAGCGTGAAGAGGGAGAACAATCAAGTTTTGATGGTTACCCAATCCGCTAAGTTCAAGAAGAAGAGAACAATGAAGTCTAAGAATGCTAAGGCATTGGATAAGGCTACTACTCAAACAAGAGGAATCTGAGTGCTTCTTCTGTAAAGGAAGGGACACTGGAAGAGGATCTGTAATAAATTCATGTCCCTAAAGAAGAGATCTTCTAAGGGCAAGAAAGGTATAAGAGTTATACTTAAATGATATTTGTCAATCTTACCAGTAACTCTGGAAATATCGATTGCTAATTTATTATGCAATGATATAGGAGATGCGGCAAGTAAGGTGACAGAGGAGTAAAGGTGGTGATGTGCGTCAAGCTCGGCGCATGAAGTTTCATCCACAAGATGAAGGCATCTCCAATTTACTTTTCAAGTTTTAGTTTAAGTGATTTGAATGTTTCGACCTAAGGTTATTTTGTAATAGGATCGCATTTGGCGATGAAAGTACTCTTGTGATTTTGTGAGATTTTATCTCTCGTTTATCAAAGAATATTTTGGATCGATCCCTTCGTGGATGATCAAGTTACAAATCTCTTGAATTATGGAAATATCATTTGTTCTAAGATATATTGTGAAGATATTGATACCACCTTCGTGTGGCACTATTGTCTCAAATAGATCATAGTAATATGATGGAAGGATTTTGAGATATTGCACATAGTGAAGTTAATCAATAATGAGTTTTAAGATAGTCAATATTTTATTTGATATCTTGGGACTACACAATATTGTTTTAGAAATATTGTCTTAGTAATATGATGAATAGAAATTTATTTCGATTCATGTATTTGATCAAGCTTGATTAAATAATTGCTAAGATATTGTTGCTTGCAGAATTATTCCTAGAAATCCAATTACAGTATTTATTGCATTGTTTTAGTTTTAGCACAAAGGATAGTCTTTTATGATATTCATGTCATAGTCTTGAAAGATAGACATATTGGGACATGATGATTTAGATACTTGGAATTTCTAAAAAGATGTTCGAATCTAAAATAAAGAAGACTTAGGAATATTTATCTTATGAGTTGTGTCATAGTTTTGAAAGATAAACATTGCAAGACACAAAGAATTTGGGACCTAAATTTTATGAAAGATTGAAACTTGATCCTAAAGGAGGAAGATAAATAGAGATTTGTTTCGTTGGTTATTCCAATAAGTTAATTGGAAATCCTTTTATAACCACCACATAAGTGACAATGTTTTGCCACTAAGATAAAAGTGATTCTTGAGGAATTTATTCTTCTAAAGAATTCAAGTGGAGGATAGTGAAATCTTGAAGAGATTATTTGAATCTTCGGAAATAGTTATCAGATGTTGTGCAAGCGGAAGCAATTCCAGTTGACAAGTCTTTTAGACTAATACCGAGAGTCTATGCATTTATGCATGACGTCTTGTCAAGATAAATTCACTTAACCGAAATAGTTAGCATTTGAGTTTCTAGGAAACTTTAATGTTAAAACAAAATAAAGAAAGATATGTGCTAGAATAAGACCCCAATAGATTATGACTTAGATGTCATATACATTTAATATCATTATTGTTGAGTTATATAAACTCAATAAGGATTTTTTGTTACACGAAAAGATGATCACAAAGTTATGTTGATCAAGGAAAGTATTTATGATAAGAGTTTATATAAGAAATTGACAAAGACAAATTCCTTTCAAAAGTAAAGATGGATCGAGGTTGTGCACTAGTACAGCTCGAGGGTCTTTTGTTAATTGAATATAAATCAAATCATAAAAGTAATATATTTGTCTAGGACAAATAAATGATATTAAAAGGAGAAATAAGAAACAAAGTTTTGTTTTGAGTTTCAAGTAAATAAAGGAAAGTCATAGTTTCATTTAAATCAGTGGGAGCTTAGTTATATTATTCAAGTTTGAACAATGTAATTTAATAGATTGTTTTGTTTTGATACAATGTGTAGTGTTATTAAAGGAAATTAATAACATGCATGTTTGGAACATAATCGTCACATCATATATGGAAGTTGCCGTATATTGATGAGATATAATGTTGCGGAAATTTCATTGAGGGTGTTTTGAATATTATTCAAAATACGAGAGAATGAAAATTCTCATAAAGTTTAGGGAAATTCATGTGCAAGAACCATGGCTGTTTCGTACGGTGGTGAGCATGATCAATTGATTTGAAATCTTGATCATAAAGGAATTTCTCAAGATATGAAATTTTAAGATCAAAACAAAGTAGTCAAACTTGATTGTTGACAAGTTGAATTTGCTAAAAGTTCAATTGACTCCAATTAAGATGAGGATTCTCCATAAGGTGTATTTTGAAGAAGTTACTTCAAAAGTGAGAAATACTCATAATGTAAGTGTTGCATTGGAAAATCTTATGAGATAAGTATAAAGGTTAAGACAAGGATTAGATGACAATTGTGCATCACAAATGATGGGTATGTTTATGTAAAACTGTGAGTCTATATTACGAAATCTACAACAAGTAGCAAAGATAGTGGGAGCGTAAAACTTCCATGATGAAGGGTTGTCGGTTCATTGTATAAACAAGGTGTGGTTCTTTATACGAAGAAAACAACTAATTGGTAAAACAATGAAATTGCATTCTTAGTAAAGGTTCCAGGGTTTCACCTAGAATGACCAGTAGCTACAAGTGATCATGATCAATTGAGGTCGTGCATGAAAAGATGTATATCTTTTTGCATAAGAAACACAAAGTTCACATAGTCAACATTTGGGACTAAACGGACAAATGTCAACCACAGAAAGGTGAGCATAAGAAACACCGAACATCGTCAAGCTGTTAAACTTATGCAAACTAAACATTGCCAGATGTGCAAGTGGGAGACTGTTGGATATATGCCCAAAAGGCATGTAGAGAATATGAATACGTAAAATATACCCTAGTTCTTTTACGGACTAATTCTTGAATGCTAGATGACGCGGCTTTTCCTAGTTATGGATATAGAGTTTATGTCAGCATCAAGGATGGCATATTATTGGATAATAATGTGGCTGGGTCACCCAAGTGTTGGTATGCTAAGAGATTCTGTTAAATAGTCTTTTTGTCCATAGCTTTATCACAGAAAGGTTGTTCTATAACATGTCCTTGCGGCCCACGGTGGGGCACGACGGCGCAGCGGCCGGCCAGGCGGGCCCCACCCGCCAGGTCGGCAGCGTCCAGGGCGGGCCCACGTGGCGGCAGGCGGCCGAGGCGGTGGCTGGCCAGGCGGGCCCCACCCGCCAGGCGCGGCGCAGGGCAGGGCGGCCGACCTAGGTGGGCCCCACCTGCCTAGGTCGGTGCAGCCCAGGTGGGCCCCACCCGCCGACCGAACAAGGAAGAGAGGGAGGGGAGGGAGAAGTTGGAGTCCTACTCCAACTCCTCCTTCCATGCCAAATTGGGCAAGGGGAAACTTTCCCCTTGTCCAAGTTGAGTTGGACTAGGAAAGGTTTCCCCTTTTCCAAGTCTCCCTACCTCTTGGCCTCCTTTATAAACCCCACCCCCTCCTCATTGGAGGATAGACAAGTTATTCTCAAGTTTAGATCTCTTCTTGTTGGATTAGAGGGACCTCTAATTAAAGGCGACCTATCCGATTAGACTAGATCTAATCTCTCTCTCTCATTCTCATGTGTTGAGATCTCCACCTTCATATACACCAGCAGACTTCAAGCTTGGAAGGCGAAGCCCTGCTGAACCTTTCCAGTGTACGTGTGCAAGCTCTCAGAGGGGAGGTCTGTCTCACGACGGCTGTCCCTTCAGCTGTTGAATCAAGGTGGTGAAGCGAAGGAGAAGAAGGCGTCGGAATCTCTCTACCAGGCTTGGTTGAGAGAGACCGCGATCGGCTACATCGACTACGTTATCAACACGTTCTTCCACAATCTACGGTGTTGGTAACGTATACTAAACTAGATATATGGATCTTCGTATTCGCATGTATCTCGATAGTAGATCTTGGGAGGTGTTACGTAGCAATACGTGAAATTTTTAATTTACCGTACGCGCAACCCAATACCCTGAGGAGTTCCGCGAGAGTCATGAAGTTGCATTCTGAGGGTATTAGTATCAGGGACCTTAGAGTTTAAGGCTATGGTGGGACTCTATGTCTTAATAACTCTTGTGCAGTCATTTACTTGGCCATAAGAACCATCATAAGGGGATTTAGATTATTTATTTAGCTTTTCCTAATTATGGCTCTGTCTAAAAGAAGATTAAAACTTGACAAAATGCTTACCTTGTTGTTCTAGAAATATTTATGCCATGAAGTCTAGGTAGCCCTTGGGAACGTTCTCCACTAATAAGAAACACACACTTGAGCTTGTCCTCTTGCTGCATAGAGGATTGGGCTTTCCCCCTTCGAGAGCTTTCATTTGTCATATTTTATTTTCAACTTTTTTACTTTATTGCAAACTCTACGCCAAAAAGCCAAAAACACTTGCATCATTTAATCATTTCCGTTTGTCTAGTGCATAGATAATAAGAGAAGTGACACTCTTATTTGAGAGGATAAATACTTATATCTTCTACTCCTCGTGGATCGATACTATACTTACACATTGAAGATTTCAACGATCCCCTATACTTGTGGGTATCAGTCGCGCACCCCCTTCGTGGGACGGCCTGATGCGATAATACCTCTAGTTCTCGGTTTTCTGCACTTTTCAGATATGTTTTTTTTTATTGTTTCTTTTTCCTTTCTTCTATTTCATTTTTTTCCTGTTTCTTTTTTCGGATTTGAAATTTTTTTAGTTCTTAAAACATGTTCAAAACTAAAATTGTTCAGTTTTCGGAAAACTTCAACTTTAAAAAGTGTCAGTGTTTAAAAATGTTCAAAAGTAAAAATTGTTCAGTTTCAAAAAATGTTCATATTTGGAAAAAGTTGACGAAAAATATCAGTTTAGAAAATGTTCAGTTTTAAAAACCGGAAATTAAAAAACAGAAAAAAAGAAACGAAAAGAAAAAGGGAAAACGAATAAGAAATTCGAAAAAGAACAAGAAGAAAACAAAAGAGGGCATACTTTTTTTCTTTTTGAGTGGAGAGTACGTACTGAACAATTGTGTGTACTGTGCGTGTGTTTGCGAAGCTAATTGGGCCCGGCCCAGAGAGGAGCTCTTCAGGCAGCGGTAGCCTTATACGGTGCTAACGGGCGCCGCGTCGGGTTCGCCCAGCGCCGTCACTGCTAACCGCAATTGAGCACCAAGGTGGCAAGGTGTGAGAGAAGCGGAATAAGAGCATCTCCAACGGGAGGCCCCAAATCCGGTCCCTAAAGTGACCGCAGACGCGTTCGGACGCGTTCATGGACACCAACCGGACAACCCTCAAAACTAGTGTCCTACAATCACAATGTTCAAATTTTGACACCCAAATCCATGCAAGCCATGCACGTCCATCATAGAGGTAGTTTTGATGTTGAAATAAATAGTTCACACCACGTTATTACAATTAATAATTGTATCTAAACAAATAAAAGTAGTCGGACATAAAAGTTCACATTATTCAGACACAAATCATTGCAAATTAAAAATCAGTCTCTCCCCATGAAGGCATACAGGTGTTCCACCAGATCTGTGAGTAGTTGGGTGTGCACTACTTCATCTCAAAGTTGTCGATGCATCTCAAGGAATTGCATGACATACTCTGCTTCTTGTTCAGGTAGGTGGACATGTTCTCCAGGCTTTTCAAATTCAGAGCGAGCAGCCCCTTCTCCCTCATCCTCCACAATCATGTTGTGCAAAATTACACAACAAGTCATGACCTGCCATAGAACCTCCGGATCCCACATCATAGCCGCTCCACGAACTATGCCCCAACGAGCTTGCAACACACCAAATGCCCTCTCCACATCTTTCCTAACTGATTCCCGCGCAGCTGCAAATGCACATCTTTTGGGAGTAGTGGGATTACCAATAGTTTTCATAAAAGCCGCCCACTGAGGATATATACCATCTGCAAGATAGTATCCCATGGTGTAGTCGTGTCCGTTGAGGGTGTAGTTGCATGGTGGAGCTTCCCCATCACAGACCCTCTTGAACAGGGGAGAGCGCTGAAGCATATTGATGTCGTTGTGAGAACCGGGCATGCCAAAAAAAGCATGCCAAATCCACAAGTCTTGAGATGCCACAGCTTCAAGTACAATTGTGGCCTCCTTGCTGTGCCCTTGGTACTGCCCATGCAATCCCGTTGGATAGTTTTTCCATTGCCAATGCATGCAATCCACTGAACCTAGCATATCAGGAAATCCACTTCCTTCTCCTAGGGCAAGTAGCCTTGCGGTATCCTCGGCATTAGGTTCTCGCGGATATTTTGTCCCAAAAACCTTCACGACGGCGTATGCAAAGTGCTCCATAGCCTCGATGCATGTACTCTCTCCCATCCGGACATACTCGTTTATGGCATCAGCGGCTTTCCCATAGGCAAGCATCCTCAAAGCAGCGGTGCATTTCTGCATAGGGGAGAAGGATAGTTTTCGGCAGCAATCATACCTCAACTTGAAATAATCATCATACTTTGTGACTTCCTCCTGTATGTGCTCAAATAGCCTTGAGCTCATCCGGAACCGGCGTCGGAAAAACCCCTCATGAAACACCGGTTTCGGACGCTTGAAGTAATCTTCATAGAGATCTCGAGCGCCTTTGACCTGTCACGAGCCATGGTGATCCGCCCCTTAATTGATCCCTTGAAGTTAAGAACATGCTCCTCCTTCTTCTCCATTTCCTCTTGCATGCTCATCATCGACATGACGTCCACTTCGTCTCCGTCGTCAAGCTTCTCTTCATCACTCGACCCGTCGACGAACTCCTTGAAAATGAACTCATCGACGGCCGCGTAATCATTCTCCTCATCGGACGAAGAATTCATGCCTACATACCATGGAAACTTGCTCAAAAATCCGGCTCCGGCGTTTCAACAAACACTTTGAGAGCGAGGTGGATGTCGGCCGATGCAAAATGTATCGGAAACGATGCGGCGACGGTGAATTCGTCCGCCAACGGGCTCCGGCGGCTGCCCCAGACTTGGGCACGGACTCTGTGACTTCGGGGGCGGCGTCAAAGTCGAAGGGGGGCGGCGATGGAGAACAATGGGCGGGCAAGCTGGACGGAGCGGCGGTGGAAGAGGAAGAAGCAATGGTTTCCGTCCGATTTGAGGGGAAAATTGGGTAGGCCCGCCTTGACAGATCCGACGTGGCGGACGTGTCCGGGCGGCCCCAAACCCGCCCTACATATGGACTGCCTTTGAGGTGTGCCGGACCGCCCGGACGTTGGGCTGACAATAAGGGAGTCGGTTGGGTAGCGGTTTTTGGGCCAAATGCCATCCGGGCTGTCCGCCCGGGCGTTTGGGATGACTTTGAGGGCCATGACTGGAGATGCTCTAAGGTGTGATGGATTTGGGGATTTTGCAACCCGTGAGGACCTTTAGGTCGCTCGTTAGCGGTGCTTTAGCTTGGCGTCGCCTACAACTTTCTTAATTGGACCGCAGCCCAATGGATAATGCGCGCGCGAAAAAAAATTGTTCCATTGTAAGAGTGTATGTACGTTTTTCAAATCCAAAAATAACTTCAAAAATGTTTTTCAAAACACGAATATTTTATAAATCTGAATATTTTCAAAATATGAACCATTTTAAAAATTTGGAACCATTGTCAAATTAAAATCATTTTTTAATTTGGAACCATTTTAAATCTGGAACAATTTTCAAAATGGAACCATTTAAAAACTGAATATTTTTAAAATTGGGAACCGTTTTAAATTCGGAACACTTATAAAGTTGGAACCATTTTTTTGGAAACATTTTTATTTTAGAACCATATTCAAAATTTTGCAACAATTTCAATTTTGCAACAATTTTAATTTTGGAATAACTTCAAAATTGGAACCATTTTCAAAATTTACAACCATTTTCGAATAAAATAAAATAAAATAAAAACGGAAAAGAAAATAAACAGAAAAAGGAAAAACATAAACATAAAACAAAAATGAAAAATAAAAATAAAAAGATTCCAGCCAAACTGGCCAAGCCCGCTAGAGGGTCCCCGTTAGCGCTGCGAACGATACGTGCCGCTAATGGGAGGCATATAGGCATTGTCGTGCAACCCTAATCGAGACAGTCCCTATACGTTCACCCTCCTGGGCCTTAGTACTATACAATAGCGAATCGGCCCACAACGTCTGAAACTTCAAATGGAAACCTGCGTCCCTCCGATGCATAAAGAGACGTCATCACCCGCATTCCTCCTATGCCGGGGATCGAGAAGGCAAGTTTGCCGCCGGCGAGTCGAGACTGGTTTTCATCGACCGTGCATCATCTCTCTCATATGCCGGTTCAGAGAATCTGCTCGGGAAGGTAACCTAAATGGTCGGCCTCTCTGAAACGAATCCCCTCTCTCGTCGGAGGACTGAGAAGAGGGGACATACCCAACCACCATCGCCGAAATTGGATGCGAAGTTTCATTCGCCGCGCTAAGGAAAGGTCGCGCCTCCGCCGATAGCTTCGAGGTCTTCGTGCGCACCACCTCCCTAAGTCGCTTTGCCATCGCCTCCAAATCTGAATTCCCCTTCCTCTGCCTTGTTTTGTACTCGTTCGCACATCTGAAAACATTGGTAGTGTCGCTGTCGGCGATCATCGTAGATCCACATTGTATTCCTCCTCCACTATATCGTCATCCTTGATCTGCTCCTCTCGAATCGCCCAAAATTTCCAACCAAACTTCGACATCGCCACGAGCTCAGCACGCGCATGTTGCTCGTGATCTACTAGGGTATGGCGAGAGCAACCGGTGTATGTGTGTTCTGGCCGCTCACTCGCTGGAGTTGGCGGTGTCTCGCTAGCGAGGAGCGAGGAGTTCTTGTGCATCTGAACCGATATGATGTTACTCAGCAAGCGTTCCCTATCGGGTACTATTTCATTTTTGCAGTATACTACTAGTATATTTACTTGAGAGTAATTTTACATATCATGAAAAATTTGTGTCTAGGTCATGCTTTAGATGTTTGCTTCGTATGAACTAATGCTTTTTGAATTTCCAATTTCATAATAATAACTTGTTGCATTGCATTTTTGTTTTTAATTTACATTGCGTTTTTTTTAGCATTACTTGTTTTTTTTGTTGTTGCATTGCATGGGCGTGTGCCGTCAATTAGAGTCAAACACACCGATGGCCCATGAAAGGGTACGTGCAAAGAAGCCTGCTGGGTGCTATATAGTCCGGTCCAGTCCCGTCCCCAATTCCCCATCCCTCCACCCCTGTCCCATTGAATTCAGAAAACAGCAACAAAGTTCAGAGTTCGGAAGAACTCCGGTGAGGCGACGGGTCGGGATGTTGAGGTATGAAGCCTTGAATCCGACGCTCATGGAGGAGCAGCGCGCCGCCCAAGAGTGGGCAAAGGCCGGGCGCGCGTGGCGCGACGCCGCAGCTCACTGGGAGGTAGCGGTGATGAAGAACCCGGGGCTCTTCGAGGTCCTCACGCGCTGGGCTTCGGCCGCGAGTTCGTGGGGCTTTGCTGCTCGCGCCTGGGTTCCGCGATCCGGCGAATCGTGGATTCCCGGCAATCACGCATGGACGTCTGCTTCCGACCACTGGGCTGTCGTCGCCGACCACTGGGCGCTTGCAAGCGTGAAGTGGGCGGTCGCTGCCCAGAGCTATCCTGGGTGCGCTGGTGAGTCGTTACCTTCTGCTGCTTCTGCACTCGATTGGGCATCAGCCTCGGTGGCCTTGGCCAACCCGCGGAGTATCTGGGAGGCGCCACTCGTCGAGTGGGCAATGGCGGCTGACCTGTTTGCGGTGGCTGGTGAGCGCGCGGCGCAGCTAGCAGCCTGGGCACGCGCCGGTGAGGAATTCGCGACTGTTTCTTGCAGTTTCTTGATTCTTGCTGTATCTTGGTTCTTGATGTTCCAATTGCCGTTGTTGGAGAGAGAGATGGCGGAGTCTGGCGACTCGCTCGCCGCCCACGGCGCGTCCGCGTCGCGGCCGTCCGGCCGGCCGGTTCTGGGACTCCCCAGAGACCTCACCGCCGGCAGCTCGCGGGGGTGGGCGCCGCCGGCAGACGCTCGCTCCGCCTGCGTGGATGGCGGAGAGTTCGGGATCGCGGTTTGCCTGCCTAGGAGACCTAACCGCCGTGCCGTCCGGGCTCGACGGCTACGATGAAGATCATGTCGCCGTCCAGGTGGCCATGGCGTCTCTGACTGAGAGAGCGACGCACAGCGAGGTCCAGCCGGAGACGGTGCCTCTGGGATGCCGCGCTCGGAAGAGGAGCTCGTCCAGGAATTCTGGGACATCGCCGGGTTCCCGTCGCCGTCGTGTAGATCCTGGGAGAGGACGTCGCCGCCGACTAACTTAGGTAAGGGGTGTTTGTCGCCTGTGTGCAGGACGCCGAAGCCGACCTCGGAGCTGGTGGTGGAGCCGCCGGGGAGACGCTGTGGTCGTAGGGGAGCGGTCTCTTCCGCGGCCGGGCTCCGTCTCACGCGTTCGCCGCCTCGGATGGGGCCGTGGAGGGGGCCGCTTCCGCCCCGCCGCATCTCGCCGCCGCCGGTGCTAGGCACGTTCTTAGACAAGGCTTTGAAGAAACGGCCGTCACCGGAGAAGATGGCCGCCGCCGATCCGTTTCCTGCGGAGTTCACGGAGGACCCGGCGGGATTTCAAATTTTGAATCCTCCTCGCCCGGGACCCACGTGTCAGGCTAGAGCCGGGACTGATCTTGGCCGTCCATCGCCGTGGACGCATCTCCACCGTCCGCGGCGGCCCTGCCCAAACTCTGGGGCGGTTCGTCCCCGCGATCGCGTTTCTCCGCACTCGCCGCTCCCGCCTACACGCCGCCATCCGCCGCTCCTTCGCCGTCGTCCTCAACCTCCGCGCCGCCGCCGAGCCGGTCGGGAAGATCCTTCGCAGCCGTCGCTGCGACCGCACCTCGCCGCATCGCCGCCCCTCGCCCGCGTCCCGGCGGCGATCCCCGCTCCCGCCCGGCCGCTCCGGCGCCTCAAGCTCAACCGGCGACTCCGCACCTGCAGCAAGCGCAACCTCGGCCGGGGGCTGGGGCAGGTCAGCTCCATGCTGGGGCGTTCCAGCCAAGGGCCGGTGGACCTGCTCCCGCTGCGGCTAATCAGTTTCGGCCTCCAGACGGAACCCCGCCGTTCTTGCCGCTCCAGAACCCGGCTCGGCAGCCGGGGTTCCCGGCATACATGCCGCACCCGGGGCAGTACCAGTTCCCTCCGCTGGTCCCGATGGCCCCCCCCTTTGTTCCCACCTTTGCAGCAGCAGTTTGCTCCCCCGGTGGCGCAGCCGGCGAGGCAAGGGCCGCAGCCGGCGGGGCAGGGGCCGCGGCCCAAGAGGAAGAAGAAGAAGGGGAAGGCTGCTCAACAGCCCCCGGTGCAGCCTCAGTTCCCGACGTTCCAGCCTCCGGCGATGCAATTCGCTCAACAACAGCCCCAGGTGATGCAGTAGTTCGTGCCACCGACGGCTCCGTTTTAGGGACAGCTCGCCATTGCGCCCGTGCCGGCCGTGGGCTCCTCTGCTGCTCCAGAGAGTAACACAGTGGCGGCTCCGCCTGCTGTGACGGTGTCAAAGCCCAAAGGAGGTGGTAAAAAGAAAGTCACTAAATGCTGGAAGTGCGCGGTTGATACTCATTTGACCAAAGGGTGCCCGGTGAAACACTATTGTCTGGTTTGTGATAATGGGGATCATCCTACGATCAGGTGCCCAACTCTTAAGCTGCCATGGCCCACTGCTTTTTCTTCTGGTTATGGTACAGAGGAGACCATCTTTACGCAGTTGCCTGACAGCGTGTACAAGTCTGAGTTGATTCCATGGGGCGCCCCCACGGCGCTGGTGAAGATTAAGGGGGTCCCGGTGCCTGCGACTGCCGTGCAGAATCTAGTCTCCAGGATGTGTCCCTCGAGTTCGTCTTGGACTTGGGAGGCTGTTGCACACGGGGTTGATGCTTTTCTTATTGGCCTCCCGTCGGTTGGGGATCTTCGGCGGATGGATGGGATGGAGATGGGCGTTCCTTCCTTTGCAGCCACAGCTACGGTGTCGATTTGGTCCCCTCCGAGCTTCTTGCCTCTCAGGTCGCTCGAGCAGGTGTGGGTACATGTTCACGGGGTGCCATACCCTCTCAGACACTTCCTCGGTTTGTGGGGCATTGGCTCTCTCATTGGGACGACCCTGGATGTTGATCTTGTCACCCTCAGGAACCAGGGGATTGTGCGTATTCTGGTTGGGATGCCTTGTTCCAAGCCTCTTGACAAGCAGATTGACCCGACCGGACCTTATCTCGGTACAGCTTGTGTGGTCAAGTTGAAGGAGTTTGCCTTCATTTTTCGCCGTGAGCCCGCTGCTTTTGTGGCCCCTCCGGAGTTTGTTCCGTTTTTCTGGAGAGGTGAGGAGGATGATGCTGATGATGAGAGTGGAGGCCTTGAGGAGGGCGTGCAGGGACCATTGGGTGCCCCTGGTATGAACGTGTCTCAAACCTCTAGCATGGAAGTGGATTCTACCCAACCCGCCGGTGCTGCAGACAATGGAAAGCAAGTGGCATACACTGCTCCGATGAAGTCTGTGGCCTTTACTCCCTATAACCCTAATCCACAGACCCCGCGTGGGATCGAGATTGTTTCCCGTATTCGTCGGGAGTCGCCTGAACTGCTGCGAGGTTCCACTGTCCTGCATGTCGCTGGATCACATGACGATGATGTCGCTGCCGCTGCGCTGGGCGTCCTCCATGGGCCTACAAGCGCGCCCGGTGTCGCCTGTGCGGAGCTGCCGCTCACGGCCGCTGGTGGGCTGCCAGCCCACGTCGCACTGGAGGCGACCATGGACCACGAGCTGCTGGGCTGGACCGCGTTCGCCCAAGGTGCAGCTGCTCCGGCCTCTGGAGCCGGGCTGGTGGGAGCTTTGGCGCGGTAGGCCGCTGCCGGGCCTGATGCGCTAGTCACGGTGGCCGGGGCTGCTGGGCTGGGCCTGGGGGAGGCGTCTTCATCGTCTTTTCCTCCCCATAGCCCCTAGGAGAGCTCGGCCTTCGGGGGTGGGATGGGCCAGGTCTCGACTCCGACCTTGACCTCCCCGTCTTGCACTTCACCACCTGCTGAGGAGGGATTGGATGGGTTGGCTGCGACATCACCTCTGCCGCCCCATTCCACTTCACCTTGCACTCCTGCTCCGACTGCGACGGTTTTTGGGATCACACCAGTCCGTCGTAGTGTGAGGTTTGGGGTGGACGCGGATGGGGCTTCCGCGGCGGATGAGGACTCGCTAATGAGGGCTATGCGTCGCAAAGCGGCCCTCAACTTAGACTCCACCGGTACGGATTTAAATTCAAAGTCTTTTCTTTCATTTTCACCGCTTTCAATTCAGTCTAAACTCACTAGTGTAGGTTTTAATCTTGGTAGTAGTAAGAGTTTGATCGACATGTCAACTAAGGTCTTGAGGCATATGGAAGTTGACCGTCTAACGGTTATTCCTAAAGCTTCGACTGTGTTGGCAGCCACCTGTTCGGATGAGGAAGAAGAGATTGCCACTCCTGATGGTCATCTTCTTTCACATCTGATTGGTGAAGTGTCGGGGGAGGGTTTGGATGATGACGGGCTAAGCTCATTGTATGAGTTAAAAGCGACCGGTCGGAAATCTATATCTACCTCTAACAAATACTGGAAACGGTCTAAGTTACCCAAATCACCCATTGTTTACCAATGAATGGCATGTTTGCAAATAGCAGAGGTTTTGGAGACTTGGCTAAACATTTTCATTTTGCTGGTTGTATTCGGGATCATAACTTGGATTTTTTAGCTATTTCTGATACGGGTAGACGGGTTCCCGCAATCTCTATTGAACCGACTTTCGGGCGGTATAGAGTTTGACTGGTACTCGCGTCCCCCTCATGTCCGCTCTGGTGGCATTTTACTAGGCGTCAGGACTGATACCATGGAAGTGTTGGATGTTACGGATGGTGATTTTCATATCAAAATGCACATCCGTAATAAATCTGATAATTTCATTTGGAGTCTCGTCGCTGTGTATGGGCCGGCTCGGGAGGTGGCAAAAACCTCTTTTCTCTGTGAAATGGTAAACCTGACAAAAGATAACCCACACCCTCTTATCATTGGTGGGGATTTCTATTTGCTACGCTTTCCATTTGAGAAAAGTAAGGGTCGATTTGACAACCGTTGGCCTCTTCTGTTCAATGCGGTCATTGACAGCTTGGACTTACGAGAGATCACGATGGTGGGGAGACAGTTTACTTGGGCTAACTCTCTCCCTGAACCCACATACGAGAAACTAGACCATGTCTTGATGGACACCGATTGGGAATCTAGGTTCCCTTTGGTGTCTGTTCGAGCTCTAGAACGTATTGAGGGTTTGTCAGATCATGCTCCCATTCTTCTGACCACTGGAACGCCTAGACCGCAATGCAAACCACGTTTCAAGTTTGAGCTTGGATGGTTGAATCGCGAGGGTTTCCAGGAGATGGTTAAACGAATTTGGGAAAGACCAGTTGCGGGTGACACGCCCATCCAGCGGTGGAACAATAAGATACGTGCTTTACGCACGCACCTTGTTGGTTGGGCACGTCATACGACTGGGTTACTTAAAAAAGAAAAGATACGCCTCTCCTCGATAATAGATGCTCTAGAAGCACTAGCAGAAGTTCGGTTACTATCCGAGCAAGAGATTGAGCTAAAAAGCCAATCCAATGCACAGATAGCGAAACTACTGCGCGAGGAGGAGTTAAAATGGTATCAGCGTTCTAAAGCACAATTCATCCTAGAAGGGGACTCGAATACTCGCTATTTCCATAGCATTGCCAACGGCAGGCATAGGAAAAAGCATATTCATTCTCTAGTACAGGATGAAGGAACGATTGAGGGCCATGAACAATTGAAGGCGTATATCACAAATTATTATAAAGGTCTGTTCGGGGCCCCAGAGGAAGGCAACTTCACTTTGGATGAGTCCAGAACAGAGGATATTCCCCAAGTTTCAGCTGAGGAGAATAGCCTACTTACTAAACCCTACACAGAGGAGGAGGTGAGAAAGGCGGTTTTCCAAATGAAACATAATTCAGCTCCTGGTCCTGATGGTTTCCCGGCTGAGTTCTACCAGAACTTTTGGGATGTCATTAGGTCTGATTTACTCCAACTGTTCGCTTGTCTTCACAATGGACAACTAGAGTTGTTTCGTCTCAATTTTGGCGAGATTATTTTACTACCTAAAGTTAACGAGGCGGAAAGGATCCAACAATTCAGACCTATATGCCTCCTTAACGTTAGTTTTAAGATTTTCACCAAAGTGGCGACGATTCGACTGAACAGTGTGGCAGACCATGTAGTGCGCCCGTCTCAGACGGCTTTTATGCAGGGCCGCAACATCCTAGATGGGGTCGCGGTCCTACATGAAACAGTGCACGAACTACATCGGAAAAAGTTGAATGGTGTAATACTTAAAATTGACTTCGAGAAAGCTTATGACAAAGTTAAGTGGTCTTTCCTTCAACAGACCCTCAGAATGAAAGGCTTTTCTACTGAGTGGTGTGCGTTGATTAATAGCTTTGTCTCGGGAGAAAGTGTCGCCATTAAAGTCAATGATGACACTGGCAGATACTTCCAAACGAAAAAAGGTCTAAGACAGGGTGACCCGCTATCGCCAATACTATTTAATATAGTGGCTGACATGCTGGCTATTCTGATCGAACGCGCTAAAGTCGAGGGTCAAATTGAAGGGGTGATTCCACATCTAGTTGATGGTGGCCTATCAATCCTTCAATATGCTGACGACACAATTCTATTCATGGAACATGACATCGAAAAAGCTCGCAATCTAAAGTTGATTTTGTCAGCTTTTGAGCAACTTTCGGGTCTCAAGATCAATTTCCATAAAAGTGAATTGTTTTGCTTTGACGAGGCTCAAAAAAACGCCGCCTTGTATGCTGAGCTTTTCAGCTGCGAGTAAGGTCAATTTCCTATCAACTATTTGGGTATTCCGATTCATTATCGGACTCTTACAAATGCTGAATGGAAAAGGGTGGAGGAAAGACTTCAATTACGTTTAAATAGCTGGAAAGGCAAACTCTTATCCCTGGGTGGAAGACTGGTTATCATTAACTCAGTACTAACGAATATGGTACTGTACATGATATCATTCTTCCAGTTGCCTAAAGGAGTATTAAAAAGATTGGATTATTTTCGATCGAGATTCTTTTGGCAAGGGGATTGTGAGAAAAAATATCGACTGACTAAGTGGAGTGTGGTTTGCTGCTCTAAAAACCAAGGAGGGCTCGGTGTTCATGACCTTGAGGTAAAAAACAGAGCCTTGCTTGGTAAGTGGCTTTTTAAACTTCTGTCGGAAGATGGAGTTTGGCAATCCCTCCTAGGAGAAAGTATATGGGAGATCAAACTGTTTCTCAGATTCTCTGGAAACCTGGTGATTCACACTTCTGGGCTGGACTTATGTCCACAAAGAAATTATTTTTCCCACATGGATCCTTCACAATTAGGGATGGTTCGAAATTCGATTCTAGGAGGATAAATGGCTAGGCCATTATACCCTCAAAGAACAATACCCGGCTCTGTACTCTATTGTACGAAACAAAGGCGATACGCTCGCCAAGGTGTTAGGTTCTCAACCACCAGATGTTTCGTTCAGAAGAAGTTTACTTGGAACAAGACAGGCTTCCTGGAATGCTCTGTTAATTCGATTGGATTCAATCCATCTATCGGAAGGTCCAGATAAATTTAAATGGAATCTCACGACGAATGGTAAATTCTCGGTTGACTCCATGTATAGAGCTCTGATTCTTCCTGAAGTTCCGGTCGATAGTAGGAATAATAATAAAATTTGGAAGATGAAGATCCTGCTAAAAACTAAAGTGTTTGCGTGGTATCTTCGTCGAGATGTAATTCTTACAAAAGATAACATTGCCAAGCGTAATTGGCACGGAAGTAAAAAGTGTGTCTTCTGTCACCATGACGAGACTATCGATCACTTATTCTTCCATTGCGAGTTCGCCAGGTCTATATGGTCAGCCATCTAGATAAGTTCTACCTTACATCCCAAATATCGGTTGTGAACATTTTTGGCTCCTGGTTAAATGGGGTGGATCCGAGGTTTAAACTATTCAGTAGGGTGGGTGCGATTGCTGTTATTTGGTCGCTATGACTATGTAGAAATGACAAGGTTTTTAACGATAAAAATGCTTCTGTTATGCAGGTTATTCATCGGTGTACTGCGACGCTGCGAGCATGGTCGGCATTGCAGCGAGTAGAGCACTGGAGCTTTTTTGTGGAGGTGGCGTCACGTCTGGAGGCAGCGGTCCGGGAATTATACACCCGACATGGATGGCAGCATAGACTTCGGATTGATCTACCAGCTTCATAGGCGGATCTATTATTTCTCATTTTGATATGTAATCCGTCTTTTTATTTTTATGTCGAATTGGTTACTCGTGAATTTGTGTCTGTGTGCATCTCAGCTATGCAGAGGCCGGGTGTAATGCTTAAAACTCTTAAGTAATAGAGTCCCTTTATAAAAAAAAATTGCCGTTGTTGCGTTCAGGTCCTGTGGCCACCCCACCCACCCACCCACCCACCCACGCCAAGCCTTCAGTTGCTGAGAAGGGCGTGGATTCGGCTCCGGAGAACCACTCGGCCAGGGACGGCGCGGCGGACATTGCAGCCTGCGCACGCGCCGGTGAGGAATTTGCTGCTGCTGCTGCTGCTGCTGCTTCATCTCGCGGTTTCAAGATTCTTGGTTTTCTAATTTCTCCTTGTGGGTTCTTGGTTATCCAGGGCCAGTCGCTGAGATGGGGAACGCCCCCCGTGAGACTGGGGAATCCGCTCCCCCGCCTCCTCGTCGGTTGCCGTTGCCGGGAGTGGGAAGGCTACCCAGGAGACGGCGCGGGAGGACACGGCCCACCGCGTGGCCGGCGACGAGCCGTCGAGGATCGAGAAGGAAGCGCTGACCATGGCCGCGGGGATGCGACGGGCACCTCCGTCAACCTTTCGCTGGCCGAGGACCGCGCCGCCGCGGAGGAGGCGGTCCCGCACCCAAGTGACCACCAAGCCTACCCACCCTTGGGGCCGACGGATCCCAGCTTGAGAGGGCCTCCAAAAGCCGGGCGAGAGCAACAGCGCAAGCTCCGGCCCCGGCGGGAAGCCTGAAATCTGTTGTTGCTTACTCAGGTTTCTTGCCTTGGATTCATGCTACCGTACAGTCGACATGAGAGTTCATAGTGAAATTAGAGCTCTTACATTGCAGATTTCTGCAGATTTCTGCACATTAGATAGAATATGATACTAGAACCTTTCTATGCTTGCAGCTCTTCTGAATTGTGGTAACCGATATAGTTATCTTCTGCATAAGATGCTACAAAAAATGTTATATATTGTAAAATGGTGTTTCTTCGCTGGCCTGGAACCACACCTGAAGTTTCATCGAAAATTAGCTGACAAACAGCCAACAGGTGCACTCTCGAGAAAGAATTCGAGGTCTAATTTGCCTGAACACACTGTTTCTGTTTTGTCTTGTGTATAAAGTCTTTCGATACAGTTTGGCATATGTTATTTTCGTTCTGCTGTTACTGTTACATTTTTGAGCTTAGCTGCTCACTGGTTCTCTGCTGCATCACAGAAGGGATCAAGACGCATTTGATATAAATATATAATGTTTCCTACGTCTAGCCCAATTTTAATTTAACATTTTTGAAATGATTAACTGATTGTACCATCTCATCTGATAAAAGCATGCATGATTGTTTTTCATTCAAAAATATAGGGTGTTCTTTTTTTTTGTGATAGAAATAGGGCGTACTTCATGAATCGCCGTAATGCCTCTCTGTTGAGAAACGGAGCCCTCTAATTTCTGAATGTTGTGTCTGACAACCTGAACAAGTCCCTTTTTGTTCCCACGAACAAGCCCCGCAAGATCAGTTGTCTGATCAGTTTTTGTTCTGTTTGTGCCGTCTATCCAAAATGTTTCACCTATGCTCTTTTAGTTCTGATGGGCATTCGGCGAATTAACCTCTGATCCCTGTTCTTATACAAGTCAATGGTCTGGTTTGCGGCCTCAGTCTTTTTTCACTGTCATGGAACCGCATTTGCAGCTTTCATCGGTGAAAATTTGCTGACAAACAACCAACCAGTGTGCTCTCGAGTCTCGAGAAAGAAGTCAGGGTCTCATTTCCCTGAACACTATTTCTTCTGTTTTGTCTTGTGTATGAAATCTTTAAGAGAATTTGGCATATGTTCTTTTCCCTCTACTGTTCTATTTTTTTAGCTTAGCCCACTGGCCGAGAGGAACAGCGCAAGCTCCGGCGGCAAGCCTGAAGTCTGTAAGCCTGAAGTGCAAATAATCGACGTGCTGATGGATTTCACTCAGTAGAAATGGCAGCTCCAAATTTCTGCATAAATAAAGTGGGTACTGTACCTGACGAGGTTATGCTCTGTGGGTACCCAGCTTAAGGGTACCTGGTGCACGTGATGATCAAAGAAACCCAAAGATTAATCGAAGCCCATGAAGGAAGGCCTAAAACGAAGAGTGTTTTCCAAGTTAGATCAAGTTATAGTCGGTTAAGTCTTTCCATATGTGTAACCTTGGTCGGTTATGTTTCCCGAGACCCAGCCTCCTATATAAAGTCTGGGAGGGCGATCGATCAAGAGAAGCAATCTATAGCCACCAAAACCTCGACGAGATCTGCTGCTCGTTGAACCCTTGTAACCTCCATATTCAAACCATAAACACAGACAAGCAGGAAGTAGGGGTTTTACCTCACTCGAGGGCCCTGAACCTGGGTAAATCCAGCTTGTCAGCCGTCGATTCCACCAATACTACGCGTCTCTACCACACAATCAACCCTAGGTATAGCAACCATGGGACTTGCCGAGGGCACACCTCGACAATTGGCGCCGTCTGTGGGAAAAGGTAGTATTGGGCTCACGGTTTCGCCGGTTTCATCATCAAGCGGCCACCCGACGATCGCATCTGCACAAGGTAACTCGCCTACTGCATCATCAAAAAGCAAATCACCGACCACCGTTGCAAACAGCAACTCGCCGGCAAGATCTACCAGCATCAATTCAAAAAGCGATCACTCGCCAAAATCTCCAAGGAGGCTCACGCCGCACTCGATGGAAGCTCAACAAGCCTTCCCGGACTCGAATCAGGTTTGGATATTACGGTTGGAAAATTTAACTTCTTTGTCGATAAAGATGGTGTGCAGGACCTGTTAGATCCACTCGACGTGGAGACACTCAACATGGAGACAATCGACAACGCTTCGACTGCAACACCATCCATCTTGGGCGCGACATCGTCACAGATCGTCCCGATCCAATCGCCAAGCGACTCTGCAACGTCCATGACCTCGCAAGAGTTCCGTGACGAGGTGGCAAAAAGATTTGGAAGAAGCGAGATCGAATCTGCGTACCGCCCAAACAACTCAATCGAGTCACTCGACGACATCGTCGACTGCAACGACGTCGCGGGGAACGAAGAGAACATAGACGACAACATATATCTCGCCGATCTCAACGGCCCAGAAATCCGTGCCAGCCACGAGATATTCACCTGCGACGCAGACAGCCTGGACAAAGCACTCGAAGATATACTCGATTGTGGCAGAAACCCCAACAAGCAAAGCAACTCCAACATGAGCCTGGATGACGACGCCGAATCCATAAAGCGCATCAGCAACACATGGATGGAGGATCGGGTGGTACCGTATCAGGTATATACCGCGAGTACAGCAGAAACATCAGCAGCCGCAACATGCCGTCGACCTACAGAATACCCTTGCACAGTCACCATGCCAGACGGAACAACCACGCTGACCATCACCGCAGAGATGGCGGAAAAAGTGAGCAAAGTAATCGAGAGCTGCACAATGCTACCAGCAAACGCAACTCCAGAAGAGGTATTGACCTTACAATATTTCCAATGGCAAGAATCGATACGGTTAAAAATTACCGAGCAGTACTCGAAGAACGCAAAAAGCAAGCCAGCATATCGAGTGCTCGACGAAGAGCATTGTCTGTAAATTCAACAGGCAGAAACGACCCGCGTAGGTCACGATTCATAAACCTCGGAGACGCAGATCGTGCAGCGGTCACTCGAAACCTAAACCCAGCCTTTATGGCAGTCGACGCGGAAGGAGTTCCCATACCTACTGAGCCAGCCGGGGCGCTGATGACGCTAGGCACCTACCTCAGAACAATCGAACCTCCTGCAGGAGACCCAAAGAGGGATCAGCACCTCCAACTGTACAAACAACTGGCAATAGCAGCACAAGCCATACAGCATCCACAAGCAACTCCAAGGAGAGATACAGATCGGGACCGTCGCAGTCGAAGCCCTCGGGGAAGGAGCAGTCGAAAAAGCTCACGCCGTCATCGTTCCAGTAGGAGCCACTCGAGGAGGTCATACAGCAACAGCTCAGACTCGGAAGCAGAAATCGGGCCATGTGGAGCGCTATGCTTCACTCGACGGATCCGGGAGGCTCGTATGCCCAAGAAATTTTCGCTAGCTACCACGCCTAAGTTCAACTGCAAACAAGAGCCATCAGGCTGGCTAGAAGATTACAGGCTGGCAGTCGGATGTCAGCGCGGCACCACAACTACAGCTATGCAGTACATACAACTTATGATGGAAGGAACGGCTCGCGATTGGCTCAAATCGCTACCCGAATCATACTACGATTCGTGGGAACACTTCAAGGTGATTTCATCAAATACTTCGAGCCTCTATGTGAGCGCCCCAAAACCTTCGAGGAGCTCCGGACCTGCAAGCAAAAGTCAGATGAATCTCTGAGATCGTACATACGGCGGTGGACCACCATCCGTAACTCAGTAGGCAACGTATCAGAAGATAGGGCAATCGACGCCTTCAAAAACGGACTCTGGAGGGAAGACTTCAAAGAAACACTTGGTCGAGAAGACCCAAAGACAATGGCCGCACTCATGGTACTCGCAACAAAGTGGGCAGACGGAGAAGACTCCGTACGAGGCACTCGACCCGTAGCATCACATGAAAATCACGAGGGTGGCAGTCGAGACCGCAGAGATAGCTACAGAGATGATCGAAGGCGCAAACGCAAGAATCGTTATCACGACGATGACCATCCAAACTTCATCGCAGCAGGCTTTGTCCAGTCAAGGGACAGTCGCGACCAAACTGACAGACGACCCGACGATCATCGTGATAATCGAGATCATCATACGACGACCGCCGAGGTAATCGAGACCACCGTACAGACGATCGACGTGACAGTCGAGACACAGACGCGACGACCGCGATAGCTACAGAAGGCCAGAGTGGCGCAGGCGAGCAGACAAAGATCCTGAGCGCTCAATCGAAGAGAAGATGGACGATTATTGCAGATTCCATCTTTACAAGGGGATGATGGTAAGCTTCGCTCTAACCACTCGCTGAGAAATTGCAGGGAATTCGATCAACTTGCGATTGAACATATACTGCGACTGCAAAGAGATGGACGTGCACCTCCTCAACTAGTGCAGATCCATCGACTACATCACAAGCACAGCCTGTTCAGGCATATCCAGCACCGCAACAAGTACAACAAGCACAGGTATATTCCATACCACCAAACACAGCCTACTCAGGTGTATACTGCACCAACACCAGCGCAACCGACACCAGTATACATGGTGCCAGCACAACCCGTTACGGGAACACAAATGGCAGCAGCCGTGCACCAGATGCAGCAGGAGATGAACAAAAATATCCCGTAACTCGCGGGCAGATGAACATGATCCAGCGAGGACGTCCCTCCAATAGAGAGCAAAAATTACACACTCGACACGTCAATATGGCGGTCATGGCACCCCCAGCCATCACAATTTTTTGAAAGGATCAGAAACTCCGATTATCTTCAATCGAGAGGACCACCCACCCGCAGTATATCGACCAGGGCATGCAGCCTTGGTACTCGACGCCCAAATTGGAGGCTACGCCATGACCAAGGTCTTCATGGACGGAGGTAGCGGCTCAACATAATCTTTGCAGATACGCGCAGAATGAACAAATCAGTCGAAAATCTGCCAAAGTCCGCAAGTACCTTCCACGGTATCGTTCCAGGCAAAGCAGTGCTCCCAGAAGGCACCATACAACTCGATGTTACGTTTGGAGATCCTACTCACTTCAGAACCGAGTCGATTGAGTTCGAAGTGGTCGATTGGAAGTCACAATACCATGCAATACTTGGGCGCCCCACTTTCGCTCGATTCATGGCCGTCCCACACTACGCCTACCTCAAGCTCAAAATGCCAGGACCAAAAGGAGTCATCACGATCAACGGGAACTTTCAAAGGTCAGATTCATGTGACCGTGACTTCAGCAAAATCTCAGAGATGTATGGGATGGAGCAATCATTCGCCAAACTCGAGGTTTCTAACGACCGCACACTTCTGCCGGAACACAAGAGGTTAGCATCCGACAGACAATTCAATGCAACCAACGACACAAAAAGCATCAAGTGCACCCAACTGATCCCTCAAAAACAGTCAACATATCATCGAGTCTTACCAGCGAACAGGAAAATCGCTCGTCAATTTCTCCGTAAAAACTGGGAAATATTCGCATGGTGCCCAGCTGATATGCCAGGTGTCCCCAGGAGTTCGCCGAGCATTCTCTACAACTCAAGCCAGGGTCTAGACCAGTCAAGCAAACTATGCGCCGTGTTTCCGATCCCAAAAGAGGTGCAATCGAGGCAGAAGTTGATAGGTTACTTGCTGCAAAGTTCATTCGAGAAATCAAAAAGGCAGACTGGGTTGCTAACCCTGTACTGGTCGAAAAGAAGCACTCAGACACCCTGCGGATGTGTGTAGATTTTACAGCCCTAAACAAATGCTGTCCAAAAGATCACTTTCCATTACCACGAATCGATCAGATCATCGACTCAACAGCAGGATGCGCTCGGTTATCATTTTTGGATGCATATTCAGGATACCATCAAATTCGGATGAAAGAAGAAGACGAAGACAAAACAGCATTCATAACCCCACTCGGGGTCTACTGCTACACAACCATGCCTTTCGGGCTCAAAAACGCAGGCGCAACTACCAGCGCATGATGCAAAACTGTCTACAAGAACAGATAGGACGCAATGTTCAGGTCTACGTCGACGACATCGTCATCAAGACTGAAAAGGAGGACACATTAATCAGTGATCTACAGGAGACATTCAAGAATCTCAATCGATACAACATCAAGCTTAACCCAAAGAAATGCACCTTCGGTGTCCCAGCTGGACAACTCTTGGGTTATTTGATATCTGCACGTGGAATCGAAGCAGACCCAGAAAAGATACAAGCTATACTCACAATGAATAGACCTACCAAACTCCATGAGGTACAGCAGCTAGCTGGTCGAGTAGCAGCACTCAGTCGATTCATCAGCAAACTAGGCGAAAAAGCACTTCCATTTTACAAATTGATGAAGAAAGCAGACAAGTTCGAGTGGACGGATGAAGCTGAAGCCGCTTTTCTCGAACTCAAAAAGATGCTCACAAGCCCGCCAATCCTCGTAGCACCTAAGGAAAATGAGCCACTCTACCTATATATCTCAGCCACCAACGAGTGGTCAGCACCGTGCTGGTGGTCGACCGCATGGAAGAAGGACATAGTCAAAGCATACAGAGGCCAGTATATTACGTAAGTGAAGTTCTTTCCCCGTCCAAACAGCGGTACCCACAATATCAGAAATTGGCGTACGCCGTATTTATGACTCAAGAAAGCTGGCGCACTACTTCACAGAACACCCGATAACGGTGGTCAATAAATCAGCGATTGGAGACGTCCTCACAAACCCCAACGCAACGGGGCGCGTAGCAAAATGGCTCATCGAGCTGGGCCACTAGGAATCAAGTACGAACACCCGAAAGCCATCAAATCACAAGTCCTACCCGATTTTCACACCGAGTGGGTAGAAGCCAATTGCCAGGGGTACCTGACGTATCAAATTCCTGGACAATGTATTTCGATGGGTCCAAAAAGAATGAAGGAGCAGGAGCGGGCGTCATACTCATATCACCAAAAGGCGACAAACTGCGCTATATCTTGCAAATGGGTTTCGAGTTCCCATCAAATAACGAGGCCGAATACGAAGGTCTAATCCATGGCATGCGCATGGCAAAAGCCATGGGATGCACTCGACTAATGATTTATGGCGACTCTAACTTGGTTGTGCAGCAAACAATGAAGGCATGTGATGCAATCGCAGACAACATGATCGCTTATCGGGATTTGTACAACATAATGGAGGGCAGCTTCGATGGCTGTGAACTACGACACATAGGGAGAGAAAGCAATGAAGAGGCCGACAAATTAGCCAACATTGCTTCCACAAAAGCACCAGTCCCGCCGGGTGTTTTCTTTGAACGAATAGAACGTAGGTCAATCGACAAACGACCATCGGCTACGACAGCAGCTACAGACAAAAGCAAAGCGCCAAGCACAGAGGATCCTCCGATTGAGGTACTTCTGTGACACCCCTCCCTGGCACATATCACCAGAGAGGCAGTCGTCTCGTGCGCCATCCCAAGATAACTGGCCGCACATCACAACAGTGTAACATATGGAAATCATTACACAATCAGGCACATCAGTGCTACAAATGGTTTACAAGGCCATCAAGGAATGATGAAATATCAATCCCAGCATGGCACGATACAGAGTTTTAACTGGCAGCGGAAGACATTTGAGAGGCTACGGCTTGGAGCGGCTCCACTCCACAGGTTCTGGCTGGGCTACTGATCCTAGCACGCTCTTGATTCAAATCCTTACTAAGGTGGAAGATGAATCCTCGACAAAACCTGGCCACAATCACAAGGCCCGTGAGTACATTAATATGCACTCAGCAAGAATCGCCACTCACCACAAACAATCCAACAATCATGCAGCAAGATATACATTGGAAATAAAATCCTACAACATGGCATGGTGTAATCTAGATACATGATATAAAAGTAGCTTGGCATTGACAACCTAACATGTCATAAGCAAGCAATGGGGTTATCACCAGTACAGAGTCCAAGCCAGGTGGGGTTGGATCGTGCACCGACAATCAAACAAAGAGATTACCTGTGACGAGTAGACGAGTGTACTAGTTGGTACCAAATCTTATAATTACTCCTGTCAACACAATCAGGCTTCCAAGCCTCTAGCCAACTCTGGCTATCACTCCAACCAACTCTGGCTATCAATCCAGCCAACTCTGGCTATCTCCCAGGCATGCGCGGTTGATGTTGGCTCTGGCCTAACTATAGGCTTCCAACGCATCACACCGCCTTCCCATTCACCTCACAAGTAACATTCCCTGCATCATCTTATTGTTCATTTAGTGAAATCAGGTTGTTCATCTTTCTTTCAAACAAGCCTTAGGTTTAACCTCCTGACACGACAAAGACACACAGTGTGACCGACACTGAACTGTTGTTCCATAACCTTGGAACGAGGCTAGACATCCAGATTTGACACTCTCGAGAGGTTGCAATTACCACTCACCTAAGTGCACCACACTGAGCCGATACTTTAGGACATCATCCCTAAGGCGAACTCAGCAAGATACACTCACCTGACCGTTCACGCTACCAAGACACTCCCTGTGTAGCCACCGACATAACTCTATGCCTTATGCAGAAGTGAATCCGGCACGTCCCCAACCCATGAGCGACGCCTAGCTCCGGAACCTTCGCAAGACTAGCCCGACCAACTATGGTACCGACTAGACTTGCCAAAAGGGTGGCATCAAAGGAGGCTCGATAGGATTACGTAGGTCAAGGCCCGCCCATGTGAGCGATAGTGGCAGTGCGTTCGATGTTCAGATTAGTGGCACCGTGGACTGACCCTATCGTTGTTTGGAGGGGTGTTTCCTTTAATCAAGTTTCATCAATCACAAGTTCCAAAACAGAGGATTAGTCCAGCATAATAATCATGATATTAATATCATATATCATAAAACAACAAAACATTAGCAACAATATATTTCAAGCAATAGTTTAGTTGGTTTGCGTCGACCGGGTGACTATCGCGGCGATTCCGCCGACAAGCGCCATCACAGATAAACTAGTTGCTTAGCGGAGTCTGCTACGCATCCGTTCCTCCACGCGCAAGTCTTTGGCGGCGTTACCGTCCGACCGTTGACCAGGAAGTGGGGATTTGGGCATATAGTCTCCAAAATGAACCGAAAAGCAATCATAAGAAAGAAAGCATCCATTCCACTCGAGGATTACCTCGACGTGGTGTCAGCAATCTCGGCAAAAGAACCAAATGGAAAGTCAGCTCCCAGGCGTCCTTACGCCAACCACGTTTGACGGAGGGATAAGAAGCAAATAACTCTTTTGGCAAATGCCCCCAATTCCGAGGATCATAAGATGACATTCATCCGCTCCTCACCTCGGGAAAGAGGAAAAAGCAAACAAGGCCCCGCAAGTGCGAGACGCACAGTTGTAATATTTCCCCCATTCCTTTGACTGAGGCGGTTCCTCCGGCCATTGTCTCGGGAACGGAAGTGATGTGCATATAAGCAGTTATAAAGTAATGCGACAATTTAAAAGGCGACATGATATATGCAGCAATACAAGGTTCATATACAATACGGATAACAAACAGACACGCAGCAATATTAGTAGACAGACAAAACAATATAACAGTAGACAGACATAAACACCTGGCATGGTATTAAGCAAATAAACACACAAGCATTGCGGGACGGCTCATAGCAAGGGGGTTAGCTTGATTGAAGGTGGAGATCCGTTTGGCTTGGAAGGGTCGGGGTGGTTTAGCGGCGTCGGGGGTCGAAAGCCGCTCTCCGGGAACTCCGGAATGCACCCCCACAAGGGGGCACCCTAAGGACTATCTTGGAACAAGGTGGGGTCTATACCTCTGGAAAGAGCTCGTCGAGATGAAGATTTACAAATTTGAATCACCGAAAATGGAGCTATGGTTCAAAAGTTGTGGGCGTTTGAAAATCTGTCCAGCGGGAAAAAGAAAAACAGTTTCGCGGAAAAAAAAACAGCACGGGCCGTAAATGGGCCACGGCCGCACTGTGCTGGCGCCAGCGCCTAGCTGGGCCGAGCTGGGCTGCAGCGCTGCTGCTGGCCTGTTGGGCAGTGGCTAGCTGGGCTGGGCTCAGGCCAGAGAACGATCCAGGAAGGAAAAAAACGCAGAGGGGATCGACCAGAGGTCGTCTTCCACCTCTGTTCCACGCACGGGAACGGCAGGGGACGGCCGGAGGGCACGCCCGGAGGGTCGGCCGGCGGTGGGACTGGCTGGAGGCGACGCTCCGCGGCCAGGGGAAGAGGGCTAGGGCACGGGGAGGGGCTGGAGGCTCGAGTCCATCCTCGACATGGTCACGGCGACCATGGCCGAGCTCGAGCTCGGTTTCTCCTGCCGAAAAAATGTGGGGAGGCCCAGGGGAGGGGAGAGGGTGTGGTGTGGTTCCTTAGGGCCTCGGGGAGCTCCTTAAATAGGCGGGGGCGGAGGGGCAGTGGAGGTCGTGGCCGTGCCCGTGGTCACCAACGGAGTGTCGACGTCGACGCTTCCGCGGCCACAGAAGAGGAACCAGGGGGAGAGGGAATAAGCCCGCCGCGCTGGACGCACAGGGGAGCACGAGGGGGTACTGTGCCATCGGTGCGTCGGCTAGCACTTGGAGGTGGACTGTACGGGGCGGTGCGGCGTCTTGCTCTTGGCGGCGCATGGTGGAGGAGCTAGGTGGCGTGCTGGGGTGCGGGGGGGCCTGGGCAGGGCTGGAGTCGCTGGAGCCCGGTGCTGCAAGGGGAAGGGGGGCTCGGCCACGACGTGGCTCGGCGGGAGACAGCGAGGCAAGGGCAAGGAGAAGAGGACGCGGGCATGCCGGTCATGGCGTTCCAGAGCACGCCACCGGCGGCATCGGCGCGTTCCTGCCAAATCAATGGTCCAAAATGAAAACTAAGAGCACTACTGGGTTCACAAGATCATAACAACCACAACCAAACAAGAATTCATCAAAGAGCTGCAAGTTTGCAGAAGAGGATTTTCAGAAAACTAGAAATGCAGAAGGTGCTCGACGAAATGTTCTTGGTCTTTCACACTTCACAAAAATTCCCACAAATTACCACTGGCTAGGTTAGGTGTAGGGAGCATGTCTGTGGAGTTTGAGCTCATTTGGGTGAAGGGAAAATGGTTTTCCATAAGATGGCCTAAAATGACCATAAGGGCATGATTTAGGAAAAATGGTGTTCCTTGCTTCACCTTGGGGTGATCTCCTGGATTTGTGTGTCTAAGGATCATGTGGTCAATATGTTCAAGTATCATGGCCATAGGAATTTTCTAGGTGTGGGTTTGCTTGAAGAACTCAAAATGGCATCTATTTGGGCTTACAAAGGAAGTGGTCTAAATATTGCTCAAATGGGTTTGTCTCCGAAATATGAAATGCAGGAAATGCCAAAATATGCATTCCCTGAATTTACCAGAATTATTGGAGGTTCCTAGCTTGGTTAAAACATTTCTGGACTAGAAATGGCAGTTTTGAAATTATTGGTTAACTTGGAAATATTGCATTGGAGTATGCAATATTTTTGCATGGATGGTCTTCATATGGACATGGGGTCGTCTGGTATTTTTGGTGGAATTTTTAGAGCTATGGAAATGGGCTTTCCTTTTGTAGGTGGAGAAAATGATTAAAAGATTCCGATATTTAGGGCTAGGGTTTCCGAGAGAAAACCTAAGCACAAAAATTGTCGGGGGTGATGGAATGGTTCATGGATTTGTTGGGAAATTCTTTGAAGGCAACTTCCAAGTCAAATCATCTTCAAAAGATTTGAAGAAATATTTGGGGTAAGAGGAAAAAGTTTTTCGGGTGTCGGAAAACACCACTAAAATTAGGTTCAAATTTTTGGGGTGTTACAGACCTCCCCCCTTAAAAAGAATCTCGTCCCCGAGATTCGGAGACTTATAGGATTCCCGGGGTTACAACAAGAAAATTCTTGAATGATCCATTTATACCCCAATTTAAAACTTTTTCTATAAAATACTAGAATTCTGGTTAACCAAAGAGGTCAACCAGACTTTTTACGAAACATACCTTTGTTTTTCAAGCATGATATTTCTACCATACTCAAGGCATTTAACAGATGGCATGGCAGGGGTTATTTAATCCAACAACATAGGATCTACTCCCATGCTTATGAATTTAAAATCTAAGGTTTTGCACAAATAGGGCAAGATCAAACAAGATCTACAACCAAATTATCAAATAATCTAACAAGATCAACTGGGGTGAGTAAGAACTCAAAAACCTTTATAAACAAAAGGCAGGGATATGCTAATCATAACCTTCTCCTAAGGTTTTATTTTTGAAAAGTTATACACACACGACAGGTGCCCCTTTCATGTGCGTACAACAAAAGGTTTTATTTTTTCAAAGCTATACATACATGGCAGGTGCCCCTTTCATGTATATACCGGTTTGGAAAAAGAAACAAGGTTTGTTTTCAAACAACGATGTTCGCGCCACAAGAGTGGGATCACAAACACCAAAATTTTGTGGGATAGAGCCATTCCCAAAGTTTGTTTTTGCAAAGAAATTTTCCCTATAGAACTCCGGGGTACGAGGAAAATAATACGTCTCGGGGTAACTCTTCACGTTGAAGTAGTCGCGGTGTCCCAGTTGGAGTAGAATTTGCATCATCAATTTCGGAAATTGTCCATCCGTGTACAGTTCGTGTCTTGCAGCAAGATTAAATGGCAGAGATACAAGCATGGGTAGGAGAATTTCTACTTGTAGCAAAACATCCTTTCATAAAATATTTCTGCATTTATGGCCCAAAACAAAACGGCTGCAGCAGTATGGCATAATCATTTCAACCATACCGTATAGGCAAGCACAAGCAAACATAGACAGAAAACACTCTACAAAAATCCTTCTGTGTTCCAGCGAGGAAGAACACTCAACAAACATTTTAAGGCTTGGGAGGGAGTTGCTCGTGGAGGGCTCGGGCCCCTTTCTCTAACATGCGTCCAGACAAGGTTCATATTGGGTGAGGAACCTTGGGGTACTACATGTAGGAGTTTTTTTTCCAAACCTATGCTCGAGCCAACATTAAGTGAGCGGGACACCGTGGTTACAGTGTCTCATCAAATACTTCCACTTAATAGTTAAACTTGTGCAATACACCCAAAAATAATTTGCATACTACAAAATAATCTCATTCAAAGTTTGCATTAACTCACAGGTGGGTATATGCGTCTGGGTTCACATATACTGTCCCTGTTTTAAGTGATCTGTCGTTTCTTCAAAACCTTTAACTGAAGAAAAGGCATGACGTTCAACCATGTGTCAACCAAGTGGTCCACCAGGGAATAAGAACACCAAGTTTTATTTCGGCTGATTCGACATCAACCAAGAAACAGACAACAAACTTGCATTACAACCAACATAAGGGAAACAAACAACAAAACAAACAAGCTCACGGCTTCTCACCTACCAACATACGAGCGTCACTCAGACTAAACAGGGGTTCTACTCTGCTGGATGTCATCTGGCTCTGGGTGGAGGATGAGATAAGAACGCGGGATTCCTTTGCGGGATCCTGCTTCAAGAAAGTTGGGTTGCTAAGGATAGCAGGCGAGGGGGGGATAAATGGCAGCTAGGACCGGGGTCTCATATAAGCTGGGTTGTGTCAATTCCTTCTCATGGAAGAAATCGGCGAGCCTCTCTCGGGGAATGGGACAAGTCCTACTGCACCATAGTGTTGACCAACAATAGCCATGCCGGTTAGGCGGAGATGGGTTAAATCCATCGGGCTCACTGTCGGGCAAAAGTAAGGCGGGGTTTTCCATGCTAGGGTAGTATACAGTCAGCATGGTGCTCTGATACCATGTCTGTGACACCCCTCCCTAGCACATATCACCAGAGAGGCAGTCGTCCCGTGCGCCATCCCAAGATAACTGGCCGCACGTCACAACAGTGTAACATATGGAAATCATTACACAATCAGGCACATCAGTGCTACAAATGATTTACAAGGCCATCAAGGAATGACGAAATATCAATCCCAGCATGGCACGATACAGAGTTTTAACTGGCAGCGGAAGACATTTGAGAAGCTACGGTTTGGAGCGGCCCCACTCCACAGGTTCTGGCTGGGCTACTGATCCTAGCACGCTCTTGCTTCAAATCCTTACTAAGGTGGAAGATGAATCCTCGACAAAACCTGGCCACAATCACAAGGCCCGTGAGTACATTAATATGCACTCAGTAATAATCGCCACTCACCACAAACAATCCAACAATCATGCAGCAAGATATACATTGGAAATAAAATCCTACAACATGGCATGGTGTAATCTAGATACATGATATAAAAGTAGCTTGGCATTGACAACCTAACATGTCATAAGCAAGCAATGGGGTTATCACCAGTACAGAGTCCAAGCCAGGTGGGGTTGGATCGTGCACCGACAATCAAACAAAGAGATTACCTGTGACGAGTAGACGAGTGTACTAGTTGGTACCAAATCTTATAATTACTCATGTCAACATAATCAGGCTTACAAGCCTCTAGCCAACTCTGGCTATCACTCCAGCCAACTCTGGCTATCTCCCGGGCATGCGCGGTTGATGTTGGCTCTGGCCTAACTATAGGCTTCCAACGCATCGCACCGCCTTCCCATTCACCTCACAAGTAACATTCCCTGCATCATCTTATTGTTCATTTAGTGAAATCAGGTTGTTCATCTTTCTTTCAAACAAGCCTTAGGTTTAACCTCCTGACACGACAAAAACACACAGTGTGATCGACACTGAACTGTTGTTCCATAACCTTGGAACGAGGCTAGACATCCAGATTTGACACTCTCGAGAGGTTGCAATTACCACTCACCTAAGTGCACCACACTGAGCCGATACTTTAGGACATCATCCCTAAGGCGAACTCGGCAAGATACACTCACCTGACCGTTCACGCTACCAAGACACTCCCTGTGTAGCCACCGACATAACTCTATGCCTTATGCAAAAGTGAATCCGGCACGTCCCCAACCCATGAGCGACGCCTAGCTCCGGAACCTTCGCAAGACTAGCCCCGACCAACTATGGTACCGACTAGACTTGCCAAAAGGGTGGCATCAAAGGAGGCTCGATAGGATTACGTAGGTCAAGGCCCGCCCATGTGAGTGACAGTGGCAGTGCGTTCGATGTTCAGATTAGTGGCACCGTGGACTGACCCTATCGTTGTTTGGAGGGGTGTTTCCTTTAATCAAGTTTCATCAATCACAAGTTCCAAAACAGAGGATTAGTCCAGCATAATAATCACGATATCAATATCATATATCATCAAACAACAAAACATTAGCAACAATATATTTCAAGCAATAGTTTAGTTGGTTTGCGTCGACCGGGTGACTATCGCGGCGATTCCGCCGACAAGCGCCATCACAGATCAACTAGTTGGTTAGCGGAGTCTGCTACGCATCCGTTCCTCCACGCGCAAGTCTTTGGCGGCGTTACCATCCGACCGTTGACCAGGAAGTGGGGATTTGGGCATATAGTCTCCAAAATGAACCGAAAAGCAATCATAAGAAAGAAAGCATCCATTCCACTCGAGGATTACCTCGACGTGGTGTCAACAATCTCGGCAAAAGAACCAAATGGAAAGTCAGCTCCCAAGCGTCACAGTCTAGGTGGCTTACGCCAACCACGTTTGACGGAGGGACAAGAAGCAAATAACTCTTTTGGCAAATGCCCCCAACTCCGAGGATCATAAGACGACATTCGTCCGCTCCTCACCTCGGCGAAGAGGAAAAAGCAAACAAAGCCCCGCAAGTGCTAGACGCACAGTTGTAATATTTCCCCCATTCCTTTGACTGAGGCGGTTCCTCCGGCCATTGTCTCGGGAACGGAAGTGATGTGCATATAAGCAGTTATAAAGTAATGCGACAATTTAAAAGGCGACATGATATATGCAGCAATACAAGGTTCATATACAATACGGACAACAAACAGACACGCAACAATATTAGTAGACAGACAAAACAATATAACAGTATACAGACATAAACACCCGACATGGTATTAAGCAAATAAACACACAAGCATTGCGGGACGGCTCATAGCAAGGGGTTAGCTTGCCTGAAGGTGGAGATCCGTTTGGCTTGGAAGGGTCGGGGTGGTTTCGTGGCGTCGGGGTCGAAAGCCGCTCTCCGGGAACTCCGGAATGCACCCCCACAAGGGGGCACCCTAAGGACTATCTTGGAACAAGGTGGGGTCTATACCTCTAGAAAGAGCTCGTCGAGACGAAGATTTACAAATTTGAATCACCGAAAACGGAGCTATGGTTCAAAAGTTGTGGGCGTTTGAAAATCTGTCCAGCGGGAAAAAGAAAAACAGTTTCGCGGAAAAAAAACAGCACGGGCCGTAAATGGGCCACGGCCGCACTGTGCTGGCGCCAGCGCCTAGCTGGGCCGAGCTGGGCTGCAGCGCTGCTGCTGGCCTGTTGGGCAGTGGCTAGCTAGGCTGGGCTCAAGCCAGAGAACGATCCAGGAAGGAAAAAAAAAGCAGAGGGGATCGACCAGAGGTCGTCTTCCACCTCTATTCCACGCACGGGAACGGAAGGGGACGGCCGGAGGGCACGCCCGGAGGGTCGGCCGGCGGTGGGGACTGGCTGGAGGCGGCGCTCCGCGGCCAGGGGAAGAGGGCTAGGGCACGGGGAGGGGCTGGAGGCTCGAGTCCATCCTCGACATGGTCACGGCGACCATGGCCGAGCTCGAGCTCGGTTTCTCCTGCCGAAAAAACGTGGGGAGGCCCAGGGGAGGGTAGAGGGTGTGGTGTGGTTCCTTAGGGCCTCGGGGAGCTCCTTAAATAGGCGGGGGCGGAGGGGCAGTGGAGGTCGTGGCCGTGCCCGTGGTCACCAACGGAGTGTCGACGTCGACGCTTCCGCGGCCACAGAAGAGGAACCAGGGGGGAGAGGGGATACGCCCGCCGCGCTGGACGCACAGGGGAGCACGAGGGGGTACTGTGCCGTCGGTGCGTCGGCTAGCACTTGGAGGTGGACTGTACGGGGCGGTGCGGCGTCTTGCTCTTGGCGGCGCATGGTGGAGGAGCTAGGTGGCGAGCTGGGGTGCGGGGGGGCCTAGGCAGGGCTGGAGTCGCTGGAGCCAGGTGCAGCAAGGGGAAGGGGGGCTCAGCCACGGCGTGGCTCGGCGGGAGACAGCGAGGCAGGGGCAAGGAGAAGAGGACGCGGGCATGCCGGTCATGGCGTTCCAGAGCGCGCCACTGGCGGCATCGGCGCGTTCCCGCCAAATCAATGGTCCAAAAGGAAAACTAAGAGCACTACTGGGTTCACAAGATCATAACAACCACAACCAAACAAGAATTCATCAAAGAGCTGCAACTTTGCAGAAGAGGATTTTTAGAAAACTAGAAATGCAGAAGGTGCTCGACGAAATGTTCTTGGTCTTTCACACTTCACAAAAATTCCCAAAAATTACCACTGGCTAGGTTAGGTGTAGGGAGCATGTCTGTGGAGTTTGAGCTCATTTGGGTGAAGGGAAAATGGTTTTCCATAAGATGGCCTAAAATGACCATAAGGGCATGATTTAGGAAAAAATGGTGTTCCTTGCTTCACCTTGGGGTGATCTCCTGGATTTGTGTGTCTAAGGATCATGTGGTCAATATGTTCAAGTAACATGGCCATACGAATTTTCTAGGTGTGGGTTTGCTTGAAGAACTCAAAATGGCATCTATTTGGGCTTACAAAGGAAGTGGTCTAAATATTGCTCAAATGGGTTTGTCTCCGAAATATGAAATGCAGGAAATGCCTAAATATGCATTCCCTGAATTTACCAGAATCATTGGAGGTTCCTAGCTTGGTTAAAACATTTCTGGACTAGAAATGGCAGTTTTGAAATTATTGGTTAACTTGGAAATATTGCATTGGAGTATGCAATATTTTTGCATGGATGGTCTTTATATGGACATGGGGTCGTCTGGTATTTTTGGTGGAATTTTTAGAGCTATGGAAATGGGCTTTCCTTTTGTAGGTGGAGAAAATGATTAAAAGATTCCGATATTTAGGGCTAGGGTTTCCGAGAGAAAACCTAAGCACAAAAATTGTCGGGGGTGATGGACTGGTTCATGGATTTGTTGGGAAATTCTTTGAAGGCAACTTCCAAGTCAAATCATCTTCAAAAGATTTGAAGAAATATTTGGGGTAAGAGGAAAAAGTTTTTCGGGTGTCGGAAAACACCACTAAAATTAGGTTCAAATTTTCAGGGTGTTACAACTTCTCATTGAGCCAATATGGACTCAACCTTTTCTCGCATACATACTTCGCAATGAACTGCCAGAAGATACAAACGAGGCCAGACGTGTCACTCGACGGGCAAAAGCATACACCATCATAAACGGTGAGTTGTACAAACTCAACACCTCAGGTATGTTCCAAAGATGCATTGCACTCGAAGATGGCAAGGATCTCCTTCGGGACATTCATGCCGATACTTGTGGGCACCACGCGGGCAGTCGATCACTCGTAGCCAAAGCCTTCCGAGCAGGGTTTTATTGGCCTACAACGCTAAGGGATGCAGAGGACATAGTCAAAAGATGCATTGGTTGCCAGAAGTTCGCTTCCAAGCCACATGCACCCGCGTCAGCACTAAAAACCATACCATTAGCATGGCCTTTTGCCCAATGGGGGCTTGACATGGTGGGACCACTGAAGAAATCATCAAAAGGAGGTCATACTCACTTGCTAGTGGCAGTCGATAAATTCACCAAATGGATCGAAGCAATCCCTATCGCAAGCTCAACAGCTTCTACGGCAGTTCGTTTCATACAATCGATCATGTATCGATTTGGAGTAATGGATAGCATCATCACTGATAATGGTACAAACTTCACGGCGGAAGAGTTCAAATCCTTTTGCAAGGAACAAAACATCAAATTAAACTACGCCTCTGTGGCACATCCACAATCCAATGGGCAGGTTGAAAAGGCCAATGGACTCGTATGCAGTGGCATCAAAAAGAGACTCTTAGTACCACTCAAAAGGGCCGCGGGTGCATGGGTAGAAGAACTTCCATCAGTATTATGGAGCTTACGGACCACTCCAAACGCCTCCACACAGTATACACCGTTCTTCATGGTCTATGGTGCGAAGGCAGTATTACCATCTGACGTCAAGTTTAATGCACCACGAGTGGAAGCATATGAAGAAAACGACGCGCACAAGGCACTCGAAGATGCAGCCAATTTGCTGGAAGAAGCACGCAATACGGCTTTGGCACGAACAACCGTTTATCAACAAGACCTCCGCAACTACCATAGTCGTCGATTACGCACACGGTCCTTCATGGTGGGAGACTTGGTGTTGCGGGAGAAACAGAAGAAAGTCCATAAACTTGCATCACCTTGGGAAGGACCTTACATTGTCACAGAAGTCATCGAAGGAGGAGCATATCGATTGAAGAACTCAAAGACGGGCGAAGTAGCATCAAACCCATGGAACGTGGCGCACCTGCGTCGATTCTATGCATAGATCTTTTAATCTCATATAGCATATAAGGCCAAAGAATCAGCAAGTTTCAGACGCACTCTTTTCCCTTACCAGGGTACCTAAGGGGACTAGAAGGTTTTAATGAGGTGGCTTGCTGATCGAACACATATTTTGAATAAAGATACATGTTCCTCCATATTTCTCATATATGCTTTTACGCTACTCAACCAATCGGGAACTCGATCGTAAAAACATAAGCATCAAAATTCTAGCTCAAAAATCAGTGAACACAAAGACTTACAGCCCACTCGACATACTCGGGGGCTGGGTCAAACAGACAACCCAAACCCCACTCGACATAATCGGGGGCTGGGTCAAACAGACAACCCAAACCCCACTCGACATACTCGGGGGCAGGGTCAAACAGACAACCCAAACCCCACTCGACATACTCGGGGGCTGGGTCAAACAGACAACCCAAACCCCACTCGACATGCTCGGGGGCTGGGTCAAACAGACAACCCAAACCCCACTCGACATGCTCGGGGGCTGAGTCAAACAGGAAACAAAAATCCACTCGAACAACTTGGGACTTGGCACAAATCAAAAACACAGATGTGTTACCCGAGAACTATCTTGATTATACCATGATAAGTCAGGTCCAAAATAAAAACGGCGTTTTCTGCGGTCAAAAATCTGAACATTGGGCCCACACAGACATGTCTTGTCAAAGCGGCGAGTGCACACCTAAGATGTCACAATTGACTTCAGGTGTAAAGTTAGCATTCACATTCGAGTGGTGGGTTCGAGACTACAATCGACGCAAGGATTCGACTAGCAAAGGTACTCCCATGGGAGCATATCAAAAATTTGTTGCGATTGATCAAAAAGGAGCAAAATTATTGTGATTATCCTCTACTTCAAACGAAATAAAGCATAATCTCGGGGGCTACTCCCATGGGAGCGCTGATGCGCTCCCATAGATTTCAAAAACAAAATATTTCGATTGACAAAAAGCAGTGTAAAAGGATGATTTGAGATTGTCCTCTATTACAAGGCAATAAACCACAATCTCGGGGGCTACACCCATGGGAGCGCGATTTCCAAACAAGGTAAGAAAAATTCACTCGAATACAGGCTCGATTGAAAGCATTAAGTACTTCACAAAACAAAGAATCAAACTTCATAAATTCCCGAACTATGCCAATCGCAGATGTTTCGGATGCTGCATACGCAAATGCAAAGGTAAGACCCGCCGAGCAATCGAGATGGGCCGACGGACACTCCAACAGTGTTTTCCCTTGAAATTTTCCATGTCAACAGACATGATGAAAATCCTGACGGACGCGTTAGGTATCAAAAGTTAAACTGCAGAACGAATCAGTAAGACCTACAACGGCCTGAGTTGAGTCTGTCCAGTATGTTCCAGCTTCGAGTCTGGGGACTCGAACCTGATTGAAGGCTAGTATGGTTTCGCCCAAATGTGCGGTGAACTGAGCTCGATTTTCGAGTAAGTCAGGCCTACTATGTCAATATCCCTAGGCATAAATTGCAAAAGTGTTCCAGCTTCGAGTCCGGGGACTCGAACCTGATTGAAGGCTAGTATGGTTTCGCCCAAATGTGCGGTTAACTGAGCTCGATTTTCGAGTGAGTCAGGCCTACTATGTCAATATCCCTAGGCATAAATTGTAAAAGTGTTCCAGCTTCGAGTCCGGGGACTCGAATCTGATTGAAGGCTAGTATGGTTTCGCCCAAATGTGCGGTTAACTGAGCTCGATTTTCGAGTAAGTCAGGCCTACTATGTCAATATCCCTAGGCAAAATCTTTCGACTGTGTTCCAGGCTCGAATCCAGGGACTCGAGTCTGACTGGAGATTAGTAAGGTTTTTTACTCAAGTAAGCTGTTAGCTGAGCTCGAAATTCGAGAGTATAAAAGCAAAGACTATGACGTGCACGATGAAGGGAGCACATGCTCGATTCTTCGAGTCAAGCAAGTACTCGGGGGCTAATGACGAGGTTATGCTCTGTGGGTACCCCAGCTTAAGGGTACCTGGTGCACGTGATGATCAAAGAAGCCCAAAGATTAATCGAAGCCCATGAAGGAAGGCCTAAAACGAAGAGTGTTTTCCAAGTTAGATCAAGTTATAGTCGGTTAAGGCTTTCCATATGTGTAACCTTGGTCGGTTATGTTTCCCGAGACCCAGCCTCCTATATAAAGGCTGGGAGGGCGATCGATCAAGAGAAGCAATCTATAGCCACCAAAACCTCGACGAGATCTGCTGCTCGTTGAACCCTTGTAACCTCCATATTCAAACCATAAACACAGACAAGCAGGAAGTAGGGGTTTTACCTCACTCGAGGGCCCTGAACCTGGGTAAATCCAGCTTGTCAGCCGTCGATTCCACCAATACTACGCGTCCTCTACCACACAATCAACCCTAGGTATAGCAACAATGGGACTTGCCGAGGGCGCACCTCGACAGTACCTCTAATGTTCAGAGAACTGTCTCTAAAGAGAGCATGGAGCAGTCAATTTGGTCTTGAAGTTATAAGTGTAGAGTTTGATTTTGACTTGCTTATTCAGTTTCATAAGAACTATAAACAGCTTACACTGTGCGATGATGCTCAAGAAGAGGTTTCTCTGATACAAGATGGGTTGTGAATAGCATCTTAATAAAATTGTCACCTACGAAGCACGGATACGGGACGGAAAGACGGGGATACGCATACGGGGATACGGGATACGACATTTTCCAAAAACAGCCATTCAGGGATACGGCGAGTATATATAAAATAAAATGAAAATATGCCGTGTAATCTAGAGTCCAGCGGAGGCGGGTATGGGGGTGTCAAACCCACACCCGCTAACCCGCAGACCCGTCTAAAATATGTGACCTCACATGTCATTTACACACACCTTCACCTAACCCACTCCCCACGCACGCACACAGGACACAGGCACACAGGACACTGCACACACCACACACCACAGTGCATGCACGAGCACCTCTCGATCCCACCACACACAGATCACAGCACACCACGCACGCACACAGAACACAACACACACCACTTTCTCTCTCCACCTTATCTCTTCACCAGATCCCCGCACGCACACATCTCTCCATTTTCTTCTTCCTTGGTCGCCCTGGCTGCGTGAGAGAGCAAAGAACAGATACAATCTGCCGGAGTCCCGCGCCGCCGTCGCCACTCCCTTCCCACGCCGCCGCCGCCACTCCATTCTGCCGCCCTCGTGTGCCGCCGCCGCCGCCCCCACCTGTTGTACTCCTCTAACGCCATTCCTGCTGCGGCCTCCTGCCGTCCGTGTCCCATGCGTATCCCTCCGTATCCCTGTATTCTTTTTTTTTAATTCTAATCTCGGGGATACTGCAAAACTCGCGTATCCCGACGTATCCCCGTATCCCGCCGTATCAGGACGGCAGTTCGGCAGTTTTTGCCGTGTCCGTGCTTCGTAGACTGTCACAGCTGTTATTTACCTTCTTGAATCTAGAGAATTGTTATTTCCTTTTTGCTATGTGATATAAGGTATTACTTGGTTATAGGCATTTTTGGGGGCTTCAAGTGAAGGTAAGCTTTAACTCAACCATTGGGTATCCTATATATATATAATATATATAATATATATATATATATTATATATATAGGATGGGACTATTCTACAACCCCTCTTAAGAGATTGTAGAATAACTATTCTACAATAGTTCCCTAAATAAAGACCTTCTAAACCCGAACCCATCCATCCTAAACACCTTCTTCCCCGCACCCATCTGACATGCCGTGCCCCCACAACCATCCTCGCGCACGCCCACTCCCCGCCTACCTTCTTCCCGGCGAGCCACCCAGCTTCTCCCTGGCCCGCCGCCCTGAAGCCAAACCTCGACCGACACCTGCGCATCCCCGACTGACTCGCCATGAGCGCCCCGCGCGCATCCCGGCTCCCCGTCGCCGGACGCCGCACGAATCCCCGGATCCACGCCACCGGCGCCAAATCCCTCCGCTACCTCGGTGCGCCGCCAGTTGGGGTGGTTAGCAGCTGCCCACGCCCCTGCTTCTAGCGCCGTCCCAACCTGTCCCACACCGTCGCGAGGCCGCAGCGGCGCCCCTGTGTCTCCCCCATCGACGTGAGGCCGCCGCGTTGCCCCTGATGCTTCCCTGCTCCTCCCACACGGAGGGCATCGAGGCCCTCACCTGCATCGCGTTCGGCCGGACCGTCCCTGTCCCTACATCTCGCGGTCAGGGGAGTCCATCTGGCGCGGCCTATGGAGTCCAGTGCGTGCCGCTCTAGCAATCCACACCGCGCGTGACCTCAAGTACAGTGGCGGCGATGCATAGCTACGTAGTGTGTGTGGGGTGTCGGCCGGCGTCGCCATGGAGGAAGGGGCGGTGCTGGTGCTGTTTTTGCAGGTGGAGGTCTTCTTCCTCGACGGCGGTGCTCCACGGAGTGCTGGCGCTGAGCTTCCGCCGCGCCCGTGCTCGCAGCTTTCCGGAGCTGCCGTGCACGGATTCCCCTTCGCTGGATGCCGCGGGACGGCGGATCCGGCGTCGACGACTTCTGTGCAAGGTGCTGATGGCTTCAGTTCGACGACGGCGATGTCCGATGGTGTAGGTCGCTTGCGGCCGACGATCGGCGACTTCCCGTCCGCTCGGGGATGCTCTCGATCCAAGGTCAAGGAGAGTAGGAGCGGCGGCGCGCCACCGACGGCGCCGCGGATGGAGACGAAGTCGAGGTTGCAGAAGGGAGGCGACTGTAATTTTGATCTTTTCAAGGACCTTTCTGTAATTTGCTGAATTTCTTTTCAGCCCTTGTACCCGCAAAAAAAAAAAAGTACAGTGGCGGCGACCGGCCGGCCGTTAATGGTTCTACTGCAGGAGCAGTCCAATTGCGTGCATCCGGCGGTGTGGTGCGCCGACCGGAAACTGCTGCCGCTACTCTGAAAGGCTACTGCCTGTGATGTGTCCAGTTCTGTTGTTTGTTCTGGAGTTCAGTGTATTTGCTTGACACGGTTCAGTTCCAATTTCCCTGAAGTTAAAGTCTGCTGCTATATACTCCCTCCGTTCCAATTTAATTGACTTGCTATGCACCACATGTGGATGTATCTAGACTTAATAAGTCTAGATACATCCACATGTGGTGCATAGCAAGTCAATTAAATTGGAACGGAGGGAGTAGATTCCTGTGAATTTTTCCTTCTGCCTGAAGTTTACTAATTGTTATTGTGAAATCCAGAGAGTGAGATGCGTGAAGTTCAGAGGAAGAGCTGCCAATATGGACTCCAACTCTGGCCGACATGGACTCCCACGACCATGCACTTTCTCTAGTGCGGAGCAGCTGCGAGAACGATGTTGTTTCGTAGAAGTTGAGTTTTTTTTGGGATGCGATTCAGTTCAGAACCTGAGCCCCATGGTTCGTAGAAGTTTGCTCTGAACCTCCCAATCGTGGTGGTATGAACCTCACTGAGCGCCGCTGTGAACCTGAGCCTAATATTTTGGTTTCCCAGAGCAAACTTCCAGGACATTCAGATAAATAAGTGTGAGGTTTAGATAGACATGAATGTAAAGTTCAGAGATGGGTGTGCAGCAAGCGGACCATGTGGTGTGCGCTCACTAGCTATACAAGAAGTTAACTTGTGAAATTAATAGGAAGTTACATGAATGTGAAGTTCAGAGACGGGTGTGCAGCAAGCGGACCATGGGGTGTGCGTTGTACAAGAAGTTTTACTTGTGAAATTAACAGGGAGTTCATTTGCGTGTCATGAGAAGTTTAGAAAAATGATCCGCCGATAAGTTCATTTGCGAAAATTATCTGAAGTTAACTTACGTGACCAGCGAAGTTCAGAAAGAATGATGGTCAGCCAAAAAGTTCATTTGCGAAATTTTTGTGAAGTTCGCTTATGTGACGAGTGAAGTTAAGAAAAAATCATGTTACCCGAGAAATTCATTTGTGAAATTTCTGTGAAGTTCACTTCTCTGATGGACGAAGTTGACTTCTGTGACGGGCAAAGTTCAGAAAGGGTTGTAGAATAGCTATTCTACAAGTGGTTGTAGAATAGCTGAGTTTCTGAATAACTATTCAGAGCACCTTTTATGAACTTCCGTTCGTATACTATGTTAACTTTCGAACGGAACTCCCAGATTTTCTGTTTTGCGGACAGTATTTTCAACGCAATTTTCCAACCGTTTATCGGAATGACGCAAGCGATATACCGTGGAAAGGTACTGAAATTGCGCACCTTATTCGTCTTGACAGGTTTTCAAATTCTTTACAATTTTAAAACAATTTTAGAAATACTACACACAATTTTCGCGAATTTCTCCGTTTTTGTACTGTTTTTTGGCCGCCATTTTCAAACCGCTCGTCGGATTGATGCAAATGATACGCCGTTGAAAAGCTATGGAAAATGCGAATCTTTTTCGTCAATACGGGTTTTCAAATTCCTTACGGTTGTAAAACAATTTTAGAAATACTGAGTGCAGTTTTCGGAAATTTCTCCGTTTTGTACTGTTTTTTGGCCGCCATTTTCAAACCGTTTATCCGATTAATGCAAACGATACGCCGTTGGAAAGCTATGGAAAATGCGAGTCTTCGATATCTCTAGAATTTTTCCAAATTCTGTAGGGTTTAAGAGCAGATTTAAAAAACAAAATTCTGTTTTTTTGATTTTTAGGTCCAGCGGACACTGTTTTGTCAATTAATTTCAAACCGCTTATCCAAATGTAACAAATGATACGGCGTTGGAAAGATATTGACTAGACGCAACTTTTTCATATGAAATGTTTTCGAAATTCCTTACAGTTTTTGATTAATTTCGAAAATACGAAAAACAGAGTAACAAGATGACATTGGAATAGATTTAAAATTGGCACGTTTATAAAGTTCGGAATGGACGAATCAACATGGGAGAGTCAAATTAGACTCATATCATTGCCAATTGCACGTAGCGGTGATCGATTTGGACAAACAGAAATCATATCAATGATTTCTATGCGTAGGATTTCCGCCCAGAAAAACAGAGCATCCGAACTTCCTATTACACGATTGTAAACTTCCGGGTGTGCGATAGTGAACTTCCGATCGCGAAATTTTTATTCCGTATCCTGCACTATTTGTTTTGTAGTTTTTAAACCGTTTGTCCAAACGATGCAAATGATATACCGTTGGAAAGGTATGAAAATTGCGCATCCTACTATGTGGACCATTTTTTAAAATTATATGTGGTTTAAGAGCAGTTTCAAATATACAAACTGCTGTATTTTTTAGTTTTTTCCCTGTTTTCATGTTGTTATTCGGACTAGATTTCGAGATTGTATACTTTGAACTTCGCAATTTTATGAGAGTAAACTTCTATAAATTGTGAACTTCACGAGAAAAATTTCTAACCTTTTTTCCAATCTCTAGATTTGAATTTTTTTCACCGACATAAAGGTAAACTTGCAGCGTATTCGAGCTGAACTTCCGACACGTTTAAAGTTAACTTCCGATTTGTTCAAATCGAACTCCCAACAAAGATGTAACGTACAAGGCATTTTTCATATGAACTGCCGACACATCCGAGGTGAACTTCTGTTCGGTACAAAGTGATTTTTTTGAAAGCTGAATTTCCGAGAAAAAAGGTAATTATCCGACATGGCAGAGGAGAACTTCCGACATATTTTAAAGTGGACTCCTCCACTATGCAAAACAAACTTTCGTCTGGTTCAGGGAACTCCCAATAGAAAGGTAAACTTCCGACGCAATTTAGGTGAACTTCCGATACCTTTAAAGTGAACTCCGGACATGGTCAAAGTGAACCTCTTAGACACGCTGCTGAGCTAGCATTTTTCTTCCCGAAAGTTGACACAAAAGCTAATACAGCTCGCTCTCAAACAGAAATTTCAAAAAAGACAACGCAACACTTACAGAAATCTCAACAATACAGACAGTTCTCCCCCATTCAAATCGCTAAAAGAAACCCAAAATACCAGAAGATCGCGGCGGCTCCGGCTAAAAAAGAAAATTGACACCTAAGCTATTTTTAGTTGACTCAAACTATTTCTCAAATAACCCCTAAGCTATTTTCTGTAATTAACTAATAAAGATAGCTCACCAATATTCAACAACATCGACATCTCCAATGCATCAGCCGATCAAAAAGATTCCACAACTACACTGCTCTGTCATTTAGTATTTAGCATTTTATGTCACAAAAATGAATCAGATATTTGTAGCCTTTAACTAACTCTTCGACGGATAGCAATCTGCTATTTGTTTTTCGAGTATTCAACAAAGCATCTAACCACGTACATGCACCAATAGTTCACTATCGTCCGCATCCGACTAGCAGTTCTCAGCTAGGAGCGATTCACAACCATGCCTACTCGTTCCCAGAAATACACCTTCTCTTCATAGATGATTGTGAGAACTGCAGGTGAGAGCGCGCGGCGTCGGCGAGCGTACAGCTGCAATTTTAAGAACTACTACACATTTCAGTTCAAGCACACAAACACGCACAGATTCAGAGTATGGTGCGTGAGGTTCAGAGTGGTGCACCTGCGAGGTTCACGCGCTGGGTCTCGAGTCCAATCGCAAGGACGACGGTTGTGCACCCGCGGGGTCTGTGCAGTCCCCTGGCGGACCGGCCGGGATTCAACTCCCGAGGATGTCCAGCACTCTGGAGGAGGTAAGTGGAGGTCTGGCGAGGTAAACTGCCATGGAGGCGACTGATGAACTGCTGGGGATGGGGATGGAGCAGGCACGACGGCTTTCGAGATCGATTCAGAGCGCCATGGTGGTGAGCCTGGTCAAGCACGGGTAGAGAGGGGAATGGCGCCTCCAGCAGAGCTGCGCCGCCGTATTCTGTCGCTGGATTATCAGGACGTGAACTGCCAGCGCAACAGCAGCGTCGGAGGCGGCCACGCCTAGGCAGGGCCAGGATGCGAAGGCCTCCAGGACCTCCTCACGGAGCGGAACGAGGACGCTCACACCTACTGAAAAACGCAATGAAGCACTGAACTGAACTCCAGAAGAAGCGGCTCAAACTTCCGTAGCACGAGAATACAACGCTGGGACTTGCTCCGTGGCCAGAAATAGAGGGAGGTCGGACCAGCGCCGGCTCGTCGGGAAGTCCACAGTCCGCGCTTCCGGGAGTCCAGCAGAGGATGCGCGTCGTGGAGTATGGGGAATAGAGGCAGAGCAGGGGAAGATGAACTGAAGATGTTTGGCTGGCCGGACTCGCTTCCCCTGTGGCGGAGCCCTGGCGCGGCGGCGCTGGGCATGGAGGCGTCCCTCGGCCTCAAGGGTGGCGGCAGTGAGTGGGGCTCGGCCTCCCGGGAGGAGGGTTGCCGCCGCGCGCAGAAGGTGGGTGAGGGCGGCATGGAGACCCGTCGGCGCGCGCAGAAGGTCGAGAACGGGGGCATGGCGGCCCGCCGGCGCGCGCGGAAGGTCGAGGACGGGGCTTCGCGGCCTGCCGGCGCGCAGAAGGTCGCGGACGAGGGCGTGGCCGCCTGCCAGCGCGCACACAAGGTCGCGGACTCCCTGGGCTCTGCGGCTTGGACCCCTAGAGCGGCGCAGAGGACTCTCGGAGCTCGAGGGCGTCGTGGCGCGGACGAGGGCCGGCCGCCGGCGGGAAGGAGGATGGAGGTGGGCCGGCGTCGGGTGCGCTGATTTGGATTGGGGTAGGTGGGAGAAGGTGGGGATGGCTTTTTTTTTTAGAATGCGGGCAGGTCGGGTGTATCGGGATAAGGAGCTCTTTCGGACGGGTGTGTTCGGGGGTAAGAAGCCCTGCTGGTTTGGAAAAGGTGCTCTAAATAACTATTTGGAGCACTCTTAAGGATGGTTTTTGAATAGTCCCACCATATATATATATACTTACTATATCCATCTAAATTATGTCTCCTATTTCTATGAAGGATTTTTTCTACAATTGATCAATAATCATAGTGGAATCAAGGGTACAGAGTCAAAAAGGGACTCTCCCCTAACCTAAGGCTATGGATCCATCGGTTTAAGGAATTTACTCCTAACAAATTCTTAATAGGAATTCCGGTAGAATTAGAGAGCATTAAGTATAAATACGATACATAGCATAGCCCTTTTCCTTAAAAAAGAGTACGGGAATGATGTCTTGAATAGAAGAAGAGAGAATAGGAATATATTTTATTCCTTTTGTTACTCTTTTTTTATAAGCAAAGGACGCCCGAATATACCATAAAATTATGGACAGATAAATATTTATTGGATACCTACCTTACCTATGTTTATTTTTGACCTAAACCCTACATCACTGCTTTCTATTATATATAGGAATATATATATAAAAAATATAGGCGACGCACTAGTAGGAAAACCATTATAGGTGGGTTGTGATTCTGTGGCGCACCCTTAATTGGTGCAGCACAAAATTATTTTCTGTGGCGCACCCTTACTTGGTGCGCCACAGAAAGTCATATTTCTGTGGCGCACATGGTGCGCCACAGAAAGTTATCCGGAGGCCGGTTAATATTTTAAAAATAATAATTCTGTGGCGCACGAGGCAGGTGCGCCACAGAAAGTTGACATTCTGTGGCGCACTAGGCAGGTGCGCCACAGAAATGTGACTTTCTGTGGCGCACCAAGCTGGGTGCGCCACAGAATGTCATTTTTCAAATCCCACCCCCCTACCCCCCGTGGATCGCCTTTTTAGTCTTGCAGAAAATAAAAAAAATGAAAAAATTAAAACCTATTGACATGTGGCTAGGTATGAGTGTCTAGTACGTGTAGAAATTTTGAAATATGAATTTTGACCTTTTCTGCAACAAATGAAAAAGAAATCTTTGTACGGCCATAACTTTTGCATACGACGTCGGAATAATGCAAAAAATATGCCAAAAAAACTAGAGAAAAATTGGAGTTCGAATCCACCCGGGTTTACCCGTCAGCAATTCGCAGATTCCTCAAAAAGGGAAAAAAAGTTATTTTAAACAGACGATTTTTTCAGCAAAATCAAAAAAATTCAAAACATTCAAAAAAAATAAAAAATTCAAAAAGACACAGAAATGTATAACAAAGAAGATTGTTAAATATTTTTTAAGTGTTTTGACTTTTTTGATTTTTTTTGGATTTTTAAAGTTTTTTGAATTTTTATGGAAGTGTTTTGACTTTTTAACTGTTTTGACTTTTTTGGATTTTTTTTTTGGATTTTTTAAAAGTTTTTTGATTTTTTTAGGATCTTTTGAAACTTTTTAATCTCCTTTTCAAAGTTTATAAGTTTTGAAAAATCTGAACTTTAAAAACGCACATTTATAAGACATAGGTAACATACACACATACAAGGCTTAAGAGGATTCATATGATATATATATCAGTAAGAATTTGATTAGCACAAAGGTAGGTGAAGTGGGTGGAACTTAGAAGTTAAGCGTGCTAGGGTTGGAGCACTTGGACGATGGGTGACCTAGAGGGAAGGTGGAGTTCAAAAGATTCAAAAAATCTGAAAATAATTCGAATAAGTAGGGTTTTTTATATTATTTTGATTTTTCTGATTTTTTTAAAAACTTTTTTTTTGCAGTTTTTGAATTTTTCAGAATTCTGTGGCGCACCAGGCAGGTGCGCCACAGAAATCCACATTTCTGTGGTGGGTTTCTGTGGCGCATGCCATGGTGCGCCACATAAATAAAAAATTTAGTGGCGTGAATTCTGTGGCGCACCAAGCAATTTGGCCGGGTGCGCCACAGAATGTTGATTTGGTGCGCCACTAATAGTGGTTTTCCCACTAGTGACGTATCCTGTGAATCCACTCATTCTGTGCATCCGAAGCTTTTCTAACCGGCCGATCCAAATCGTGTGCTGCTAGTCACTCAAATGAAATTTTGCACTAAACCGCCCACGTCTGGCTGAAACTAAATCACTTCGGAACCCTTGTCTTATCCTCGTCAAACAACACACGGGCTGGTTCTTCCAAACGGCGACGCCGGCAAGCTCGGTTCCAAGTCTGCGAGATGCGTCCGCGTTCCTGATCGCCGGATGCCCCGGCTCGATCTGCCGTGCACTAGCGAGGATCCATGGCCGCCGCCGCGCACATCCGGCCTCCTCTCGCCGGTCGCCTCTGAAGTATGCAGATGCCAGCCTAGGCGCCGTCAGCTTGCACTGCACGTTCGTGCTGTGGGTGCCTGATAACATACTCGCGTGGGCGATGGACATGGCAGGCTTGGAGCTCGGGAGATTAGCCTACTAAACTCTGAATTTTCCTTGTTCCTGTAACTGTATCTAGTACTTGTAGATTGGCTTCTGTATAGCTAATTGATTCCAATTCGTTGTTGGGTGTGCGTGTAGCTCGGGAGACTAGAATCTGAATGTACATCTTTCGTGAACATTGATTTTCTTGAAAGACATGAGAGTAAGTTAATCTGAAATCCACAGCCGTTCACCCCTTCCAATTCCTACGGCGAGTGAAGCACAGCGATTGCATGATCTACATGAGTTCTGTGGGAGGCCAAGGAGAGAGCAAGCATCACTAGAGGATCGTTCGGCGACTTTAAGAAAACTGAATCATCGCTTGACGTGCGTACTTCACTAGGTAGTAAGACGGAGGCCGCTTCAGGAGATCAGGCTGAAGCCAACTTCCATCGATCGGGATCTTGTGCCGCCTAGCGATCAATCAGAAATCCCTAGCGGGGAGGCGTGGGGTTCTGACAAGGGTCTCGGTGCAAATTTGCATGCCTAACAAACAGAGGTTGCGGGCGTGTTTCTAAGAGATTACAACCAAATCAGATTTAACACTACGATTAAGATCGGCCGGCTGAGACGCTTCGGATGCACGGATGCACAGAATCTGCGGATTCACATGATACGTCGCCATATATATATATGAGTGTGGATTTTGGGTCATGGGTGGTAGCTGACCTCCCTCTATCTAGCGTTAGACCTGTCATGGAGATGCGCACAAAATCATGTGGTTTTTTTTATTAAGAAGTGCGCCCCCATATAACGCCGTGAGTACACGTTATCTGATTTTTTTTATAGAAGTTTTTGAAAAAGTTGCTTCAAGTTGTGCACATATGTCCTTGCTTTCCCGTGGTTTGACTTCATCTTTTTTGCCCATCGCGCGACTGGTTTCAATGGCGTTTCAGTGGTTGGCGTTTTTGGAAGCCCGAGAAAACTTACAAAAAACTGAAATTTTTGAATTGGTGACTTAAAAAAAAATCGCGGGTAGCTGCCCCCCTCCATCCACCATAGGAGCCACGTTGGAGATTCACACAGGAAATTGCGATTAGCGCGCTTCACTTATTGTAGCATTTGCAAAGCTAACTTTGTGACTGCTTCCCGTCTGTCTTGGCTCCATAACATGGGCCCACCAAAAAATGCATATAGGAGAACATCATTTGGAGCTTGTCGTTTTTGGCAGAAAAATGTGCACATTTTTTCTCTTGCTTTTATGTGTCTTCGTCGTTTGGCCACACGCACACTTGGCAGAAAAATGTGCACATTTTTTCTCTTGCTTTTCTGTGTCTTCGTCGTTTGGCCACACGCACACTTGGCAGAAAAATGTGCACATTTTTTCTCTTGCTTTTCTGTGTCCTGGTCTTTTCTTTATTATTCTCTTTCTCCACGCCGGGAAACAATTCAAAAAGCGCCACCGCGTTAGTCTTTGTCGCTGACCCTAAAAACATGCTAAAAATGGCGTGGGAAATCTTTAATTAATCTTGAGAGATGCATGCATGCATGCATGGACGTACTTGGCCTCAAATTAAATCAGTTACCTTTCTCTCTCATGACTATGTTCTTTATCGTGCTCGAGGACAACCAGTGCTATTTTGCTGTAAAAAGAAATGGTGCTCTATTTTAATTTCATCACATGCGCTCTCTCTCTCGTCATACCACAAAAGAACCCATAGTGTGTCCTACATAACGATTTTTGAGACCACGATCCGCACAGGGCACGGGTCATCCCCCACCCGCACCCTGGATCATCCCAAAAAGCGTTGACGTGTGATACATGGTGCTAAAGCGAACTATGTAGGCGCCGCCACATTTTTTTACTCGATTGCCTCATCGCCCTTAGGCCTCAGCGCTGCGGCAATTCCATCCTGCACTGGTATCTATGGAGTTGCTTTTTTGGGCTAATTGAAACGCTCTGCCACCTTAGCCTAACGTTCGTCTGCATAGACGGCGACGCTCTCGGATCTGCTTAAATTCGCACGCACTAAAAGTCTTGCCTGATTGCCTCCATGAGTTAGCGCGTATCCTATAGCAGAACATCCTATGGTGGATCTTGCATGCACCGCTACCCCCATGACACCAAACAAATTTCGATTATATATATAAGCTCTATTAAACACACTGGGTGTAGAATAACTATTTTGCACGCCTGGTCGGTGCAGCGAGCCAAATCTCCACCCGGTGCGATCGAACCTATTGGCTTGGCTCGGAGCACCCACCGACCCCTGTCGTAATTTCGTTTTGCTTTTTTACTTGGACGGTTTAATTTACGATGAACTAGGGTCGTGGGCTCGTGGCGTTTGGGAGCTAGCCCACTACCCAAACGGAACCTGATTTTTCCCCCTCACCTTCCAAACCGTGCGCGTCCGTGGCGAGCGGTTTGTAGATCGTAGACTGAGGCGCGGCGGCGCTTCCGGCGGCGGGGAGCTGTGGCGCGTCCGCCGGTGAGCGCGGGCAATCTCGAGGGCAGGCGGGCAGCGGACGGGATCTGCGCTTCTCGGTGTAATCGGCGACGTCGTGGTCGGTCGGCCGAATTGCGGTGGCGAGGTTGGCCGGCCGAATCAGACGCGTGGTGAGCAGCCCGATGGTAGCTCCTATCTCTACCTCAAGTGCTGCGATTCTTTTCTTCCGCCGGCCGTGGCAACGCAGCCCGGCGAGTTGTGTCTCTGAAACTCATTCCGCGTTCATCGACCTTGCACGGGGGTGGTGAGTTTTCTGGACACCGTCCTTGCGACCTCTTCTCCGGAAAACTCCTTCCGCTCCATATTCAGGCCAGGAACGCGTCTCGCTACATCGATCTGCCCTGATTTCTTTGCATGTACGCTGTAGATGTTGTGCTCGCTACTACTAATACTAGCAGGCAGGCTAGATAAAAAATTACGTGGAGTATTCGTGTAGATTGCTTTGCTTTTGCAAGTGTATTTTTCTCATGGTGGTTTATCTAGTGATTACGTCACACGATTATTTTCCATTGATTAGAAACCGAAGCCATTGCAGTATGCAATGTGTATTTCTGCTGATTTAAAGTAAAGATGCGGCATCACTGCTCCATAATTATTGCTGCTGATTATGCGGCATCAGCACTGCTTCCGCAGGCTTCTTTACTGATTCAATTTCAATGCTCTGATATTTCTTTATGAACATTGAGTTGTGTCCAGACGAATTGTATCTATGGACTATAGGCTTGAATTTCATCAGCTGATATTTCAAATTGTCGGCAAGTTATATAGAGTATATGAAACATAATCTGGTTATTAAACGGCTTTTTACTCGTTGTGATTTTTTGGACGCATGAAGCCATACGGTTATTCTTACATGGTTTGATATTTAGGCACACATCCCACCATCCCATTAGTTCTAATGTTGCATAACTTTATGGGCATGTCAAGGCATGCTGGTAGTTCTTAGTCGGGCCAAAAGTTGATGCGGCTTGTTTTTACATTCCAGTTTGAAATGCAGATCTGTTAGCAACCATGTTCTTTGTAGGTTCGCGAGAAACTTTTACGCCTAAGAGCTAAGATGGTTAGTAACTGAATTATCACATAATTTTCCTGCTCATCTTCTATTTTCATTGTGGTAAAGATGAATCTGTTAGTGTTAATTTAATTCTGACAAGAGGTACGGTAAGAAGTAGTAGGTCAATGTTCTTTGTTTTTCTATTAACTAGCTGTCCATCCTCTGTTGCTAGGAACTGTGTCCGTATGTCGCAGCACGTGGACCGCACCGGTGAGCGCACGCTCACCGTGGTTACCAAGGTTGACAGGTCGCCCGATGGCCTACTCGAGAAAGTAACAATGGATGACATGAGCATTGGACTTGGTATGTCTGCGTCCGCAACCGCATCAGTGAGGAAACATACGAGCAAGCCCGCGCCGAGGAGGCGCCTGTTCAAGTATGACCCGCTCCTGTCCAAGATCAACAACTTGGCTCTGCACGTCCTTCTTGGCGTCCAGAGGCTTGTAGAAACATACCTGGAGAGGCGGGCGCCGACGCTAGCGGTTTAAGCTGGAGCGGCGCGGTGTGGTTTCGGGAGAGTGGATCGAGATGGAGTAATGGAAGTGAGGAATCAGTCCTGGGCGGCGGCACCACCACCGCCCACGGTTCCATCATCGCCTCTCGTGGATCCACCACCATCGCCCACGGAGTCACGGACCCACCATCGCGGCCCGTGGATCCACCCCAACCGCCCACGGATCCGGCGCCGCCGCCTGTGGATCCACCACCATCGCCCACAGATGCGACGAAGAGGGAGAGGACGGACGCACCGCCGAGAGGGAGAGGGAGAGGGAGAGGACAGAGGTGCCCAGCGCCACCCACTGCCACCGATTAGCCGAGCCGAAGGACGACGAGTTCTAACCCTAGCTCCTCCGTCGACAAATGAAATGATTAACCAGAATGATTAAGTGCAATGTCTATATTGCCATCGCGTTTGAATTTTTGAATAAGTGTATTTACTTGAATATCCTACAATTTAATCGAGCGGGAAAAAATATTTTGATTTAAACTAGTGTTTTGACTAAATGACCCTTACTACTACACGAAAAAGTGTGTAGTATATCAGCTGGTGGACCATCAGATCGAGCCCCATGGTATGGTCCGTGTTTAACAGATGCACCGTAGTTGATCCTGTGAGAAAACTGCTGTCGTCTTATTATACATATACACTTACATATACGCAAATACGAAATAATCATAAGGCACCAGACAGCAGTACATAACACATGGCAGACGAAGCCATACTTACTCACTCGGCACGGGGGTACAGGGGACTGCAATCACCAACAAGTCAGACCGTCGGCGCGTGGTGAACCCGGCCGCCTCGGTCATGTCCATCTCCTCGGGGACCATCCCGTCCGGCAGCTCCCAGTCGAAGTGGAACAGCAGTGCCGCGAGCGCGAGCTCAATGTGCACCAGACCGAAGGCCATGCCGGGGCACATCCTCCTGCCTGCGCCGAAAGGCAGATACTCAAAGTCTGTCCCCTTGAACTCCCTGCTGGTGCCGCCACCTTGCACCTCGAACCTCTCCGGGACGAACTCCTCCGGCGTGTCCCAGTGCGCCGGGTCCCTCCCGATGGCCCATGCGTTGACAAGCACCATCGCGCCCTGGGGCACGTCGAATCCGAGCACCTCGCATGGGCTGCTGCACTGGCGTGGCACCAGGAGCGGCGCTGCGGGATGTAGCCGGAGCGTCTCCTTTATGACGAGCCGCAGGTAGTGCAGGTTTGTAAGGTTGTTCTCCGTCACCTTGTCGTGGCCAGCGAGCTCTCTACGGACCTCCTCCTGCGCCTTACGCATCACAGTCGGGTTACGCATCAGCTCGGCCATCGCCCACTGCAGCATGGTGGCTGCTGTCTCGCTGCCCGCGGCAAACAAGTCCTGCAAGAGAAGCAGAGTAAGTAAATTAAGAGGACGCATTTTGTGACTTAATTAATTTTGCTGATTGTAACAAGAACTTACAATGATGACGGCTTTGATGTTGAGCGGGGTGAGTGGGTACTGAAAGTCCATCTCCTTCTGGAGCCTCAGGAGCACGTCAAGCAAGTCCTCCTCGTGTTCCTTCGCGGCGGCACTGCGGCAGCCCTGTTCACCTGGCGCTGCTGGATAATAGTGTCCATGAAGCCGAACATGGCGCTGCGGCGACGCTCGATCTCGCCTGGGATGCGGCTGAGGCGCATCGCGAGACGGGACGAAGGGAATATGTCAGGCAGGCTTATCCCCGGAATGATCTTAAACGCCTCGTCCAGCAGCCTCAGGAACGTGTCTCGATCCGTGCTCCGGCAGCCGATGATGGCGCGCACCGAGGAGTCCGCGACGAACGCCGCGATCTTCTCGGACAGGTTCACCAGCCTCGCCGCAGACGCCTCCGACGCAATGGAGCTCAGGAGTAGGCCGAGCTCCTCCTCGCGGACGGGGCTGAAGGAGTGGACACGGCGGGAGCTGAGGAGCTCAACGGTGCAGATCTTGAGGAGCTGGCGCCACGCGCTGCCGTAGGGCGCGAAGACGAGGCCCTCGGCACCCTGGAACACGCGGCGCAGCATGGGCCCGATGGACGTGACGCGAAGGTCACGTCGTGGGTCTTCATGATCTCCCGCGTGGCATCCGGGGACGAGGCGACCACCACGGGGACCTCGCCGAAGCGCAGCAGCATGAGCGGGCCGTGGCGCCGCGCCAGGTCACGCATGGCGCGGTGCGGGAGCGCGCCCACGAGGTGGTGCAGGTGTCCGATCACCGGCAGCGCCCATGGCGACGGGGGCAGCCGTTGGCCGGCGCCGGACCTCCAACGAGCGGCGGCAAGGTAGATGAGCGGTACCACGGCTAGAAGTAGTAGGTAGAACGACGGGAGCTCGGCGGCCATGGCTACTGGCTTCGATCGAGCTTGAAAAGTGGAGGCTTCAAGTGTTGTATCCTCTGAACTCTGATGTGTGAACTGTGATATGGATCTGTGGTAGCGGTGATGTTTATGAATTAGGTGGTAAGAGGACTAACGATTGACTACTCGTCGTATTCTTGCTTTGAACGTTGATTGACTAGCGGTGGTGGATTTCTGTTTGTTGTGTGTTGACTCGATTCCATGAAGAAGCGTATTTTCTTTGCACGTGACACAAATTTCTGTATATTTTGGTTAAGGGGGCTATACTTGTCAACTTAAGGCTCCAATTCAGGCGGCTAAGTGCTTTATGTTAGGCTATTTGGAGCTACTGTATTAATATCCAAGAGGATTCATGCATATATGTTGGAAACAACCTAAATTTGAGGAGCAAGATAGCGTTACTATGAAAATCCCCTGTGGCCCTGTGAAAAGTACCCATAAAATTCAGGGAGTTTGGTCGATATGTGGTGGTATATTTATACTGTGCAAGTAGTTGAGAACAATTTGTGCTCTTCTACTTTCTCAATAATTTGAAGCTTGAGATATTAATTAGTACATGCATGACAAATAGATGAAAATCACTCTGATATGTTGATCGACTAACATAATAATATCATCTATTTTTTCACCTTTCCAGCCATAAAGACTGAGAATAGTATTTTTGTAGTATATAAGTATTAAGCATAAACATTAATTGGAACCAAATACAACCAACTAGTTGAAAAAATATTTAAAACAATTCCACTGTTCTGCAAAAAACAAAGATGATTAATTAATTTGAAAAAAGACGAGATCTTATTTCGGAGTCTGTTTCTTGATTGTTTTTTTAACAAACATGCATTTTAACCTAGTGCATTAGTACAACTAATGTCCCTAGTGTGCCGTAAGACTAGTTAACCCAAAAGATCAACTAATTCTAAGAAAATGTCAAGAAATTTGGATTTTTTGAAACCAAATACTTCCAAGTAATTGAAAAAAATAAGGTCACAAAATTCAACAAAAATACCTAAAATCAAACATAATCGAGTAATTCGGAAGAAGATGAGATCAGACCATCCTTTTATTTCCCATAAAAAACCTATGAAATTCAGAATCTTTTTCGAAACCATACATGGTATTTTACCCCTAGATTTTTTCACCATCATAACATGGTGCACTGAGATTAGCTAAGACATCAATCCTTCTTACTGTCCAAACTCATCAACTCAAGCAATGCCTATAACCAATGTCATCAACCCAATAAATGTTTAATGCCTAAAGTTGTACCATCCTGTTTTGATAATGCAAAGTTCTACCATATTTACACTTTTTTTAAACAACTAGCACCACTTTATTTACTAATCACGAACTCACAACCAATGACACATATTTCACCCACGCTCAGGGCCTTGAGCCAAATGTCCGGGTCACCCGACTAGGCATAGTGGGAAGTATCATACACTATGTTACTAAGTCTATAGTGGGTATAGTGGGCAGTAACATATGTGTGGTAGGTGCATTTGCATTTATTCAGTTATATAATCATATTGTTTGGCATTCCGTTATGTTACGGTTCAACTTATGATACCAATGTCATCTCTATCTTCCTTATCATCTATTTTATCTTTAACTCTAGTGAGACATCATATTTTTTTCCAACATGGGATATATGATACTTCCTCCGATCCAGAAAAAGATTCGGAGCATGTAGGTATCATTTGTACTGCCCACGCTCTTTTCTCGCGAAGGTTATAACGGATCGGAGGGAGTACTAACTATGATACTTCCATTATCTAAAAAAATGAAGATTGACATTCATCAATTTACCGGACTATTTTTTTTGGGAACGACTATGTGTAAGGCGCCTTATATTTGGCATAACCGTAAGGCGTTTAGCGAATTCGTACGCACACAAGCGCAGAGCCCTGGCATAGTCTGACAGCGACCGGTCGCTCACCGCTGGCTGAAATTCACACGCGCTGCTGGCTGGTTCACTCACATGCACTAAACAACGAAATTGATGATGTCAGTCCACATTTAATGCTAAACTCGAAAATTCAAAAGGTTCTGTAGCCCAAACCGTTTATTTAATTTAGAATCCGTTTTCACCGTTGGACTAGTCGCGACGAGATCTTCAAAACTAGATCCCATATTGATATGTTCTGACAACTTTTTTTTTGCCCAGATGTTACCACCCTAGTAACATATAAGTTACCCAGACTTGAATACATAAGTTACCCACCGTAGTAGCGATTAGTTTTTGAATTGAAATATAACCATTTTTTGTTGTTCTTTTAGATTTTTACGAGCTTTAAAGTTGGCACATTACTTTGAGATGGTAAATTTGTCGTGCATAAGTATTAGAATAACTGTCAATTTTATAGTAAAACTACACATAAAAAAGATGTGCATTGTGTTCGTAACTACTCTTTAGAGAACATGGTAACTACATCGATTTCGTGACGGATAACTACATCATGAACACATGGATAAATTCATAAGTAGTGTGTGGGTAACTCCATCCATATTGGGTGGGTAACCATTATCGAGAGAGTATGATAACTAAATTGATTTTGTGTTGGATAACTTCACCATGAAAACACATGGGTAACTTTATCAGTACTCAGTGGGTAAATCCATCAGTATTAGGTGATAACTATTACCGAGAGAGTAGAGTAACGATAACAATTTTGTGGTGGATAACTATACATGAAAACACATGAGATAACTTTATCAGTACTGGGTGGTAACTATTATCGAGAGAGTAGGGTAAATATAATGATTTTGTGGTGGATAATTACACATGAAAACACATGGGTAACTTTATCAATACTGGGTGGTAACTTTATCAGTATTGGGGTGGTAATTATTAACAAGAGAGTATGATAACTATATTAATTTTGTGGTGGACAACGAAAACAGATGGGTAACTTTATCAGTACTTGGTTGGTAACTCTATCAGTATTGGGGTGGTAAATATTATCGAGAGAGTATGGTAACTACATTGATTTTCTGGTGGATAACTAAACTAGAAAACATATGGGTAACTTTATCAGTACGGGGTGGGTAACTCCATCGGTATTGGGTGAGTAACTATTACCGAGAGACTATGGTAACTACGTTAATTTCATGATGGATAACCACGTAATGAACACATGGATAACTTCGTAACTACTGGGTGGGTAACTTTATTAGTATCAGGTGGGTAAATTAATTAGTATTGGGCTGATAACTATTACCGATAGATAAGGATAACTCAAACAATACGTGGTGGTTCGATGGACTATGTCGTCGCGCACCGGCTGCCGGTGGTGCAACATACGACGAGAGACGTCCCTCAGCTCTCGACAAACAACATATTCGATACGTTCAGTACAACGCCTAGACTAGGCGACATGGAGGCAAGCAAACATCAGCAAAATCTCTCCATCTAGCTTCAAAACATTCGGCAAGTATCATTAAAAAAATCTTGCATATTCAGCAAACGTCATACACATCTCAAAATCCTCTCTCACTTGACACGCATGGTACTAGTACTACGGGACCAAAGAATCGGATGATCAATGAAATTAGTGGTACTAGTAATATGTCTTTGATCTTCCTCGATTATTTCTGAAGTAACACGAGCCTCTACTTGTTTTCCAACGAGTATTTCAAGCAGCTCCTCCAGCCGAAATAGCAGCATGAAGAAGAATGAGAGCAGGCCTGAACTGTATTAACTAGCTGTCCTAATCTGGCAATGGCGTCGCTCGCATCGTGGCCTCATTCACATTTCTCGAAAAAGTCACCAGCCTCGGATGCGTCTCTCCCATCTTGGTCTGATGATGGAGGAGGGGATGGGTTGAGGAATCGACAGCAGCACCAGTAGCGCCAAGCAGTACTAGTGCCATATCAACCCACGAAGGACAGGAGAAAATCAGAATAGACGTTAGAGATCTGGCCGGCGTTCTTCTGGGTCGTGACTGTGGCATTTACCTGCAGTCCGGGACGGCGGCTGACCAGGAGTTGGAGACGGTGGCTAACCGGAAGTCAGAGCCGGCGTGCTTGGCGACCGGTCTGCAGAGCTGTTGGCTTCGGCGGCCGGTCTGCACAGGAGCGGATTTGACGACGGTGGTGTGATTGCAGAGGAGGCGACACTTCCGCGGCGAGCGGAGGAACAGGGGACGAGTTGAGGAGGGTCGCACCAGCGGGGCATCGCCGTGATGGCGAGCTCCATCGCGGGATGCTCGGGAGAGATCCGGGAGCTAGGAGGTGCCTGATGCAGCACGACTAGGACAGGAGGGTCACGGCAGCGGGGCCTCAGCGGGGCCTCGCCGCGACGGCGAGCTCCAGTGCAGGCTGGTCGGGAAGCAGGCCGGAGAGCTAGGGGCGCGCGGAGCAGCGCGGCGGGCGGCTCGCCGGCCGGGTGGGGAAGAGGATGGGATCGGGAGGCTGGGTCGTGTGCGCGAAGAAGTCAACGACGAACGACGGGAAGCGATGAGTTGGTTATCGACGCGCGAGATCTGCCGTCCGTCCTGAATCGGACGGCCAACAAGCGTGCGTACACTTCTGCCAGATATAAGTCGCCTGCTGTTTAGATTTCCCGTTCTTTTATCTACTAAATAAAGGGAGGATCGTGCTAAAAAAAAAGCAGGCAGCAAGGAGGAGTGTAACATTTGCAGACTTGCAGCTGGGCCGTTTCCGGACGTGTAACAAATGCAGTTCGGGCCAGCAACGCCAGCATCGACCCCCTTTCCGCTCGAGTCATCAGCCGCCGGCGCGCCATGCGGCCGCCACACCGCCGCCGCCGCGTTTGCTTCTCGCCATCCAGGCCCCTTCCCCGCCCCTGACCCGCCGGCCACACGCCGGGCCGGCACAACGTGAGTCCGACCGGGGGCGAGCTCCAAAATTCGACCGCCGCATGCATCCGTTGTCCGGTAGAAAAGGCGACAAGGCAACGAGCAGCAGCAGCAGTACTCCGGCAGAAAGAGGCGACAAGGAAACGAGCAGTAGCAGCAGTGCAGCGCCTGTAAGCGGTCACACTCCCACATCGTTCAGATTCCAGATTTCAGAATTTCATAGTGTCTCACAGTCATCGTGAGTGTAGTCAGAGACACAGAGTGCTTCAATCTTGGTATTATTTTTTATGATTTCCCTAATTGATATTAGAGGATGGTCCTTAATAGTTAATTTATTGATTTATAGGTCAACAAATGAAGAACAAAAATGAAAAGCTTTGAAACGTATGTGGGATGTAGCTTCAAAGACCCCGAGGATTACTCTGACCTCAACACCAACGCAGATATATCTATCGATCTTGAGAGCCAAGTAGCCACTAGCCAAGATAAAAATGTGAGCAATTCTCCTCCTGTATCTTAATTATCGTAAATGTTGGCACCATTATGATCGTTGGAAGTGCTATGTTAAATATTATGGCATATACATAAAATTATAATCGTTCATTAGTTCTATTTCTCTAGCTAGATAGGGCCAATTTTAGTGTTTAGTACAGGGCCCCAGATTTTGCCGGCATGGCCCTGTGGGAGACGTACTTATATACATGGTGAGTGGGTGTTCCGTTTTTTTTTTTGAGTTAGTGAGTGGGTGTTCTGTGAAGACACATCTCTCCCAACAAACGCCTATTGGAATACATCTGTTGTGGACATGGGTCCACAGTATCAAGGCAGGAGCAGCAGCGTGGAAGGAGTCCATGAGATAGAATTATAGTAAGAGTCCATTAGGAAAGTATAGGATTAGGAAAGAGTCCAATTGTATTAGGAAAGGTCTAGGTCTAATCGTATTAGGAGAGGTCAAGGGCCTGGACATCCATTATATAAGGATGTCATGTATTCACGTTGGGGACAAGCAAGAACAATCAATCTAATCTCTCCCTCGTAATTCTCTCTTCTCAACCTATGTCTACTCAATCCCTCGCAGCCACGCCGTCTGGCTATCTTCTGCACGGTAGTTATCCCCTTGTGGATCTAAGTCCACAACAACATCCTTCCCATATAATTGATCATATGTGTTTTTTTTTTCTTGTCAATAATGATGACTATTCTTACAGTCATGCAGCATGCAGTTTCTGCTCAATTCTCACGCCTCGTTTAAGTTCCAGATTTTTTCATACTACTTCTTTTTAAAGTTTACTTATCAATGTCTGTCGGACACTGAATTTGATCTAATCATACAATAAAAATGCACAGACATCTGAAACAGAAGGATGCAGTCATTTCACATGTCTTGCTTTTAGACGCTAGCATTTTTGCTTTTGCAAAAAAGAAAGAAACTCATGGCCCTACGCGGTTGTTGGAGTAAATCGGATGACCCAGATTGAGAACGTTCATCATGGTTGCCTTGATGGAAGGCCCTAAGGATAAACAGGAAATGGAAGATTCGCTAAAGACTTATACTAGACTATCCCTTGCCGGAGCTCTGCAAATTCAACAGCGTAAACGGTACATAAGATGTCCTTTGTCTAAGCAACACAGCTATGGTAGTACTAACTCTAACGATTGCAACATGACTAAATATATGCAAGGCATGGAAGGTGGAAAATAGCACAATGGTTTGCACAAAATTCTCGTAATTTACATCGTGGTAATACAAGCAAGATCAACTTCAAAACATCACAGTTCACTGTGAGGATAGTCTCCAAGACACCTTAGTTACTTGCCGGGGACGAAGTTGGTGGCGAACGCCCATGCATTGTTGTTGACAGGATCGGCAATGTGGTCAGCAAGGTTCTCTAGTGGGCCCTTGCCAGTGACAATTGCTTGAACAAAGAAGCCGAACATAGAGAACATGGCGAGGCGGCCGTTCTTGAGTTCCTTCACCTTTAGCTCGGCAAATGCCTCAGGATCGTCGGCCAGGCCGAGAGGGTCAAAGCTGCCGCCTGGGTAGAGTGGGTCAATGATCTCTCCAAGTGGGCCGCCGGCAACGCGGTACCCCTCGATAGCACCCATGAGCACGACCTGGCATGCCCAAATAGCAAGGATGCTTTGTGCGTGGACAAGGCTAGGGTTACCGAGATAGTCGAGTCCACCTTCACTGAAGATCTGGGAGCCAGCCTTGAACCAGACGGCCTCGCCGAACTTGATGCCGTTACGAGCAAGAAGTTCAGGAAAGACACAACCCAGAGCCCCGAGCATGGCCCAACGGCTGTGGATCACCTCCAACTCCGGTTCTTTGCGAAAGTCTCTGGGTCAGCAGACAGTCCGGCGGTGTCCCAGCCATAGTCACCAGGGAACTCACCGGTTAGGTAGCTTGGGGGCTCACCGGAGAGTGGACCGAGGTAGAGCACGCGGTCGGCACCGTACCATGGGCTACCAGAGGAGACCTGCTTCGCCTTCGCTGCAGTCTTGCGCATTGTAATGCGGGCCTCGCCAAACAGTGTGGACGATGGCAGATTCTTCACTGCCTTTCCACTGAAGGTCGAGGAGGAGAGGGACATGGTGTTGGTCGCCATTGAATTCAAGACCGGTTTCTCCTGTTTGTGTTCTCCAAGAGAGGTGTGAGTGTGGAGATGGTTTGAGAGGTTACAAGAAGGTGCTATTTAAGGGAGTGGAGGTGACATGTGGGTTTGGTTTGTTGTATGAGATGACAAGATAAAGATGGATATGGAGAAAAATCTTGAGCTTCAGTGCCATTGGTGCTGCAGATATCTCTTCGTCTCAGAACAGTTGGCGCAGGTAGAGCCAGGAATTGAGATAGTTGTGGGTTTTGTGGCTAGGAGTGATTGTCACTAGGATCTGCTTGAGGACAGCCCATTGGATCTCGTGATGGCTGAGATTTTCTGATAATGCACTGTTCGCATGCAACAAAAGAGAACGAAATAGTCCATGCTTACGAATATTAATGTGGTGATAATATTCTCAAAAAAGTATTGCACGTCAAGAACCTTTTCTGAGATCAGAGCTGATGAATGCTTCACATATTCTGGAGAAGATAAGGTAGGTCCTGCAAAAAGATCTGTGGTGAACTCATTCCAAGCTGACTTGCTTCAAAGTTGAATATTATCTCCTTACATTCACTGCATCCGTAGATATATTAAAGAACACCTGACGTCTTTGGAAGACTTATGTCAATCCTGTGTCAGTTCGGCATGACAAAGTATGTATGTATTAATGAATTATGGATAAATATGCAATCTGCATTTCTAGACATCATTTAAAAAAAATACTGCACTACTGCGTAAAAGCAAACACAATGCAGTCAGAAGTCTTGACGAACCATCATGTAATCTGCCTTCTTTCTCAACAAACACAAAAAAAGTATGCTCTGTTGTCCTTAAGTGTATCCTCTCCTTCAGTTAGTCTCATGGGGATATTCTAGCTGAAAACATATAGTTTGTGTGCGGACCAACTAATATTATCTTTGCTTACGTTCATTTGCCTCAGGTCTACTGGACAAGGCCTGTGATTCGACATCAAGAGTACTGTCGACATCAAGGAGCGGCGTGGCCGGCTGTAGAGACAAACTCCGCCATTGGTGTTTGAAATTCCTATAAACCGGAACTACTCAGGTTCTTGGTGTGGTCTGCTCGGTCACTATCGGGATGGTGCTTTTAGTCAACCAACAGTCCAACACTTTGATCAACCTCTCACAAACCTCATGGTTTTAATTGAGAAGCAATACACAAGTGCATAGAAACCATCCTCACTAGCATATGCAAAAAGTAATTCCATTTCTGAACTTTTGTTACTGCCTCAGCTTCAGTTGTTTCTTACAGTAGAAAGCAAGAGCCACCGCCTCAGTTTCAGTGCATTGCTTTGCGGTGGAGAAAGTTCAGCAACAAAAGGCATATAAAATCACAAGGATGCCACATATTATTTCGGTAGCATATCTGCAGCAAATGGCTGGATGGATGCAAGGCATGGATGTTGGGAAAATCTCATACATTACATAAAATTCTCGTAATTTACATGGTGGTAATACAAACAAGACTATACAACATCACAGTTCACTGTGAGGATAGTCTCCAAGACACCTTAATTACTTGCCGGGGACGAAGTTGGTGGCGAATGCCCATGCGTTGTTGTTGACAGGGTCGGCGATATGGTCAGCGAGGTTCTCTAGTGGGCCCTTGCCGGTGACGATGGCCTGAACAAAGAAACCGAACATCGAGAACATGGCTAGGCGACCATTCTTGAGCTCCTTCACCTTTAGCTCAGCGAACGCCTCGGGGTCATCGGCCAAGCCGAGAGGGTCGAAGCTGCCGCCAGGGTAGAGCGGGTCAATGATCTCACCAAGTGGGCCGCCGGCAACGCGGTACCCCTCGACGGCGCCCATGAGCACGACCTGGCAGGCCCATATAGCGAGAATGCTTTGTGCATGGACCAGGCTAGGGTTGCCAAGGTAGTCGAGGCCACCCTCACTGAAAATCTGGGAGCCGGCCTTGAACCAGACGGCCTCGCCAAACTTGATGCCATTGCGAGCAAGCAGCTCAGGGAAGACACAACCGAGAGCCCCGAGCATGGCCCAACGGCTGTGGATCACCTCCAACTCCCGGTTCTTCGCGAAAGTCTCGGGGTCGGCGGACAGTCCAGCGGTGTCCCAGCCATAGTCACCGGGGAACTCACCGGTTAGGTAGCTCGGGGGCTCACCGGAGAGTGGACCGAGGTAGAGCACGCGGTCGGCACCGTACCATGGGCTGCCGGAGGAGACCTGCTTAGCCTTTGCTGCGGTCTTGCGCATGGTAATACGGGCCTCGCCGAAAAGTGTGGACGATGGCAGATTCTTGACTACCTTCCCAGAGAAGGTCGAGGAGGAGAGGGACATGGTGGTGGTCGCCATTGGAGTACTAATAAGACCGGTGTGTCCTGTTTGTGTTCTCCAAGAGTGGTGTGTGGAGATGGTTTAAGAGGATACGAGGAGGTGGTATTTAAGGGACGGGAGGTGACACATGTTATGGATTTGCATTTTGTTGTATGTGCAGACAAGATAAAGATAGATAGGGAAAAAAATCTTGAGCTTGGATGTCATTGGTGCTGCAGATATCTGAACACTTGGCACAGTGAGAGCCAGGACATGAGATAGGTGTGGGCTTTGTGGCCAGGAGTGTCTGTGGCTAGGAGCTGCTTGGAGAGACAGCTGACTGTATCACGTGGTGTGATAGATCTTTCAATAATGCAAGTACGCATGTAACAAAAGAGTGCAACTCGGCTGAAAGTAGTCCAAGCAAGTTTCCTGGCAGAAATTATCTACGCTGACAGACATTAATGTGGTGATAATGCTGACAGAGAAGTAGTGCTTGCTCATCAAGCAAGTTTTCTGAGATCAGAACTTAACTGTACGCTTCATTCTAGAGGAGATAAGCTAAGTGCTTATGGATCAGTGGTAAAAGCAAACACAATGTCGCCATGTAATCGGCCTTTTTCAACCAATAGGATGCCAGTCACCGGGTTCCTGCTGTTCAGCCTACTCCTGGGCGTGCTGTACGGGGTGTTCTCAGCCAGCTTCGACCCGGCTGGGATGAGTTCGTGAAGAACATCAGCAACGCCGTGCCCCACGCTGCTGATGTTGTGATGCAATGACCGGAGATATGGTGATTTGCCCTTAATCTGACGGTTTAGTGGTAGTATTGTTCACTGAGTTGTGACCGGAACTGTAACAAGGTGTCAATTGTCCTGGCACATTAGATTTTGACATCACAGCAAAAGGCTCACTGTTCATATTTTTTCTGGTCTGGCTGCCGAGTCATGTCCAACTGAGATCACTGGTGAGAACTGGTAAATTTTCGACGGTTCGGTGTCTGTCTAGTTTGTAATCAGAATTTTAGAACATATCTTTTTGAATTGGAGACATTGAGTTCAGGTAGACAATGAGTGGTAAAAAGACTTTTGCTTGGTAGTTCAAATCCTTCCCGGCGCTCCTCGACTCCCGCTTCAACGCTGACACGGTTGATGTTGCCCACCTCTTACTACAGGTTTGGTTCGGTTCAACCCTTTGGGAAGTCCTCCTCCTTTCGATGAGGTTTGCAACTGATCCGCGTGCGTGCATTGGGAGCAGGTTGTCAAGACTCAAGAACGTGGCGGTACAGTCGCTGGAGGTGAAGAAGCTCGTCTAACTCTGCCGCCCGCACTACGTTGAGGAGTAAGCTAAGAAAATCCCCCATCATATGCATATTTCTCCCTGCCTGTGCTATGATAAGTTCAGCCAGATTTCAGCAATTTAGCTGAGCGGTTTAGTGATTGTTTCAGCTTGATTCACGCTGTTGGTAGGTTTGATACATGACAAACAGTCTCTTCTTGAGCAAACACAAATTTGTTGATATTTAAATTGAATCGCACAAATACCTAGATTGATGCAAGGCACAGAGGGTGGGGGAGAATCTCAAAATTTACACTAAATTCACGTAATTTACATGGTGGTAGTACAAACAAGACTACATAACATCACAGTTCACCGTGAGGATAGTCTCTGAGACACCTTAATTAGCTACTTGCCGGGACGAAGTTGGTGGCGAATGCCCATGCGTTGTTGTTGACAGGGTCAGCGATGTGGTCAGCAAGGTTCTCTAGCGGCCCCTTGCCAGTGACAATGGCTTGGACAAAGAAGCCGAACATTGAGAACATGGCGAGACGACCGTTCTTCAGTTCCTTCACCTTAAGCTCGGCAAATGCTTCGGGGTCCTCAGCTAAGCCAAGAGGGTCAAAGCTGCCACCTGGGTAGAGCGGGTCAATGATCTCACCAAGCGGGCCACCGGCCACACGGTACCCCTCAACGGCACCCATGAGGACGACCTGGCATGCCCAAATAGCGAGAATGCTTTGTGCGTGGACAAGGCTAGGGTTGCCGAGGTAGTCGAGGCCACCCTCACTGAAGATCTGGGAGCCGGCCTTGAACCAGACGGCCTCGCCAAACTTGATGCCGTTGCGGGCGAGAAGTTCAGGAAAGACACAACCCAGAGCCCCGAGCATGGCCCAACGGCTGTGGATCCCCTCCAACTCCCGGTTCTTTGTGAAAGTCTCTGGGTCAGCAGACAGTCCGGCGGTGTCCCAGCCATAGTCACCGGGGAACTCACCGGTTAGGTAGCTCGGGGGCTCACCGGAGAGTGGACCGAGGTAGAGCACGCGGTCGGCACCGTACCATGGGCTGCCGGAGGAGACCTGCTTAGCCTTTGCTGCGGTCTTGCGCATGGTAATACGGGCCTCACCGAAAAGTGTGGACGATGGCAGATTCTTGACTACCTTCCCAGAGAAGGTCGAGGAGGAGAGGGACATGGTGGTGGTCGCCATTGGAGTACTAATAAGACCGGTGTGTCCTGTTTGTGTTCTCCAAGAGAGGTGTGAATGTGGAGATGGCTTGACAGGATACGAGAAGGTGGTATTTAAAGCAGGGGAGGTGATGCTTCGGATTGATTTGTTGTATGAGCACTTTAGCACAGAATATAAAGATGGATAACGAGAAAAATCTTGAGCTTCGATCTCATTGGTGCTGCAGATATCTCTTCTTCTCGGAACACTTGGCACACTGAGAGCCAGGAAATGAGATAGTTATGGGATTTGTGGGGGCTGTGATTAGGATCTACTTGGAGACGGCTGATTGGATCACGTGATGAGTGAGATCCCACGGTTCGCATGCAACAACCATGCAGGTTTTCAGACAGAAGCTGTCCATGTTTACAAAATTAGTGCGGTTATAATGCTGACAGAAAAGTACTTGCCCATCAAGCTGGTTTTCTGAGACCAGAACTGAAAAAATCTCGCCATGTATTATTAATGGATAAGTATGCTTATTTAGTTTTACAAAATAGTACTCCCTCCGTTCCTGAATGTTGGGTGTATAGTTTTTTGCACAAATACTAAGACATGTGTATTTTGCATAGAGGCACTCATTTTTTTTCTAGGAAAAATCGCGAGAGATGAGTTCTTAATATGCACAAAATGAATACAATCTGTAAATCCCTCTTTTGAGATTAAGTCTCATTTTTTACAGGTCAAATTGTCCATAAATAGAAAATACACCATATATTATGAATAATTTTCTTAAAAAAACTATACACCTTACATCAAGGAACGGAGGGAGTAGTATTTGTCTGGGCTCGGTGGCTTCATGGTGTATGTTTATTATTTTGGTTAAACATTACAAGGCTGCAATTGAGATGCAGAAGATTCTAGCTTCAAAGTCGCTATGTATGTTGCCCATGGAAGTTTCTAAAAATACTGTAGTCTTACGTAGAAGCAAACACAATGCAGTTTTGACTCTTGACCAGCCATGTAATCTGCCTCTCACAAATCACTAGCAGTGCAGAAACTAATTTCATTTCTGAACTTCTGTTACTGCATCAGCTTCAGTTGTTTCTTAGCAGAAGGCAAAAGACACCGTCTCAGTTTCAGCAACAAACGGCACGTAAATTGCAAGGATGCAATTGAGAAAATGAATAAATCACTAGGTTGTTTTGAAACCCGGGAAATACTGTATTTCATGATCATTTAGCTGCTGTACTAAATACAAAAATTCTGTGAGTTTGATACAAGATTGTATATTTCTTGAACATTCAGGCATTTGTGTTCTGGTGTAATTATGTGCTGGTGCCTGGTGATACTAGCTGTTTGTACAATTGTAGGAGCTTCTGGGAGGAGTTCGATCGAGATGGAGACTGATTCGGCGATGTCGGAGGCCTTGCTCAACCTTAGCTTCTGGGAGGAGCTCGATTGAAAGCAGGAACAGTTCTGATATTTGTGTAATTCATAGGATTTTCCTTTTCTGCTTCTCAAGCTTTAAATCAAATTTGGGCGTGACTATAAAAACAAGATTTTTAAGAGTTTTCTGTTGTAATTTATTGGTAGGTGACACATAAGTACAATAGAAAGAACCCATGCAAAAGAAAAGTACTGTGAAAAGAGAAAGCAATGGATACATTCTCGTTCGGTCTCCAGGCAGCCAAAAAAATGCAAGTTTTTTTTGTGACAAACCTCATTCATTATGCGAATGTTGTTTGGTTCCACCATCCATTATAACAAAAATAAGGAGAAAGCGACTGGTGACCTACCTGATGATATGTTCAAACAAATTGCATTGGATTGTTGTGCTAAATATAAGAGAACATTTGTACAACCCCAAAGAGTCTGGATTTTACGTCTCACGGATGGATCCCATGACGAGGCAATATATAATGGACGATCACAACACAGTCGATGCCATGAAATTTGGGCTCATGGACACGTTAATATTGCTTAATGGTAGACTAGTAGACTACCATAACAATAATTAAACAAAACAATATTTGTACTCTTCGTTCAGAACATCTCACCAGCCTTAAGCAGACTGCCTAATTGCAGGCTACCATGCGTGCGTGCCATGACATAAGGGTACCAACTTGCTATTTATCTGTCGGAATACACTACTAGTGGTTAGCCTACAGGAGTCCAACAAGTGATGGTGTTCGGTGTTGGATTTTGTGGTGGACACTTCTCTCTTTTGTCTCCTCTCTCTTGGCGGTCAAAACCACAATCAAGCAAAACAATGCCTCACTAATTTCTTGCCATAGTGTTATCAAATTGTACCTACCGTGCCAAAGTGTCACCTCTATGTTTGATAAAAATGAAAACAACGGGTTGATCCTAATGCGTGAATACTTTGATATATCAAACATGTGTAGTTGTTGGCCACCCACTATTCACATGAGTAGTTCAAAAGTCCAGTGGCGGATCTAGAATCTTAAATTTGGGGGTGCCACGGTTTGATACTCAAGGTATGGAGAGAAAATTTTGGAAGAATTACACTACAAATTGTATGATTTAGTCTAGGTATCATTATGATTATAACAAAGAAGATTTAAACATTTATAAAACTAGTTTTTTATAATACAAACTGTCAAGACAATGTTCCGTAATTCTGAAAGTCAGTGGAGCCCGACCTTCATGTCATATGAAGAAAGGACAATACTAGTTTACAATATCGATAGATTCTTGTACAAATGAACTCAAAATCAGTTTTTACACATCAACATTTCATCAAAGTTGGTTACGCGAAAACCAACAAAAAGTCTGAAAAAGAGGAAGCGATTTCGACTAAAAGTGAAATTGTTTAGCTCCTACCGTATCCAAAACTCAAAGAATTGAACGCACTCCATATTCATACAAGACAGCCCATAATTTGCTCTCACGATTATCTAAAGAACTGCCCGTAATCTCTGCTTAGAGTTTTCTATCTTCTGGTCAAACGTAGCCATCCAACCATGGCCATCTCCATTTAAACAAGTGAAAGCGCCAGGAACAACCAGCACCACTATGTGCGATGTGGCCCACATGTCAGTCAGAGTGTCGCGGCCAACTACCCTGACCCGTCACCTACCGGATAACGTTACCTCCCGCTGTCTAAACCCGACCGTTGCCGCATTGGTTCAAAACCAGCCAACGAGGCGCGGCCACGTGGACGACGCGGCTCGGCGGCTCAGCGCCAGACGGTGAGCGGACCGCGCCAAGCTGCTGCTTTGCGTGCGCTGGTGGGGGAGCCGACCACCACCACCAGAAGACTCTCTCTTTCTCCTGTCTCTCTCTCCCCTTGCTGAGTCTCCTGTGCTGCCGCCGCTGACCCGTGCCCGCCGACGGCGAGCGAAGGCGGAAGAGGAGCACGGGTTTCTAGCCGTGACCGCCTTGTCGCGGGCTCACCGGCGACGGCGTGGTAGGGATCCCGCGGGCTGGTGCTGATTTGGGAGCTATGGGGCCGGAGCCAGCGCGGCGTTGGGGGATGGGGTGGCTTTCCTGCTGCAAGCGGTCGAACGGGTGAGTGGTGATGCGGGGATTATGTTCCGGAATCGTGGTTTCGGTGCCTTTTTTGGGGGATTTTGGGGGTCGTCGGTTGGGTATAACGGTGGGATTTGGCCTTTGGGGAAAATCGTAGAAGATAGTTGCAATTTTACTCTCCTTTTTAGCTTGTGTGAGATGTTGGACAGTTAACTTAAGAGTTTCCTTCTTCCAGTTTGTTATGTGCCAGCTGATTAGCTCAAGTAGCAAGCGATTCTGGTTTAGGGGAAGTACTGATGTTGGGGTCAATTTTGTGAGCTTGCTGTCTGATTTGCTGCTCAATTAGTAGCTCCCAGCTACCATGTCGTCTGTTTGGAGTGGATGACATTTGAATTCGTGCTCTAGTAACTGGATTTTACCTCTGTTATTGGGGATGTTGCTGTCAATTTACAGCTGCCAGTTGACTAGCTGAGCTAGAATGGACTACAGATCGTGAGCTGCTTAAGAAGTGAGTTTTAATCATCTGCTGTGCTCTCAGGGCTCAACCTGGCAGGAAGAAGAAGAAGAAGGACACGACATGGAGGATCTTCTCACTGAAGGAGCTGCAGTCGGCGACCAACAACTTCAACTACGATAACAAGCTTGGCGAGGGTGGATTCGGCAGTGTCTACTGGGGCCAGCTCTGGGACGGATCGCAGGTGCAGTCCCTCTCCTAAAACATAATAAATGCCACAAAAATGATGCAACTTTCATTATGCTTTGTGAAAGCTGATTTGTTGCGTCTTTCGTTTCTAGCGATTTTTATTATTGTTACGGGTACCAACAGGATAATAATTCAGTGGAGGGACCTGCTGCAGTTGATGATTGTATTTTAGCTGATTTAGTTTCACCTCCAAATTTATTTATTTCTGGTTTGTAGTGGCATTTGAAATTTAAAATGGTTGTAGACTTGTAGTTTTCTAACCATGTGAATATTCTTCGAGAATAAATGGCAAGCCAAACTGGAACTGCACTAGTTGAACGTGTGAAGAACAATCTTTCTGGTCTGAGTGGATAACTGACTTTTCTCGCCTTAAGATATATTTTTCGTGTGTCTACTTTCCCTAGGATATATCTGTCGTGGGGTAATCACGGCAGATGCCATACGGGGTGGCTTAACTCGGGTGTGAGCCAGGCGACGTAGGATTCACAGAGAGGTTGCACACGCAGAGTTTACCCAGGTTCGGCCCCTCTGTATGAGGTAAAGACCTACTCCTGCTTGTATGTATTTGGATCTGGATGGGGTGTACAATGGTGTGCGCACCAGAGCTTGCGGGTGCTCCGGAGGCTATGGAATGAGATCCGTCTCCCCCTAGGGTTGCTCCTTGCCGGCTTTATATAGGGAGCCGGCTAGGGTTTACAGGGAATGACGGGTTCCGCTGGCGGCGCTAGCTATCCTGCCTACAAGTGCGGCTTCGTGGAGCGCACTCTTTGGGATACACAATCGCAGACTGATTCGGAGATATCTGCTGCCGCCTCCCCGAGCCGTCATACCGGGATCCTCGGGAACCCGGTATCCTGGAAGATGTACACCGGGTGGGCTTTGGGCCACCCGGCCTTGGAGGCCGACTCGGGGTCTTGGGCCTACCCGGTTGGGCATCCCCCCATCATTAGCCCCCGAGTTCGTCAGGGACTCGTCTCCGGCTTGGTCTTCGTCTGCTTTGGGCCACCCGGCCTTGGAGGCCGACTCGGGGTCTTGGGCCTACCCGGTTGGGCATCCCCCCATCATTAGCCCCCGAGTTCGTCAGGGACTCGTCTCCGGCTTGGTCTTCGTCTTGCGAATTGCCGGGTCGTGTCGTTGAACGAACTCCTGAAAGAGAAAAGAAAACAACGGCTCGGAGTGGTAGATTTTGGCTTTTAACGCCCGGTCTAACTCAAGTTTTTGTTTGATGCCGGCTTGTGCCCGTCGGGACGTTTGCCATCCCGACTCGCCTCGGTGCGGGTTGTCTCCTTGCTTTCTCCGTCTGACGTCACGGCATCTTTGACCGTTTGTCCTGTAGTGTTTGTCTGTCTGGCGCCGAGTCGATTGACGGGACTTGACGACGCAACGACTGCCTCCACCTCGGGATGGAGCAGTGGCAATGATGACGCTCCTTGACCCACACGCGCCCGATCCATCGGTCCACAACGTCGTGACAGAGCGACATGGCCGAATCTGAGCCGCATTTTTCGGCACGCTCCCGTGGAAACCGAGGCGTCGCGCGGGAATCGAGGAGTCGTGCGACGTGGCGATAGTGGGCGACGTGGACGACGTGGGCAACGCCATTTACTGCGGTAACGGTTCCACTCACCGTACCTATTAAAGCGGCAGGGGAGTGCGGCTGGTGAGTTCACTCTCCGTTTCTTCCTCGCGCTCGTCGCCACCCTCTCGAGCAGCTCGCTCCAGAGTTCTTCGCCGCATCGCCGCCGCAGCCATTGGACACTCTTGCTCATCCGCCTCTTTTCCGGCCAAGATGGTGGCGCCCAAGAACAAGTGGGAGAGGTCGTCGGGCGCAGGCGCTGGAGCAAGCAGCCAACGAGGGCTTGCTGCCGCCGGCGTCGGAGCGTCGATGGCGCATCGCCTCCGCGGATCCTCGCCCGCGGCCATCGCCGGGCGAGTTGGTCGCCTTCCTCGCGTTCCTCGAGCGCGGGCTGGGCTTCCCCACGTCAGAGTTCTTCCGGCGATTCCTGGACTTCTACGGGCTTCAGGTGCATGACCTGACACCCAACTCGATCCTTCATCTCGCCTGCTTCGTCACCCTGTGCGAGGGCTACTTCGGGTGCGCCCCGTTCTTCCCGCTGTGGCTATGGATTTTCCACGGCAAGCTGGGGAAGGGCGGCGACATGGCGCCCTGCGGCGGCCTCAACTTCCAGGTCCGCGACGACGTCGACTACCTGGATCTCGGGCTCCCCTCCAAAGTGTATTGGAGGAAGTCGGGCTTCTACATGCGGGAGCCGGCGCCTGACGGCGAGATCGGGATCCCCTGCTTCTCGCCATCACCGAGCCGGCCTCGCAATCTTCAAGAGCTGCCGCGCGACGCCGACTTGCCCATGGTTCGCCGGCTGATGGTGCGGCTTCAGGAGCTGAAGAACGGAGGGCTGACGGGTCTGAACCTCATCGCCACCTGGGTGATGAGGAAGATCGCGCCTCTACAGCACCGGCCCTCGCTGATCTGCGAGTACAAGGGGACGAGGGACCCGCAGCGCCATGACCCGACATTGTTCGAGTCAGTAGAGCAATTCACGCTGCGGATGAAGCGTGTCACGGTCCACCCGGCTCCCGAGTGGATCATGGGCGGCCTGGAGGCCTACTCCGCCAAGTATCCGGCTCCTGAGGTGAGTCCTTTTGCTTTTCGATTCGAAGCACTTTCCTTTTCTTGGTCCTTTTATACCGATCCTCCCCGCTTTGTCAAACTCAGGAGATTCGGTCGCTTGTTGGATTGCCTCCGATCCGCGGAGACGCTCCCACGGTGCTTGCCGGCCCCAACGACGTCGTCGAGCGCGACTCTGACGACGAAGCCGACAGCGCCACCATGGGCAACGAAGCCGCCTTCTCCTCCCGCCAACCGATCCCCATCCTGTCTGAGGATGAGGAGGAAGGAGAAGAAGGAAGAGAAGAACGCGCCGGGTCCAAGAACCCGGTGCCTGCTGAAGATGATGAAGATGATCAGCCGCTCCGCATCCGGCGGAGGCGTAGGCCTGCGGCTGAGGACGCCGGGCCCAACTCCAAACGCTCCAAATCGGCGAACCCGGCGCCGCCACCACCGGAGCGATCGGCTGGGGCCGCCGTGTAGCGCACCGTCGTTGCCGAGCGGAGGCAGAAGGCCTTGCGGGACATCCCTGCGAGGGCTCGCGCCGACTCGCCGCCTGCGCCTCGCTTCCGAGGAGTTCGGACCTCAACTCTTCCGCCCGGGTGACAGGTCTGCTGCTGATCCTCATCCAAAGTTCAACTGGAAACGCTATCTTGAGTTTGACCCGTGCGAGTGTCGCAGGGCTGAGGACGCGTCCCTCAGTGACATGGAGGACGCGCTGGAGAGCGACTCCCAACGGGCGGAGCCTGCCGCGCACGTCGCGGAGCCGACCACGAGAGCGCCGAGTCCTCCGCCTTCCACCGGCGGAGGCGACGAAGTTATTGACCCGAGGGGGCCACTATTGATGACACCGTGCCGGCTGGCACAGTGGATGCCGCGCCTCAGCCGGAGACGGCACTGGTGGTGACGACGACCCGCGCCACCGCGGCGACTTCCTCGTCGGGTGGGCTGACTGCCCAGCCCCCGAGATTCGTCCCGGGTGCATCTGCGCCCCGGCCTGACTTCCGAGCCGCCATCCAGACAGCGATGGATGCGCACCAGGTACGTAGAATCCTTCTTGCGCATGTTGCGTTCGTAGAAAGCGGCTTGGGTCTTCATAGTTTGCTGGATGCAAAGTTTGGCGAGTAGTGTAGTCCTTGGTTTGCCAATGTCGATGTAGAGGCCGGCCGGTGGCGAGTGTGTATGCCACTCGGAACGTAGCCCCCGGATTCTTGACCCGGCGTATTATTAATTTTTTTTGTTGTTGGGGCTAGCCCCCGGGTTAGCAAATGTTGTTGTAGAGGTAACCCGTGGCGTAGCCCCCATGCCTCTTCTTGATTGTTTATTGTCTTGTGAACTGCAGGAGCTGTCCTGGCTCCTCGAAGCCGAACAGCAGGAGACCCGCCGCCTGCAGGAGGAGCTGAAGAAGGCGCGCGACGGCTTCATCTCTGTCGCTGAGCACCAGCAACTGCTGGCCGCGCAGGAGAGCCGGCACACGCAGGCGTTTGCCGCGGTGCAGGAATCCTGCGAGCGGCTCAGCAAGCAGAAGGAGGAGGCGGACGCCGCCCTCACCCAGGCGACCAAGGGGTACGGCGAGGACCTCGAGAAGCTCGAGCGCAAATCCGGCGAGGCTGAGCGCGAGATGAAGGAGCTGATCGAGCGACTTGCCACCCTCGCCGTTGGCATCTGGGGTAAAGATTCCATGCGACTCCTTTGCAGTTTGTGCCTAGTTGACTTGTGGCCTGTTGTTGATTTTTGATTTGTTGAACAGGCGAGGAGACGGCTGGCCTGACGGCTTCGGAGCATGTCCGCCGGCTTGGAGTCTTCGCCCGTGACGTTCACGGTCGGGCCAGCAAGGTCGTCCAGATGCTGTCGCCCAAGGAAGGCGTCCCCGCACCCGTCTGCAAGGTGTTGCGGGTTCTGGAGCTGATGCCCCAGGTGATCACCTGGGTGCGGGAGTCGTCGGCCCGAGCCGGCGCGTGCATTGCACTCGGGCTTGTGCGAGGCCGGTATAGGCAAACGAACGTGGACAAGATCACGGCCAGCATCCCCACCGATAGCAGCGGCCGGGAGATCGATCTGCAGCCGGTGCTCCAGTACTGCGCCCCTTACGCCTGCCGGGCTGCCAAGATGGTCGACCACGACGATTTCGTCTTCGACGTGGTGCCTGAGGGCAACGACCTTGGCGAGGTGGCGGACAGGGAGCTGGCGTCGGAGTACCTTTTCGAAAGGGCTTCAGCTCTGCCACCGCCGGCTGCGACGAACGAGGCGTCGACATCTTCTGCTCGGGCGGCTCCTCCGTCTAGAAGTTTGCTCCCCTGCTTTCAAAAGAGGGGTTATTTTGAAGTAGTTAGGGTTTGTCGCCTGCGGGCGAAAAATATTATGTAATGAAAACAAGTATGATATGTGTCGGGTCGCGTTTCAGCGTGCGCCTCTGCGGCTTATTAATGTTTTGTTTTGGCACTCCCATGCTTGTTTTTGTGCGCTTTCCGTCACTTTGTTTGTTTTTCGCTTGTTTTGTAAGCTAGTCGATCGTGCGACCTCGCCAAGTGTGCTTCACATGATTTTTTCGTGACGCGCGCAGTACCCATGGTGACAAAGTCCGATTGCGGCTTCATTGTCAAGTTAGGTTTGAACCGGCTGCACTACTTCTTCACTTTGTGCGGGTAGCTGACGACTTGGGAGAAAACAACAATTTTTGTGATTTTGCTTCGTGAGCAGGGGGTCCAGTGGTGAGCCGCGCATCGTGGCATCCGGCTCTCTTTGACAACCCATCAATCATATAATGTGTGAGTAGGAAGAATAAAGATTCGAAAGCATAATTGAATCGAAACGATAGCCCCCGAGCGTGCCAGGTGTGTATCGACTTTATTTCCTTGATTGATTACACAGTATTACAATGGATACTATGTATAATAGGGGCGAAGCAGGCTAATGTTCCATGGACGCTTGGTCTCCTCTTCCGACTTGGAGCTTTTGTTCGGCTCACGCAAGTCGACGAGGTGGTAGGAGCCGTTGCCCATCGCTTTGCTAACGACGAACGGTCCTTCCCATGGTGCCGAGAGCTTGTGCATCCCTTTCGACTTTTGGATGAGCCGAAGAACCAAGTCGCCTTCCTGGAAAGAGCGACTTCTAACCCGGCGGCTGTGGTAGCGGCGCAGGCTTTGCTGATATATCGCCGTCCTGGAGAGTGTGAGTTCGCGAGACTCTTCCAGGAGGTCGACGCCGATCAGGCGGGCTTCTTCATTTTCTTCCTCGTTGTAGAGGGCGACCCGAGGCGAGTCGTGCTCGAGGTCGGTCGGCATGACGGCTTCCGCCCCGTACACCATGAAGAATGGCGTGTAGCCGGTGGAACAGTTTGGAGTCGTTCTGATGCCCCAGAGTACGGCTGGTAGCTCGTCCAGCCAGCAACCCGGTGTTCGCTCCAGTGGAACTTGAAGTCGCGGCTTGATCCCAGCTAGCACTGTCTGGTTCATTCTTTCCGCCTGCCCGTTTGATTGCGGGTGGGCGACGGACGCCAAGTCGAGACGGATGCCTTTTTGTTTGCAGAAGGCCTTCATCTCTCCTTCGGCAAAATTTGTACCGTTGTCAGTGATGATGCTGTGCGGGTAGCCGAATCGGAAGATGAGCTTCTGGAGGAACTTGGTTGCGGTCTTGCCGTCGAGTTTCTTGATAGGTTCAACTTCGACCCATTTAGTGAACTTGTCGACTGCGACGAGCAAATGTGTCATGCCACCGCGAGCTGTCTTGAACTTGCCCACCATGTCTATTCCCCAGACTGCGAACGGCCATGTCAGAGGGATGGTCTTCAGAGCCGCGGCGGGTAGGTGATCCTGCCGGGCGTACTTCTGGCACCCGATGCACCGACGATGTCGACTGCATCCTGATGAGCAGAGAGCCAGAAAAAACGGTGCTTGAACGCCTTGGCGACCAGGTTGCGGGCGCCGACGTGGTGGCCGCAATCTCCCGAGTGGATCTCATGAAGCATGCGCCTTCCCTCTTCAGCTCGACGCAGCGGAGGAAAACTCCCGATGTGCTGCGTTTGTAGAGCTCGCTGTTGACGGCTCGATGTGATCGGCTGCTCTGACCAGTCGAGCCACTGGGGCACGTCTGGCAGAGTCGCGTGGACGGCGCGCCGTATGACCTTCTCCTCCCGCCTGGAATCGAGGCCGACGAAGGTGTGGCCCATGAAGCCGGCAGTGGGAGGCATGCCCTGCTGCTGCTCACCGTCGTCGTCGCCGTCGGGTGCCCGCTTCTTGGCACCGGTCTTGGCCTTGACAATTTCTGCAGTCCAGCTGCACTCGTCAGTGGTGTGGCCAGCTGGCTTGCCGGGTAGGCTATGATACCTACACGGCATGGCCAGAATCTCCGTGGCGGTGAGCTTCTTTAGCGGGAAGTTGCCGCGTTGGCTCTTGAAGCCGCGGCCCCCCGCAGCCGTGGCGGCTACAAGTTCGGAGCCGCCGTCACCCTTGCGTTTGTGAGCGCTGGAATGCTTGGCCTTGCTCTTGTTTTTGCCGCCTTTCTTCTCGTCGTCGTCCTCCTCGGAGTCGTCCTTGGTGACGTCGGACTCGGCGTACTTGTGCACGATGGCGAGTAGCTGGCCCATCGTCATGTCACCCTTGTGTGAGCGCCGCAGCTTCTGCTTGAGCGACTCGAAGGTGGTGTTGTCCTCAAGGTGGGAGTGCACCGTGTCGACGCTGAGGTGTTCTGCCGAGTTGATGAGGTCGGCGACTCGGCGATACCACTTTCTAGTGGACTCGCCCTCCTTCTGGACGCAGCGCTTGAGGTCCTCGACCGTGGCCGGGCGCTTGCAGGTCCCCTCGAAGTAGGTGATGAAGAGCCTCTTCAACTCGCCCCAGGAGTTGACGCTTTTCCTGGGGAGGTTGTTGAGCCAAGTGCGAGCCGTTTCCTCAAGCATGAGAGGAAAATAGCGCGCGCAACAGAGTGAAGACGCGTTCTGGATGCTCATGGCGGCCAAGTAGTCCTGGACCCAAGTTTCCGCGTTCATGGCGGCGTTGTACTTGGGCGTCTCTCTCGGTCCTTTGAAGCTGCTAGGGAAACGCTCGCCTCTGATGGCGGGTCCAAAGCATCTAGGGCCGACGTCGTCGTCATCGTTGTTGTTGCGCGTCGCCTCAGCGCGCTTGTCGTTGAGGTGATGGCGTAGATCCGGAGCGGATTGATTGGAGCGCGCCTGCGCCTGGTTGTTGTTGATCGTGTGTCGGGCGTCGTTGCGGGCGAGCCGAGGCGGGTTGCCTCCAGCCCTCGCGTTGCTCGACACTGCCGGCTCCTCGTGCCGGCTGCGTGGCGGCTGTGGGGCAGCGTCACGCCTGGGGGAACCCTTGTTTCCCTGGCTTCGGTGTGGTGCCGAGGCCGTTTTCTCGCTGGGTGGCGATCTGGAGTAGAGCTTGCCGTTAGATTGCGACATATTCTCCTGCAGCTCCAGCGCCTTGTCCACCAGCTTGCACCCCTTGCTCCAATAGGGGTTGTCCTTGACCCGGATCCTCTTGAAGAGAGAGGCGGCTGCAGTCATCCAATCGACTGGGGTGCCGAAAACCGCGAGGTCGGCGTCGTCGTCGTTTCGCGGCTGGGGTTGAGGACGAGCCGGGTTCGGAGGAGGCCGCGGCGCCGGAGGCGGCATCGTCGGGCGAGGTTGAGGCGGAACTTGACTCGAGCCGCCGGGCGGGGCCCTGCGGCACTCGTCGCGCTGCCTTTCCAGCTCTGTCTCGCGCGCGAAGGCGTTGTCGAGCGCGCGAGTTGGTGCATCAGGATTAAGCCGCGACTTGCAGTTTTTGTGATACCGAGTGACCGCGGAGAGAGCGGTCGACTGAGCATCGACCTCCAGCTCCTTCTGGCGGATCTCCTCCTGCTGGAGGGCCATCTTCCGGCGCAGCTGCTCGAGCTGTGTCGCCTGGTCGACGACGCTCGCCGGCGTAATCAGGGTGCTGAGCGGGTCAGCCGCCCGACCTGCTTGTCCTCGCAGGGCGGCGAGAGATTCATCGCGTTGCTGCTTTTTGCGAGCCTCCTGCTCGCGCCGTGCCTGGTCGCGCTGCTTCTGCGCGTTGGCCTCTGCTGTGGCGGCGTTTGTTGCCGCAGGTTTGGCGGCAGCAGAGTTTGCCGCCTCGCCCGTCATATAGATGTGGGCGGGTGTTGCCGTGCCGTCCGAGGCCAGATCGGTCGAGCCCTCCGACTCGTAGTCGAGAACGGGCAAGATCGACCCGGTGTCGTCGTCGTTCGAGATCTGAACGGTCTCGGCGGATGGGGCGGGTGCAAAGTGGTTTGCAGCCGTGGTGTCGACAGCGGCTTCGTCAAGTAGGTCGACGGGGGAGGAAGTACCATCGTAGTTGTTGGCGACTTCTTCCTCATCCGAGCCGCAGAAGCCGACGTAGGCAGTGACGGCAGTCCCGAACGGGATAGCCATCGCGCGAGTGATCGGGGCGTAGTTGGGCCTGCCCCAAGTGTGTGGATCGGCGACGTAGCCGATCCCTTCGTGCTCGAAGTAGCTGCCGGTGACGATGTCACCGCGACCCGACATGGCTTGAGGGCTGAAGTAGACGCCAGTGCCGGGTTCAGGACTCTCCATGAAGTAAATTCCAGCGATCGCTGGCCCCACGGTGGGCGCCAACTGTCGTGGGGTAATCACGGCAGATGCCATACGGGGTGGCTTAACTCGGGTGTGAGCCAGGCGACGTAGGATTCACAGAGAGGTTGCACACGCAGAGTTTACCCAGGTTCGGCCCCTCTGTATGAGGTAAAGACCTACTCCTGCTTGTATGTATTGGATCTGGATGGGGTGTACAATGGTGTGCGCACCGGAGCTTGCGGGTACTCCGGAGGCTATGGAATGAGATCCGTCTCCCCCTAGGATTGCTCCTTGCCGGCTTTATATAGGGAGCCGGCTAGGGTTTACAGGGAATGACGGGTTCCGCTGGCGGCGCTAGCTATCCTGCCTACAAGTGCGGCTTCGTGGAGCGCACTCTTTGGGATACACAATCGCAGACTGATTCGGAGATATCTGCTGCCGCCTCCCCGAGCCGTCATACCGGGATTCTCGGGAACCCGGTATCCTGGAAGATGTACACCGGATGGGCTTTGGGCCACCCGGCCTTGGAGGCCGATTCGGGGTCCTGGGCCTACCCGGTTGGGCATCCCCCCATCAATATCCATAGCCTTGTAGTAGTAGGTAGCATGATCGCAAGCTATATATGATCATAAATCTGAAGTGTGAACAAAACTGAAGAGGTATAGAAAATTAGAAGCCGTATATTGACCTTACAGATATAATCCACTGTATTGACAAAGGCAGAAAATCAGTATACTAGTCAAGTATTTGCTTATACTAGGACGGAAAATGTAACCGACATGTTCATAGACTCATTCTGATATTTAAATGAATGATGAGGCAAGAAGTTGACTTGCGAAGGACTTCACAAGTTAAAAACTAAGGAATGTTTGATTTAATATCCTGTCTTAGTTTGCATTTCAATTCCTCTCCAACCTAGTTAGCATCTCAACTGTTCATTCCATTTAACAGATTGCCGTTAAAAGGCTCAAGAGTTGGAGCAACAAGGCTGAAAAGGAGTTTGCCGTCGAGGTGGAGGTTTTGGCACGAGTGCGGCACAAGAGCCTGTTGAGCTTACGTGGCTACTGCGCCGATGGCCAGGAGCGTCTGATTGTCTACGACTATATGCAGAACCTAAGCTTGCACTCTCACCTACATGGTCAGCACGCAGCTGAATGCCATCTTGGATGGGAGAGAAGAATGAATATCGCTATTGATTCAGCAGAGGGCATAGCGTAAGCCTCTCAAACATCATTTTGCATTATTAATCATGAAGAAGCGCAATCTTACATTTGTACATCTCTCCACCTTGTAGTTATCTTCATCACCATGCGATTCCACATATCATTCATAGAGACGTCAAGGCGAGCAATGTTCTCTTGGACGCGACTTTCCAAGCACGGGTTGCTGATTTCGGGTTTGCAAAGCTCATACCAGATGGTGCGACCCATGTCACCACAAAGGTGAAAGGAACCCTCGGTTACCTTGCACCGGAGTACGCTATGCTTGGTAAGGCCAAAGAAAGCTGCGATGTCTACAGCTTCGGAGTACTGCTGCTAGAGCTTGCGAGCGGGAAGAGGCCGGTCGAGAAGATAAACCCCACCACAAAGCTAACCATCACCGAGTGGGCGCTTCCACTCGCCCGTGATAAGATGTTCAAGGAGATTGCTGATCCAATGCTGAGCGATAGCTTCGATGAGGCTGAGGTGAAGCGAATGATAATCGTCGGTCTTGCTTGTACTCAGAAGACGCCAGAACAAAGACCAATAATGTCCGAAGTTGTTGAGCTGCTAAGGGGAGAATCTGCCGAGAAATTCTCGGAATTGGAGAATGGAGAGCTATTCAAGCCTGAACCGACCAGCTCTAGCCAGAGAGCCTCAGGACATGGTAGCTCAGATGCCATATCTGAAGAGAAGGATTCGAAGGAGGATACAATTGAGGAGGCGGTTGACTCAATTGAGACGGTACCGTCAGCTAGGTAGTTTGACGCACCAAGGTGGAGTCCATCTGTGTGCGCACGTGTGATAATTCCTTGTTATTGGTATGTTACTTGGGTGCTCCCGTTCCAGATCCAGAAAAGTATCTGTGTATCCGTGTATGGTCGATTTGCTTGGGTAATGTACTACTCCTATGTTGTGCTATGGACAGGTTTCAGCAGTAATAGATTCATCGTGTGTTCTCGTGAGCCATCAGCTATAGTGTAACTTAACAATTATTCGGTGTTCGAAACCTATGATTCAGTTATTCTTGCGTACAATGTCTATTTTATAATCTTGCCCCAAGAGAAGGAAACAAAAATTTCACTGCGAAGAATTTGAAATTCATAGTCTGTTAGAAAGAAAAATGTCCAAAACACGGTGCGTTAAGATAGTTTTCTTAGTTGTTCTAAGGAACAAGTTGGTGTCTGCGCATATAAACAGGACATGCAGGTTTCAGAGTGCATCCATGTACTACTGTCATGAAAACAGGCAATCATATGAGCCAGAAGTGGACAAATTAATTCTAATAACAGCGGGCATACAGCAAAAATATAAGTTTGCAAAGGGATATTCCCAAAAGGATAAACTTGGCGAACATAGATCATGTACAACTGCACATAAATTGGATATAAATTGGCCCATGGAGAGATGATAACAATTATGCATTAAGTCCACAGAGGAGTATCTAACTGAAGCTCAAACACAGGCTGCATGCACAGCATATAATTTCTTACAATAAGCACGCACATTTTACATCATTACACCCAAGGAAATGCAGCACTGCAACTCACATGCTGTGGCGCCCCGACCCGACTGCTATACAGTGATGCTGAGTGTCACCGGTTAAGCGATACAACTGGAGGTTACGGGTTTACCAATCCCCGGCCAAAACCTTTGGCAGGCGTTGCTCGGAATTGATCATCGGCAACGCAACACCCCGATTGATGCCTTAACACAGGCTCAACTATCAATACATAATAGAGAGATCAAGACTTGTGAAACAACTGACATATCACAGACTCTACGACACAAATCTTTATAGTTCAACTCTTAATATAGAGAAAGATAGCAAAATACAACCAGAGGTCACAGACCCAACAGTACAACATGCGGAAGCGAATTAGGTTGTTCTAAACAACAAGATTCAAAATATGGCCTAAGAGGCCTACAGATAAACATCCAGCGCCAGCTGTTCTGGGATGTCCCAAGCTGCCACCTGGGAACCCCAGACTACTCGTCGGTGAAGTCCTCCTCTGAAACAAAACAAACGACGTTGAGTTCGACGAACTCGCAAGATTATATAGAGCTTTAGCTCGATGAGGCTTTCAAAGTTTTATGTCTGTTTTGCATAAAGCTGATTTTATTTATGAAAACATAACTCAATGGCATCGACTATTCAGAGTATTTTCAAAAGAGGTAAGAAGTAACTCTTTTCTTTGATCACCTTTCTCAACATCAACCACCATCATCAACCACTGTACCTGTGATACAAGGCACCTCCCCGAATCACCCTCGAGGAAGCTCACTTTACAATCTTGAGTAGTACCTTTAGTACTCAGTTTTTAATCATTCCGTTCAAGTTGTTCTATGATCTTATCGTCCTTTCCCAAGTCGTCCATAACCGTGGACACGGCTTTTCGAAAAGATTTACCCTGCAGGGGTGTACAATGTTTGCCACGTGTACCGTCCGGCCCATTATCTGCGCATTAGCTCTCTTCCTTGGAAAGCCGGCTAGGTGGGAGCGGTGCCGACTTCTCCCTCGTTAAGGACTTTCCAGGATCATCAGGGACGGCAGGACAGGTTCAGTGCCTCCAACACCCTGCCCCACGGCCACTTATTTTTCTAACACCACCATCCTCATCCCAGTTCATACCACCATCATCACGCACGCGCGAATGGAAGCCCGAACTAGAGGACCCTGGCTAGCCCCGCCCGAGTTATTTAGTCTATGAGGGTTCCTGCTATTGCATAGGCCTCACGCATGGTTGCACGCTCAGTCTTGGTTCGGGAGGTAAAGAACTCGCACCTAGGCGGCGAGAACGAGACAAAGCACCACAACCACAGTGGCCTCTCATCCCCACCTTTAGCATCTTATTACCTGTCACCACAATTCTCCACCATCATCTGCACAATTCAACACCTGCTTCCAACATGTAATATCCACCGAACGGCGGAACATTTAACTAAGCATGGCTAAGCATCAACATTGCATAGTTAAGTATCTCAGGCAGCAATACAATCCTATGGTTAGTAGGAGGGGAACAGGTAATGGCATCGGAAACTTAATGCAACTATAGGATACTCTAATCCAACAAATTGACATTTAGAACCGCATGCAATAATATAGTGGAGAAAATACTTGTGAAAAATAGGATAAGATATGCTCAGAGGGGGGATTACGCTTGCCTTGTTGATACAGCTAGTAATAGAGATCGTCACGAGACTGCGGTGTCACTTCCACTCCTTGATCTACCGATGCACAAACAATACCGGAGAGGAACAATCAAAACCACAGATAACACCGGTGCAATGCGCAAGCACATTATGACATGTATCTTTAAGGTACCGAATTTATTTGAGCTATCTAGCAATTTAAATGGGGTGCTAGAAATAAATAATTCAACCGGATAGGAAAACACCCCATATTTAACTTAATGATTTTAATACTACTAGAAGTACCGTAATTCAATGGTGATCAAATATGCATGATATTTACTTCAGAGGTTTATTCACAATTTTCTGGACATTTTGGTATATCACACGCATTTTTCTGATACACCGATAAAAAGTTATTATGTTTATAAATTTCCTTTTTGATATGACCTTTTGATGATTTATTTAACAACAACATAATATTTATATCATTTAGAGATAGGGGGATGAAAAGAAAATAGAAATTTCAAATCAGTACAGCAAATCCGGATGTCAGTCCGGAAATTTCCGGATTTTTCGCTGGCGGAAAATAAATCCGGAAATGTTTCCGGTTGTAGACCGGCTAAAACTGATCGGTTCCAGTAGCTCTTTTCTTATTCCGGAACAGACTCCGGAAAAGACCGGGTTTGGCACCGGGTTCGTCAACGCGACGACGAGGTCTACTGCTATGGTGGCCACGGCGTGAAACGCGCGCTAGCGCGGGAGGGGAGAGGGGAGAAGGGCCAGCGAGGCCAGGGGCTCACCCTCGAGCGCGGTGGTGCAGACGGAGTGGCCGGAGATGGACCAACACGGCTGTCGTGGGGTAGATAACACGACAGATGCTACTTTGGGGTAGCTTGAGTTGATGGGCAAGGCGACACTAGCGTCTGGGAGATTGTTTAGCACTGCAGGGACAAAGGATTTACCCAGGTTCGGCCTCTTCATTGGAGATAAAGACCTACTTCCTGCTATCTTATTATTGATCTCGATCTCGATAACCGGCTATGACAACAGAGTCGGATCTCGATCTAGGTTACAAGGTTGAGGTGTTTCTCTCGATGGTTCTCTCGCCTAAGCTTGTATCGTAAGGTCCTCTCTCAACTAGGGCCCAGGGACCAGTTTATATAGACGACCGGGTCTCCTCGCACTTTACAATACGAACCCGGGCTCTACCCAGACTCGGAGTCCTAATCTAGCTCTTCTAGCCTTCGTGTCCTCCAAGTCCCGAACCGCCTCTGGTCTTCTAGAAACTTCCCTTCCTGAACCAGGTTACCGCCAAAGCCTCTGGCCCAGCAACATAACCCGGCCCATGCTGATGGTTAGCTGGCCTGGCCGGGCCTCCTGCCTGGCGGGTCACGCTTCCCTCCTCATGGGCCTACCGGGTTATTATCCCCCCATCAGTAGCCCCCAGATTAACCTGGTTGCCAGGTTGGCATGCTCTGCTTCTATTCTTGAATATTGCTTCTTTGAGCAGAACTGGTATCCTGGCCAGCCGGGTTAATCACCTGAAACATAAAATAACACATAACAGATTAAATATCAGAACACGTCTCTTTTCTCTTTTGCTTGGCCAGTTTTTTTTGGCGGCTCATGCCGTAACCCGGCTGTCTTTTACCGGGTTCGCTTTCCCCCGGGTTTCGTACTCAACACTTAGTGAAAATTATCGTCCAACTATAAATCCATCCTCATCCATCTTAATCACGATCTTATCAATTAATACCCCATGATTATCTCATTCTGTTTGTCGTTGACTTTTGGTCAAAGATCCTTATCTCTTCACTTTTTACCACAACACCCCTAGGGTTTTCACCACAGTTGTAAATAGAAGACCAGGGGTTCACCGCGGTCACTTTCCCCCATTTCCTCGTGTTCATCTCCTTCCTCGCACCGCACTGTAGCAGCCACAGATTCAATCTCCAATCGAACCTTCAAATCTCCGCAAAAAGATCCACATGTATGATCCTCCTGCACATCCGTGCTCCGCACTCGATTCCAGTTTGAATCTCGTCCAGATTTACTTTGCATTTCCCTCTCCACGCATCTGCATGTAGAGCTAGGGTTTCTCATCACCATTGTTGCGCCCAGGAAACCTTGAAGCTCCACAGCCATGGTGATGGACAAAGCGAAGGCTGGAGGTCCCCGTGCGGCGAAGAAGCTCGTGAAGAAACCTCGCAGCACCCAAGCTGGTGCATCTGGCACTGCCGCCCCCACTGCTACTCAGGTCAAAATCCACTGTGACGAACTTAATGCTGCAAGAATACGTGAACTGCGGCGAGCTTCCTCTGAAGGACGAGATTAGCTGGCGTGCTGCTGGAGAAGAAATTCGGCCCAGCCCCAAAGAAGGTGAAGTGGTAGTTTTCCTCGACCGTGTTCAGCGCGGCCTTCGCCCCCCGGGCTCTTTGTTTTTTCGCCGGGTCTTGAAGTACTACGGCCTTAGGCCTCAAGACATCGCGGCCAACTCTATGTTGAACATCAGCAACTTTGTTGTGTTCTGTGAGGATTATCTGCAAATGGCTCCAAGCCTCGAGCTATTCCTTGAATTCTTCTACTGCAACCCATCTCGCAAGGACCAAGTACTCCCATATGGCGGAGTTGCGATCCAACGCCGAAGGGAATGTGATTTCCCGGCTCTTCTTCTAGCCAGCCATCCCAAGGGGTGGCAAAACACATATTTTTACTGCAATGACACCTCACCAGAATCTGACGATGCCCGTTACCCGGCTTTCCGGAACTCGGGCTTAACATATGAAGCCAAAATGAACAGCTATGCTGATGACGCCGAGCGGGTCAAGCTCGAGCCCACCCTTCGCCGGGCCAGAGCTTTACTTGCCCACGGCCTCAAGGGCACAGATCTGGTTAAGTGCTGGATTGGTTGGTTCATCTAGCCACTCAGCATCAGGACCCGGCTAATTTGCCAATACACTGGTGAAACCACAGACAACATGCGTTACTCTGAGATGACGCTTACTGATGATCAGCTCGTGAAGAATGCCAAGAGATTGCTTGGCGAAAAGAAAGATGCCATTGCACTAAACGGGCTCGCCCCCTTTAGTGTCAAGAACAAATCCTCCACGGTAAAACCAATACTTGATCATTTTTGCTTACTTTAACCCGGTAATTTCGTCCATAAACTGTTACTTACTGTAACTGCTTTTTCCAGGACTCCAAGTGGTGGAGCGTGGATTTCACCCCTACGTCCTCTCCTGACGGGGAGGACACAGAAAGTGAAGACGACGAAGAAGAAGAAGAAGAAGAAGAGAAGGTGAGCTAGACTCTGTAGGCCGGCTCTTCCTCCAATTGATTAACAACGAAGTCCCCAACAAGGACACTTCTACTGATAACCCAGCAAATCTTATTCCAGGAACCACTGACCCAGCTTCTGACGTAGCGCCGGGTCCCCAAACTGCTGCACCTCCTACTCAGAAGAGGACCCGGGCCACCATTGCCAAGGTACCACATTCTCTTTTCTCAATTTTCATGATGAACTCATCTCAAACTTAAGCACAAACATCGGAAAAGGTGGCTGAGAAGGAGGCTGAGGCGAACAAGAGACGCCGAACCCGGTCTTCTACAAGCCATGCTTCCCTGAGCCCAGGTATCCCTAACGCTCTTTATCAAGCTGGGCCAAATCCATCCAGAAGACGCCCAGCAAACAGTACCCTTTAGCTGGCAAGATCCGGGTCGCTAAACCATCTCGTTTGTCAGATTCCTCCTCGGATGGTGTTAGCACACCCGAGGATTTTCAATCAACGCCGGGTTAGAAATACTTCACACACCTTTTCCATACCTCTATACTTTACGGTCCCTTTTTTGTTTAACTAAATCCTTGTCTTGTTCCAGGCCAGAGCTTTTATGGATGAAGACCCGGAATCTCCTCCAACCGCGTCTCCTCCTCCAGCAACAACAGAGCCTTCTCCTACGGAGGCACATATTGAAGAACCGGAGGACAAAGACGAACCAACGGAGCAAGCAACCCCATGGCTTCTCCAAAAAAACATTACTGATCCTGTGCCAGAATCCTCCCCAGCGGCTCGTTCGCCCGGGTTAAGCTCTGGAACCAAAGAAGATGAAGCACAAGTTACTGGAACCCGGCACGTTCCAGTACAAGATGCTCCTGAACTCTTGCCAAGGTGCCAGCTCCAGATGCTAACCTGGCATCCCCGGCTAAGGGAAAGAACCCGACTTCCTCATCAAATTTGCCGGCTTTGAGCACTATGTCTGTTCTAGCACTTTGCGATGAATATTTTTCTCGCCTTGCTCAACACAAGACCCTGGAGAGAGAATTGGTTGCCCTAATTCAAAAACGATATCAGGTACCCATTTTTACTTCTTGCCTGTATATTTTCTTGCATAACTATACCCTGAGTAGCCCCAAGCTCTAAGTTCATCACTTGTTGATGAGCTTGGTGCTTATAACACGAATTTCTCTGGTTAAAAACTTCGAACCTGTAGCCCCCAAGGCCCGGATTGTCTGTTTACAGCAACCTGGGACTAAAAAACTTCCATCATTTAAAACTTGCCAATTTTCACATCAGAACTTTGAACACTGTAGCCCCAAGTGCCGGGTTAGCTGTCCACAGCCACCTGGGACTAACACTTAGAGAATTTCAAACTTTTTGCGCATGTAGCCCCCAAGTTCCAGGTTAACTTGCCTGCGGTAACCTGGGACTAACATAACTTCTTGCATCTTAACAGGAAGACCATGCCAAGGCCCAGGCTGAAATCACCCGGCTCAAGGACACTGCCAAAACTGAATCTGAGACCCGGGCTGATCACGCAACTCAACTCCAAGCCTTAGAAGAAAAAATTACTGCTCTGACGCAAGAAAACTCTGATCTGAAGAAAGATATGCAGGAGAACGAGGAGAACTTCCAGGAGCAACAGGAGACACTGCAGAAGCAGCTGGATGACACCAACAGTGAGCTGACCCGGCTAAAGAGAATGATCACCTCTATGGTTGAATCTTAGTGGGTAAGCACTACTCTGAACTCGAACGGAACTGAACCAGCAAAATCCGGTTTTAAAATCTCACTGTTATGCTTTTCCTTACGCAGGCCCTCGTGATGGGAACCTCCGCAAAACTGCTGCAGAGAAAATCAAGTGCATGTACACGCTGACTCGCCAGCTGTACTTTGGCAGCTGCGAGGTCATCAAAGCCGCAAGGCTCTGGGAGAACCCGCCAAGCAAGTACACTGAAGTCCTTGGACATTTATCCACAATGCCACAATGGATCCATCTGCTCAAGAGATCTGCATGCAGGGCCGGGGTGATGCGAGGTCTTGCCTTGGCAAAGGCCTACCATCCCCAGCTAAACCCGGCTCCCCTGAAGAAGGGCTTTCCCCAATTTGACACTGATGGCAAGGAATTCGATAAGAAGTGCTATGCCCGGGTTGTGAAGCAAACCCGGCACGTTGCCACTGTGATTGCCAGCAAGATGAAGCTCACCACTTTGCAGCTTGGTTACACAAAAACGATGAAGAGATCATGGATGACGAGCCACAACGCATCGATCTCCTGCAAAGCTATAAGGATTCCATTGACCCGGCAAAAACTGCTCCTGGTACCTCCACTGCACCCAGCTCTTCCACGCCAGTTATTCCTCCTCCATCACGGGCGATAGTTGAAGAAGATGATGAAAACTTCTTCCAGCCACTTCGACAAGTCACCCGGCGCAAGACCAAGGCCAAGGAGACCGAAGAGACCAAGGAGACAGAAGCTAACCCGCGGCCGCCGAGGAAGATGACCCGGCAAAGACCACCGAGGAACAACCATCCGGCTCTCCCCCGTGACCCGGCTCCTGAAGCCGAGGCTTGAAAACTTATGCAGATGTTTCATCTCTGCAAAAAACAATTTCATTCGGCCCTTGGGCAAGTTATTGTAATAACTTTAGCACTGTTTACGCTATGCCTGTGATGGTGCACCTATGCACCTGATGAAACTTTTATGCTACTCTCAAACTTTTGCTTTGAAATATGCCTCTTCTGTGGTTTCGATGACCCTTTTGATTTCTTTAACTGTGAGCCGGCTTTCGCATGGATACCCTGTCGCAACTTCTCTGAGAAAAACAGGGTCGAACCAAGTCCCAATGGGCTCATGGTTGATTGAATTTCCAGGTGAGCAATCAGGCCATAAAATTGCGAGTCACATCAGCTCAACAGCAAGATAACCAAGAATAAACTAGTGGCATAAAGCCGGGTCTTGGGATTGCAGCTACAAACTATTGAAGTAAGAGCCCCCAAGACCTGGATCAATGTTTATAAAGTAATGGCTTAACTATGCAACATTACCCCATTGATCCACATACTGGTGGGACACGCTCTCTGGGCGTCCTCAAAGATAACTATAACACTTGCTCTATGATAGAAAACATAAACAACTGATACTTAAACTAGACATGCATAGTTCTGAATTCAAAAATACTAAAGACTAAAACTGCTCTTACCGGGTCACAAAAATTTCGAGACCCGGTAATCATATGAACCGGGTCTTGGGGAAAAACTTTGCCACCTCAATGGCCAGCCCCCAAGACCAAGCTGAACAAAAAAACTATATGCATATAAACAAAGAAAATAACCAACTTGCCAATAAACTGAAACTGAAACTGAAACAAGACAAATTTCTGTTCAACCTTTACTTTATTGATAGAAAAGGTTAGGTCAGCAAGCCGCCTCATTAAAAACCTTCCAGCCCCTTAGGTACCCTGGTAAGGAAAAGAGCGCGTCTGAAACCTGCTGCCTGTTACATCGTGTATTACATCTCATATCTCTTTCTCATGCTAAGTATATATGGGCGCAGCTGGGCAATGTTCCATGGCCTCTCACGCTCTTCCAATGAAAAGGTAGAGTGCGATGTGTCATTTACAGACTCGGACTTTTCTCTTGCATCCACCAAATAATATGAACCATTGTTCAATTTCTTGCTTATGATGAAGGGCCCTTCCCAAGGAGGAGATAACTTGTGCATCCCTTCCTTGGATTGCGTCCATCGCAGCACTAAATCTCCCTCCTGGAAAGTGCGAGTTTTAACCCGGCGACTATGATACCGCCTCAAATCTTGCTGATACACTGCTGATCTCTCCAGTGCTTGTTCTCTGTTCTCCTCAAGCAGGTCCACAGAATCCTGCCGGGTCTGCTCATTTTCTGTTTCAACGTAAGCCGCCACGCGAGGCGAGTCATGAATTATATCACTTGGCAAAACTGCCTCTGCCCCATACACCATAAAGAAAGGGGTCATCTTGGTGGATCTGTTTGGTGTTGTGTTGATTCCCCAAACTACTGATGGCAACTCCTCAACCCACGCTCCAGCGGCTCTGAGACACGGGACCCGGAGACGTGGTTTCAAACCTCGAAGCAACTCCTGATTTGCTCGTTCTACTTGTCCATTGGCCTGTGGATGAGCAACTGAAGCAACATCTAAACGTATACCCTGGTTTCCACAAACTTTGCCATCTCACCAAGGGACATGTTAGTACCATTGTCTGTGATGATACTATGAGGATACCCAAACCTGTGTATGATCTGCTTCAAAAACTTGACTGCTGTAGCTGCTTCACAATTAGTAACAGGCATCACCTCAACCCACTTTGTAAACTTATCAATGGCAACCAAGAGGTGGGTTTTCTTGCAAGGAGACATGCTAAAAGGACCCACCATATCAAGCCCCCAAACTGCAAAGGGCCAAGTCAAGGTATTGTTCGCAACTCCTGAGCCGGCACATGAATTTGCCTTGCATATCTCTGGCAACCATCACATCTACTCACCAGCGCTCTGCATCTGCCTGGCTGTGAGCCAGAAACCGTGTCTGAAAGCTTTTGCTACTAAAGACCTTGTTGAAGCATGATGACCACAATCTCCCTCATGAATCTCTTTCAAATTTGCCGGCCTTCCTTTCCAGACACACATCTCTGAAATACTCCAGAAACACTTCTCTTATATAACTCGCCATCAATAACACGTAAGCCTTAGCCCGGCGCACAATTTGCCGGGATATAACTTCCTGCTCTGGCAGCTCTCCACGCAAAAGATACGCCAATAAGGTTCTGTCCACTCTGGAATTTCATGAGTTGCTGCTACTAATTGCGAATCCGGGTCTTCCTGACCCGCCAGTTCCTCTACGCCCTGAGGCTTGACTGATGGAGTCCATAGCTCGTCCAAGAAAACATTAGGTGGAACCGGCTCTCTGCGTGAGCCGAGTCTTGACAAAGCATCTGCAGCATCATTTTTCCTGCGATCAATATGATCCACCTGATAGCCTGAGAAAAACCCGGCTACCCTGTCCACCTCTCTTCTGTAAGCCGCCATTGTCGCATCTTTTCTATCCCATGTTCCTGAAACTTGCTGTGCCACAAGATCTGAATCCCCATAACAATTGATATGCTTGATGCTCATCTCCTTTGCCATACGCAAACCATGTAACAAGGCCTCATATTCTGCCACATTGTTAGAACAATCAAAGTGAATCTGCAAAACATAGCTCAGCTTATCACCCTTGGGAGAAGTTAACACAACTCCAGCTCCTGAACCTTGTGCTTGCTTAGACCCGTCAAAGTGCATGACCCAAGGCTTGAGACCCGGCGCAAGGGGGTGCACTCAACTGTGTCCAATCATTAAGAAAATCAGCCAATGCTTGAGATTTGATAGCTGTGCGAGGCACATAGTCAATGTGGTAAGGCCCCATCTCTATTGCCCACTTGGCAATTCTTCCTGTAGCTTCTGAATTCCTGATAATATCTGCTAAGGGTATTGAACTCACCACTGTGATTGGATGCTCCTGAAAATATGGTTTCAACTTTCTACTTGCCATGAAAACACCAAACACTAGCTTCTGCCAATGCGGATAGCGCTGCTTTGCTTCTGATAACACCTCACTAACATAATAGACCGGCCTCTGAACCGGGTTTTCCTTGCCTTCCTCCTTACGCTCGACCACCACCACAGCACTCACAGCCTGAGGCCCGGCAGCGACGTATAACAGCATGGGTTCCTTGGGACCCGGGGCCGCCAGAACTGGCGCTTTGATAATTGTTTCTTCAGAGCTTCAAATGCCTCATCTGCTTCCTGATTCCACACAAAATTGTCTGTTTTCTTCAGTAACTTGTACAAAGGATTGCTTTTTCTCCGAGCCGGGATATAAACCGGCTTAGCGCAGCCACACATCCTGTCAACTTCTGAACATCTGCCAATTCCTCTGGTTTTTTCAAACTTTGGATGGCTCTGATTTTTTCCGGGTTTGCCTCAATTCCACGCTCTGACACAATGAAACCGAGCAATTTTCCCGCTGGAACTCCAAACACGCACTTTGTAGGATTGAGCTTCATCTTGTACTTCCTCAAATTTTTGAATGTTTCTGTAAGGTCACTAATAAATGACCCGGCTTTTTCTGACTTGATCACCACATCATCCACATAAGCATGCACATTGCGTCCAATCTGATCATGAAAACAATTTTGAATACACCTCTGATAAGTTGCTCCTGCGTTCTTCAACCCAAAAGTCATGGTCTTGTAACAAAAAGCACCAAAGGGGGTGATGAACGATGTCTTTTCCCAATCCTGCCTATTAAGCTTGATCTGATGATAACCTGAATATGCGTCCAGAAAACACAAGAGCTCGCTGCCTGCACTGCGTCAACAATTTGATCGATGCGCGGCAGTGCAAACGGGTCCTTTGGACAATGCTTGTTGAGACTTGTAAAATCAATGCACATCCTCCACTCATTATTTTTCTTCAGAACCAAAACCGGGTTAGCCAACCACTCTGGGTGGAAAACCTCCATGATAAAGCCGGCTTCCAATAACCGGGCTATCTCCTCTCCTATAGCTTTTCTTCTCTCTGCGTTCATTTTTCTCAAACCTTGTTTTACCGGCCTTGCCTTTGGATCAACATGTAAACGGTGCTCAGCGAGTTCAGTCGGAATGCCTGGCATGTCACTAGGTGTCCACGCAAAAACATCCCGATTCTCACGGATGAACTCGATGAGCGCGCTTTCCTATTTATCAGTTAGGCTGGTCCCTATGGCGAACTGCTTGGAGGAATCCCCAGGCACAAAATCCACCATCTTAGTATCCTTTGCTGCTTTAAACTTTGCCCTGTCATCTTCTGTTGTTGGTTTTTTGAGTGCCTTGTTGTCCTGCGGGTCAAGATTAGACCTGTAAGCTTTCAACTCCTCTCTAGCACAAGTTCGCTCTGCCAGGGCTGCATCTCCCTCGTCACATTCTGCTGCAATTTCTCTGTTACCATGAATAGTGATGATCCCCTTGGGACCCGGTATCTTCAACTGCAAGTATACATAACACGGCCTTGCCATGAACTTGGCAAAGCCGGCCTTCCAAACAACGCATGATAAGGACTTGGAAATTTCACCACCTCAAAAGTGAGCCACTCTGACCTAAAGTTATGGATAGACTCGCCAAAAGCAACCTCTAATGAAATTTTTCCCTCAGGTGTAGCTGACTTCCCAGGAACTATACCATGAAATATTGTTGACGTTTTCTGCAACTGTGACTCCTTCAGACCCATACGCATAAATGTTTCCCAGTACAAGATATTAATGCTACTGCCACCGTCCATCAAAACCTTCTTTAACTCAAAGCCATGAACTTGAGGAGCCACAACTAACGCAAGCAGACCCGGGTGTTCCACCACATCCGGGTGATCTGCTCTGCTCCAAGTAATAGTATGCTCTGACCATCTTAAATACCTTGGTACCCCTACAGCCACTGAATTAACTGCCCTTTTGACTATCTTTCTCTCTCTTGGTCGTGCCACTGGTATATATATGATATTGGCCAAGTTGCCTCGGCTGGTTCGAGAATCCACCCTGATTACCTGTATTTTGGCCGGGTCCTGTATTTCCAGTTGGTACCGCGTTTGCTCCAGTTAGAGGCCCCGCAGCCGGGTTAGCACTCGGGCCGGGTCCTCCACTCTGTTTGCTCCTTGCAAAGCTCTCTGAATTCATTGTTTTTCCACCTGTTCAAATCTACACACTGGGCCAATGAATGATTGGCGGGTCTGCCGTTCTTGCTATGACGAGGACACGGCATCCTGAAGGCCTCTTCAGTGCTCATTGGGCGTGTTCCTTGATAACTATTTCCACCACTGTAATTCCCATTGTTTCCCTGATAACCTCTGTTTTCCTGATAATTCCCATCCATCCTTTGCCTCTGAAACCCGGCATTTGCATTTGCACTAGCTCTGAGTTTCCTTCCTGATGCCCACGCTTGTGCTGATTCTGATTGTTGTTGTTATTGTTTCCCGGGCCATTGTTGTTCTTTCCTCCATTATTCGCAGCACCTTTCCCTTTTTCTTCCTCACTATCATCCTGGGTTTGTCCGTGGCTGCGTGTCTGTTGCACGCATCCATCAACTCTGCCATAGTAACGGGCTTAACCCGGTGTCCCTCTTCATGCGACCCAGCTTCTGGACCAAGGGAGCGTACTTGCAAGTTTTCTCCATCGATGAAATTGCATCCTTGGGCTCGATACCTGATGAAGAGTGCAGGATCTCCGTGACCCGGCCCATCCAGTGACGAGCTGACTCGCCCTTCCTCTGTACGCAACGATCAAGATCTTCAATGGAAAATAATCGCTTGCACGTGCCCTGAAAGTGCTTGATGAAAATTGTTTTCAACTCATCCCAAGAATTGATAGATTTCTCTGGCAGATTCTTGAACCACAACTTTGCTGCACCATCACTCATCATCAAATACATATACTTTGCACAAACGTTCTCTGTGGCATTGCGTATACACATCGCCATCTCATAGCTGCTCAACCAACTCGCCGGGTCTGTGCTCGGCTCATAATTGGCAATCTTGCTTGGCTCCTTGAACTTCTCAGGGAAAGGCTCTGCTCTAATGGCATCTGAAAGACACTTGGGCCCGCCAAAGTGGAAGAACTTGCTAAAAGATTATTGTTACCCGGCGAGCTTGCAGATGCTGCTGGCACGGGACCCGGTCCTCCTTGTGGTACTCCAGCGGCAGGTACTGCCGGGTTTGCATTAGCTGCACTTCTTCCCGCTCGCGATCTATTGACTATCTGCTGAGCCACAGAAATTGCAGGGGCGGGTTGATACTGCTGATTATTCTGGTTCTGGTTCTGCTGGGGCGGGTTTTGCTGCTGTGCCGCGGCAAACCCGGCCAATGGCGGGTTCCCCCGTGGCGACTCTTACTACGATATGTTGTGGAATGAAGCGCGCTTTTCTCCTTTGAATACTGAACTTGCTGAACAACCGCAGTGCGTAACATGTCAATGGCACGCCGAGCTTCAATCTCTGCTGGCGAGTCTCCTAATGGAATACGATCAAGTGCTAAAGTTGCGGCATACACGTTATCTGCTGGATTGGAAAGTGACCCGCCGGCGTGTGAAACCTTGGTGTCCTGGGCGGCAGACCCGGATTTCCCCTGGCTCCCCCAGCGAGAAGACCCGGCACCGCTGCAGCTGCAACTCCAGCTTCCTGTTCTCTTCTGGTTCTGCAGTTCTAACAACTGGAGCCACCTGACCAACAATGGTTGATCTTCTGGGGTCCTAAACAATACTGCGGGATTTATGGCGTTTTCTCCTGGAGCCAGCCGGCTCTGGTGCCTCCTCCGGTGTGCCCTGGTCATCTCATTGAGACGATTTTCCTCATCCTCTAATTGCTTTCGCCTAACCTCCATATCTTGCTTCTCTGCCATTGTGTCTCTGCGCACCTGCTCCAAGGCCCGGCGTGCTGTATCCAATTCTATAGCTCTGGCTGCCGCGTTTTCTGGAGTAATAATCCTCGTGAGTGCTGTTGGATCTAGGACCAGGCCATTGTTAAACATGGCCTGGGCCCCAGTTGTGTTGTTTCTTTCCTCACCCTGAGCTCGGTTATTGAGAAAACCGAAGCTGTTCCTGTAACGCGCCGTGTTTTCACTTTCCTCTGACACCGAAGCCGGGTCTCCATCAACCCTTTGACCCGCCAGCCAATACTGGTGGCAATTGTTGCTGCTGTTGACCCGGAGTAAAAGCTGGTGGCACGACCGTTGATGGTGATGCCCCGCGTTGATCGAAGGAGCGGTGTAAACCGCCACCCTCCTAACCGGGCTTGGGATGGACTCTTGCTCCTCTTCATCCTCTTCTTCTGCTCCATATCCGAACCGGCCTTCGAACAGGGCAAGATCGATTCTGAATCTGCATAGTCCACCACATCACCCGGGATTGGAGCCGGGTTTCCCGATCTTTCCTCGTGCACGTCCAAGGGCAGCTCATCTTCAGCCGTACCAACTGATTCTTCTCCATCAGATTGAACAATTGTGGCAGCTCCTGACACAGATTCATAGTCTCCATCACTAGCAGATCTAGTTGCAATCATACCAACAAAAACGTTAAACTTGCCAATTGGAATAACATCACCTGATTCAAGTAGATCTGATTCCGGCCCCCAGCCAGAATCATCAACGATGGGCTCTCCTTGCGAATTGAGGGTGATCTCGCCGAAAACATAGTTCTCTACTCCTTGCTTGCTTCTCCCATGATGGTGACACCTTTGGACGCGTTCCCACAGACGGCGCCAACTGTCGTGGGGTAGATAACACGGCAGATGCTACTTTGGGGTAGCTTGAGTTGATGGGCAAGGCGACACTGGCGTCTGGGAGATTGTTTAGCACTGCAGGGACAAAGGTTTACCCAGGTTCGGCCTCTCCATTGGAGATAAAGACCTACTTCCTGCTATCTTATTATTGATCTCGATCTCGATAACCCGGCTACGACAACAGAGCCGGATCTCGATCTAGGTTACAAGGTTGAGGTGTTTCTCTCGATGGTTCTCTCGCCTAAGCTTGGATCGTAAAGTTCTCTCTCAACTAGGGCTCAGGGACCGGTTTATATAGACGACCGGGTCTCCTGGCACTTTACAATACGAACCCGGGCTCTACCCAGACTCGGAGTCCTATCTAGCTCTTCTAGCCTTCGTGTCCTCCAAGTCCCGAACCGCCTCTGGTCTTCTAGAAACTTCCCTTCCTGAACCGGGTTACCGCCAAAGCTTCTGGCCCAACAACATAACCCGGCCCATGCTGATGGTTAGCTGGCCTGGCGGGCCTCCTGCCTGGCGGGTCACGCTTCCCTCCTCATGGGCCTACCGGGTTATTATCCCCCCATCAGCGGCGGTGCAGAGCTCGGCGATGCGCGGACGGCAGCGAGGAAGAAGAGGTCGTCGGGGCGATTTCGAGCGGCCCGTATCGATTCCTTGGACAAGGCTGTAGAGGACGGCGCGGCGGAGCGGCTGGTACTCCGCGATTTGGACGGGGACGCTTCAGACGGCAGCGACGCGTCGGCGACGGCCAGCTCGGTGGTGAGCGCGTGGGGAGGAGAAACAGGGGAGGGAGGAGGTGGGCGGCCGTGGATAGGGAGCAGCGCACGGTGGGGGCCTTCCTCTCCTCGCGTGTGGAGGCAGAGAGGCCACGGGGGGCCCCTGGCGAGCTCGGCGTCGAGCGGGTCCGGCGGGAGCTCGGCGGCCTCGGTCGCTACAGAACGAGGGAGATGAAGTTTTCGCAAAAGCCCCCCTGGAACCTTTTCTGCCATCACAAACATGCCCTTTTCTGTTTCTTTTTAAAATCCAGCAGCATTTCCTGAATTAAATTAGGCACCAAAACATTTTATAAATTTTTAGAAAATTTGGGGAGCCTCCCAACAGCATGTAAAAGCACCACAAAAATTAGCGTTGCAAAATAAATAGTTTTGGACAACATTTGTTCATAGAGTTAAAAATAGGGCATTTGTTAAATTTCAGAAATGTTGCTCCTTTAGAAAATTTAGAGCAATTGCAAATATTGTTTTGAGCTCTAGGAACTTCCTTGACAAATATCAGATGTCAAGTAATTTTGTTTTGCAAGTTTAGGTGTCTTCATTGTTGTGAGATTGGTTGAAGCAAGTTTGGTATTTGTTTGTAATTGGTGCCAACCCAATAAGTGTGTAGTTAGCAATGCAATGTGGATGCCATGATGCATGAGGAATGCAAAAGCGAAAATTTTACTCCGGTTTTAGGTTTTCAAACTTCGGGCTGTTACACATGCTAGATTCATTCCCATCAAACACATGAAATGATTCATCACTCAACCTGGCAACGTTATCAGTTTTCCAGACAAGGCCAAGACAAAAAAGTTCAGAAACAAGCTCAGTCTGCCATTCAACTCATGAAATTAGCTTGAAAGAGACGCATGGCCTTATGAGAATTCTTCAAAACTGCACTCGATCTTGACACCATATTTTTCCTCCGGTTGAGGAAGTCGAGGGCGTTCTGCATGTGTTGTGTGGACCGGACATCTTTCAGCAGTATTGTTTCAGGTCTGATAATCATTAGGAACCATCAGAATACCAGTTTAAATGGAAATTATACCAGATGTAAAGATAATGGAACATACCCAGAAGTTTTCAGTTTTTTCTTCTTTTTCTGAACCTTCTGGTTCACATTTTCTTCCTCAGAGTCTGATGAGAAGGTTTGCCTGAAATAAATAAAAAACAAGAGAAGGTAACCAATAATGTCAAAACGACAAATAGAACACGGATTTGAATGGCTGTCAGTGCAAGGAAGTAAACACACTTCTCGCGTGCTGCAAGCATTGCAATTACGCTCTCCGGGAGTGTGCCACGCATAGCTTGTGGCTGTTCATCCTCAACCTCCTCCACTTTCTCATCTTTATCTTCTACTTTAAGAGGCTTCTTTTTATTAGGTTTTGAGGATGTTTTCCGTTGGGCCCAGCGCTTCCTACGGTCTTTCTCCTCTTTTGTTGCTCTGCATTATCAAACGTTGTCAGGTCAGAGAGGGCATCATCAGTAGGAGATGTGATTTTAATCTGCTATTAACAGAAGCCAACAGTATACAGTTAGCTCTGTCCAAAAGATAACAAAAATGTTTTTGCCAATAAAACAAAAAAAAATCTGCATGCCTATTTGCAGCTACTGATTAGTCACTGAAATGCACTTTTCATTTGTCAGTGATCATGGGTTCAAGGAGAGATAGTAGCAAATGCCTAAATAAAAACTTCAATAGTGGCAAATAAAACGCGCAAAAGTCTAACTATAACAGTCAGTGTCCAATAGCTGCTTGGCCATAGCAAAAAGGTCTAACCATAACACATGACTAGAGATTGAAGTCCCAGAGGTAGCATGGATGAAAAGCATTAGGGGCGAAGGGGGATAATGTACCTAATTTGGTGCAACCCATGAGGATTTACTGTATTAGGTAATGGGGATGATGATAATTTGTCTCTTCAACCAACATCAGGATGGGTGTACCGCCGTACATAGGGCTGGGGATACCACTCCCATATAATCCCCACTATACGTCCAGTATATCTTATACTCCCTCCGTTCACAAAAGGATGTCTCAATTTAAAAGTTGAGACATCCTTTTGTGGACAGAGGGAGTACATGCATAAATTGGTACATCCGCATGTGGAACGCATGGTTGTTTCTCCTATACCATTATACAGTCCATTTATTATTGTTCCACCATACTATGAACTAATAAATTACTTGTTTCTACTTAATCATGTAATAAGCATATAAAATGAACTCAACAGCACACAACTTTAGACACCTTTTGACAGAGAACATGAGAAAAAGGGGGCACAATAGTTAATTGTGCCATTAGGGAATGCAGATGAGGAGAAGTTGTCCCTGATGAGGAATGACCCAGTTGCCATCCTGCCACAAAAGCGGTATAAACCAACACATGCAAGGAAATCCCTTATTACACAGATCCAGAATAGTGCATATATGATTTCTTTTGTCCTCGGGGATTTTTCTATAAGAGCGATGGCACACAACTAACGAGGATAATCAAGGCTAGACATAGCTTAGAAAGATGGTGAGCTTAATTTCTCAAAGCAATCTCGATGTCGGCTACCACATAAGCAGGAGTGTCCACTCAAACAGTACAGAGTGGAGAAATAAACCTGACGGCGCTGTCCTTCTCCACCTTGCTGATTTCTTCATGCTTCTCGACACCCTACAGGACATCAACAGCACGGAACAAACATTCAGAGTCGTATCAGCGTACTTCCAAGTCCAATAGGAACTATGCCAAACAATCAAGATATCCACATTGAGTAAACTAACCAACTAACAACCCCTGGTAACCACAAACAGATGCTGCCCAGCCCGAGAGAGGCAATCGAAATTGGTGGCTCATGGCCTCACTCCTACCAACGCAGAATTCTTCCCGTGTGCTACAGCGTAGTGCATGCCCGCAGGCGCGCAACACACGGGCTCCTCGTACGCTCCTACCTCACCTAGGGTTTGCTAGCGCGAGCTCCTTCTCTTAGGTGGGGGGATAGCCAGGGACGTACCTGGACGGCGGTGAGCTCCTCGGGGGCGCCGTCGGAGTCGCTTCCGCTGTCCATTTTGCGAGCTACGGTGTCGCCGGCGGGAGCTCCTCTTCGTATGGTAGTTGCCGCCGCCACCGCCGCCGCCGTGGAGTGGGTGCTTGCGAGGGTTTTTGGCCTGGGCGGGTGCATACGTGAAGAGACGGCCGTAGCGGGTCGGAGCCGGGCTTTTCTGCCTTTCGACCCCTTTGATGGGCCAGCACCTTGGCCCGTTGGGCTTACTAAGGCCTCGATTCGTTATGGACTGGAATCGATTCCGTGACAAATTCGAACTATTATTACCAAACTAAAAGCCCTAAAAAAACCAAACTAAAAAGAACAACGAAACGGGGTTCAAAACAGAAGAGTCGACATCCCCTGCTCTCCTCTGCTCTGCCGCCGACGGAACACGATGGCGGAGGCGATGGGCGTGGAGGACCGCGTCGAGACGCTTCGGAGCACGGGGGAGGAGTGCGTCGGCGACGAGGACGAGCTGTGGCAGCTGCTTCTCGGCAACCCGAGCCCGATCTGCTTCCACAGCTTCAAGCCCTCCGACTCCGGCCGAGTGGACATCGCCCAGGTTAATATTCTCCCACGAGTGGCAGCCAATGCCGCACGTAAATAGTCTATCTTGTTTCATTATTTGAACTTCATACTTCTACTATCACACGGTTGCTGATCCATTCAGTATTCCTTCAGATTAAACTTAAGCAATTTAAACGATCACCATGCTGATCCTACTCTGTTTGATGTATTAATTAGGCTGATTGTACTTCTTTGGTTTGCACTTAGTGTCATATGATGATCTTATGTAGTGTGCATTGTGTTTTAATTTTGTGGAAGCTATTCTGATACATGTCCACTATTCTGGAGTAGTATGTTTCTGAATGACCGACACATGTTTCACTTCTTTTTCAAGGGTGTTGATAAAGTGATCAGTGTCAACAAGATGATTAGGGCGGGATGCAGAGTGAAGATTCTAATAGAGGACCAGAGGACGGGTGCCGATCCGAGTGAGATCAGGGCCGCAGGTTGCCGCGTGATCGAGATTTGGGAAGCCCTCGGCATGGAGTTAGATGGGGTGGAATTCCTATGGTCCTCCAAAGAGACGAACAAGCGTGCACACGTATACTGGCCGCTCGTGATGGGCATTGCCCGGACAAACCAAGTACGACGGTTAGCGAGGTACGTGTTTGGTCGTCTATTCGCATGTAGCTTTAATTAAATTAAAAGCTTGGTTTGTTTCTTCACTCCAAATCTCTTGAATATGTGATAGTTGTGCCGTTTGTTTGTAGCTTGCAGAGGATCCGGACAATGTGATGGTTGACCAGCTCTGGGAGCCCATCATGCAGTGCGCTGATATACTCTTCTTCGAGGTTAGTACCTCTCTGTCGGCAGCCTTGACATATCTGTTCTGAATATTATTTAATCATATACTCCAACCAATCTTTAAAGCTGGTTCTAAAACACTATCATCTGTGGGTTTCGCCTACCATCTCGAGTGAACTGGAGCTAGATATTCCGTCTTGGCGGAGGCAGTTACCACTGCAATATCATACAGCCGAGGTCTGTATATTTAAAGCCGCAGTCGGTTTCATTCAATAAACCGGATGTAGGAATAGTACTTTTTACTAGTAAAAAAAATCATGATCATCACCACACAGTACAACAGACATAGAAGATTACAAGTTAAGATTGCTGCAAACAACTTTAAAAGTAGCAATCTCCTGATAAGGGAAGGTTCTCTGATGAAACAAAGGAAAGTCTAATTAATTAGCCAGTATTTCTTTTTTGTAGGCAAACATATGTCAAATGGGCATGGATCAAAGAGAGGTGGGCATGCTGGCTAGGGAATACTGCGAGCACATCGGAAAGGATAAACCAGTTTTTCTGTTGCATCGTATCCTCTATAGTTTTCCATAAGAATGACATTTTTAACACATTAGTATACATATGTGGTTACATATTGCTAGGATTGTCGAAATATGTTTCTCCCTAACAGTAATTATAGATATGCTACCTGGTTTCAAAGAAGGGCAGCAGAAGCTGTCAAAGAGCGAACCATCCTCGGCCATTTTTGTGGAAGATACCGAGGTATTTCTCGTAACATTAATCTTTACTTGCTCCAAGCACCGTGGCTATATTGAGTTCTTAAAAACACCTATCTTGTATGTGTATTCTCGTCGTGATAGTACTTTCTTGATCAACTTGTTTATTGCAGGTTGAAGTGAAGTCCAAGATTAAAAAGGCTTTCTGCCCTATCAAAATTACGAAGGGGAATCCATGCTTGGAATACATACGAAACATTGTTTTTCCCTGGTTTGGAAAGTTTGAGGTGGTTCGAAAAGAAAATCACGGCGGTAACAGGTACTAATATTATTCTTAGGACAACCGAAAACTTGAAATCTATTTCCCTAAAAGAAGCTGGAATATTTTCTGAAGCTAATATAAGAGTTGTTGCAAACGTCTATCCTACCATGATATCTGTTAGGAAAGACTCCAGTTTGCTTGACATGGTTTTAATAGTTGTGTTCAGTTGTGACATCTGTTGTTTCTCTTAAACAGGACCTATGTAGGAATGGACGAACTCCTTCTGGATTACAGCAGTGGCGCTCTGCATCCCGGTGATGTGAAATCTGCTATTTTAAAAGCAATAAACCAGATATTGCAGGTAAATAGACCTACCAGTTCTGCAGGTTTAGGGGTTAAGTGTTTGTTTTCCAGTATATCAGGAAGTAAAGTGGATTTATCTGAAAGTCATATTCAGTTGTTTTTCATGTCTTTTTTGTCGAGAATGTTTCCGTTGCATTGAATCTTACCGGTCAATTTCTCATTCAAACAGCCTGTTCGTGACCACTTCCAAGGAAAAATCCGAAGCTGAAGTTCTATGTAATGCTGTTGAGGTATCGTTCTTTCTTCAGAAATGCTGGTAAAATGAGGAACTTTAGTCCTCATGCATCATGCACTTTAGAAGCATTAGCCTCTTATGAGTATATTTGTTCGAACCTAAAAAATAGTTCCTCAAATTGAACTGCAGTTTCGAATTGTATACTTCATGCGCAACTGACAAATTTGGAAGGAGTTAACTGGAACAACTACTGTTTTGCAGACTGTCGAGCAACTATGATAGCAAAGAACTTCTGCCTGTTCTGGTCACAATCATTTTCAGATGGATAGTCATCATCTTCACGGAGCTCGTTCCTTGAACAGTTTAAGATCTGCATTTTGAAGTTTCAAACAATTGTGGGAAAAAAATCCTGGATGTACATAATGATATACTCAACTAGTGTGCAGAAAATCAATCAGAAATTCGTTATATTTTAGGCTGGGCAATTTTTTGAAACTTAGAAATGCCGATTTTGAATTTACGAAAAAGGCCTCCCTCGAGCTTGGGCTCTCCATTTGGGGTTTCCGATTAATATTTATATTGATATATAAAGTGCCAAAGTTATATATTCACCAAGCCAGTTTGGTAACAAAAATGTGTCAGTTTGAGTCTCCGGCGATGTCACAGGCGATCCCCGGAATCCCGCGTCCCGACACAAGTTTTATGTCCCATTGTCACACATGAGAGATTGTGCTAATATATATCTACATGTGTGTGCCTATTTAAAGTGGTGTAAGCATGTCTACTCGATAATGAGAAAGAGAAGAAAATGTAATCATGGTGGTTACCTACGAAGAAATAGGCTTTCGCTCCGCTATATAAATATAGCAACCACCCGATACAAGTTTGAGACCACTGCTGGAGCCAACAGCACAAAACAGCCCAAAAGGAAAGAAAGAGAAAAAAGAAGAGAAAACAACGCCAACATCGGCGGATCAGCGAAAACGAAAGTGACTCGCAACCGCCGCGTCCTCTCCAAAAAATTGCCACCACGATCTTAGCGCTATGAATCGCCGCGTACCAAACAACACCTCCAAGAAGGAAAGCGACGACGATGACGCTGTTGTCCGGACAGGTCCTAGGGTTTCCCCCGGTACGCTCCGAAGAGTGGTGAAGGGGCACACCCGACGCCCTTCAAGAAGGAATGGCGACACTCTCAAGCGTCACCGCGTCGGTGCCAAAACGACGGGGATTTATCCCGACCCCGAAAAAACCACAACCCGGACAATTTGTAGCGCTCCACCAAATCTTGCCGCCCACCACCAGACGCCACCTCGATTACGAAGTCACGAACGCCGTCTCACCATGGCAAAACTCTGCGAGGCCAGACTAATAAGAGACAACCGTAGACAATGGGTGGCAGTACCACAATCATGCGGGAGGGAACAACCTCCACCGCCATAGGCGGTAGCCGACCGGACACAACAACAAGAGCACACCAGACCATTGGAGTCGGAGGGTGGCAGCAGCACGGCCACCTGGAGGACATCCTCCACCGCCACCTGCGGGTGCCGACCGGACGCAGTAGCAAGGACACACCAGGCCAGACAAGCCCAGCCGGGTCCCATGAGGACCCGTAAAGTCCCCGCCGCCGCGCTGCTGTACTTAGGCCACACCGCCGCTACCCTCTTGACCGACACCATAGGTCCGGCCAGACCCAAACGAGTCCGCGAAGCTCCCGTCGTCGCACTGCAGCAGGGGTGGTGTCGTCTCCACCACTGACGAGGTTATACTCTACGAGTACCCCAGCGTAAGGGTACCTGGTGCACGTGATGATCAAAGAAGCCCAAGGATTAATCGAAGCCCACGAAGGAAGGCCCAAGACGAAGAGTGCTTTCCAAGTTAGATCAAGTGATAGTCGGTTAAGACTTTCCATACATGTAACCTTGGTCGGTTATGTTTCCCGAGACCCAGCCTCCTATATAAAGGCTGGGAGGGTGATCGATCGATGGGGGAAATCCATAGCCACCAAAACCTCGACGAGATCGGTAGCTCGTCGAACCCTTGTAACCATCATATTCATACCATAACACACAGACAAGCAGGAAGTAGGGGTTTTACCTCACTCGAGGGCCCTGAACCTGGGTAAATCCAGCTTGTCAGCCGTCGATTCCACCGATACTACGCGTTCTCTACCACACAATCAACCCTAGGTATAGCAACCATGGGAATTGCCGAGGCACACCTCGACAATTGGCGCCGTCTGTGGGAACAGGTAGTATTGGGCTCACGGTTTCGCCGGTTTCATCATCAAGCGATCACCCGCCGATCGCATCTGCACAAGGTAACTCACCTACTACATCATCAAAAAGCAAATCACCGACCACCGCTGCAAACGGCAACTCGCCAGCAAGATCGACCAGCATCAATTCAAAAAGCGATCACTCGCCAAAATCTCCAAGGAGGCTCACGCCGCACTCGATGGGGCTCAACAAGCCTTTGCTGGACTCGAATCAGGTTTGGATATTACAGTTGGAGAATTTAACTTCTTTGTCGATAAAGATGGTGTGCAGGACCTGTTAGATCCACTCGACATGGAGACACTCGACACGGAGACACTCGACAACGCTTCGACTGCAACACCATCCATCTTGGCCGGACATCGTCACAGATCGTCCCGATCCAATCGCCAAGTGACTCTGCAACGTCCATGAACTCGCAAGAGTTCCGTGACGAGGTGGCAAAAAGATTTGGAAGAAGCGAGATCGAATCTGCGTACCGCCCAAACAACTCAATCGAGTCACTCGACAACATCGTCGACTGCAACAACGTCGCGGGGAACGAGGAGAACATAGATGACAACATATACCTCGCCGATCTCAACGGCCCAGAAATCCGTGCCAGCCACGAGATATTCACCTGCGACGCAGATAGCCTGGACAAAGCACTCGAAGATCTACTCGATTGCGACAGAAACCCCAGCAAGCAAAGCAACTCCAACATGAGCCTGGATGACGACGCCGAATCCATAATGCGCATTAGCAGCACATGGGAGAAGATCGGGTGGTACCGTATCAGGTATACACCGCGAGTACAGCAGAAACATCAGCAGCTGCAACATGCCGTCGACCTACAGAATACCCTTGCACAGTCACCATGCCTGACGGAACAACCACGCTGACCATCACCGCAGAGATGGCGGAAAAAGTGAGCAAAGTAATCGAAAGCTGCACAATGCTACCAGCAAACGCAACTCCGGAAGAGGTATTGACCTTACAATACTTCCAGTGGCAAGAATCGATACGGTTGAAGAACTACCGAGCAGTACTCGAAGAACGCAAAAAGCAAGCCAGCATATCGAGTGCTCGACGAAGAGCATTGTCTATGAGTTCAACAGGCAGAAACGACCCCGCGAATAGGTCACGATTCATAAACCTCGGAGACGCAGATCGTGCAGCGGTCACTCGAAACCTAAACCCAGCCTTTATGGCAGTCGACGCGGAAGGAGTCCCCATACCTACTGAGCCAGCCGGGGCGCTGATGACGCTAGGCACCTATCTCAGAACAATCGAACCTCCTGCAGGAGACCCAAAGAGGGATCAGCACCTCCAACTGTACAAACAACTGGCAATAGCAGCAAAAGCCATACAGCATCCACAAGCAACTCCAAGGAGAGATACAGATCGGGACCGTCGCAGTCGAAGTCCTCGGGGAAGGAGCAGTCGAAAAAGCTCACGTCATCGATCCAGCAGGAGCCACTCGAGGAGGTCATACAGCAGCAGCTCAGACTCGGAAGCAGAAATCGGGCCATGTGGAGCGCTATGCTTCACTCGACGGATCCGGGAGGCTCGTATGCCCAAGAAGTTTTCGCTAGCTACCACGCCAAAGTTCAACTGCAAACAGGAGCCATCAGGCTGGTTAGAAGATTACAGGCTGGCTGTTGGATGTCAGCGCGGTACCACAACCAGCTATGCAATACATACAACTCATGATGGAAGGAACAGCTCGCGATTGGCTCAAATCGCTACCCGAATCATACTACGATTCGTGGGAGCACTTCAAAGGTGATTTCATCAAATACTTCGAGCCTCTATGTGAGCGCCCCAAAACTTTCGAGGAGCTCCGGACCTGCAAGCAAAAGTCAGATGAATCTCTGAGATCGTACATACGGCGGTGGACCACCATCCGTAACTCAGTAGGCAACGTATCAGAAGATAGGGCAATCGACGCCTTCAAAAACGGACTCTGGAGAGAAGACTTCAAAGAAACACTTGGTCGAGAAGATCCAAAGACAATGGCGGCACTCATGGTACTCGCAACAAAGTGGGCAGATGGAGAAGACTCCGTACGAGGCACTCGACCCGTACCCTCACATGAAAATCACGAGGGGCAGTCGAGACCGCAGAGATAGCTACAGAGATGATCGAAGGCGCAAACGCAAGCATCGTTATCACGACGATGACCATCCAAACTTCATCGCAGCAGGCTTTGTCCAGCCAAGGGACAGCCGCGACCAAACTGACAGACGACCCGACGATCATCGTGATAATCGAGATCATCGTACGGACGACCGCCGAGGTAATCGAGACCATCGCACAGACGATCGACGTGACAGTCGAGACCACAGACGCGACGACCGCGATAGCTACAGAAGGCCAGAGTGGCGCAGGCGAGCAGACAAAGATCCTGAGCGCTCAATCGAAGAAAGGATGGATGATTATTGCAGATTCCATCTTTATAAAGGGGATGATGGTAAGCTTCGCTCTAACCACTCGCTGAGAAATTGCAGGGAATTCGATCAACTTGCGATTGAACATATACTGCGACTGCAAAAGATGGACGTGCACCTCCTCAACTAGTGCAGACTCCATCGACTACATCACAAGCACAGCCTGTTCAGGCATATCCAGCGCCGCAACAAGTACAACAAGCACAGGTATATTCCATACCACCGCAAACACAGCCTACTCAGGTGTATCTGCACCAACACCAGCGCAACCGACGCCAGTGTACATGGTGCCAGCACAACCCGTTACGGGAACACAAATGGCAGCAGCCGTGCACCAGATGCAGCAAGGAGATGAACAAAAATATCCCGTAACTCGCGGGCAGATGAACATGATCCAGCGAGGACGTCCCTCCAATAGAGAGCAAAAGTTACACACTCGACACGTCAATATGGCGGTCATGGCACCCCCAGCTATCACAGATTTTTTGAAAGGATCAGAAACTCCGATTGTCTTCAATCGAGAGGACCATCCACCCGCAGTATATCGACCAGGGCATGCAGCCTTGGTACTCGACGCCCAAATCGGAGGCTACGCCATGACCAAGGTCTTCATGGACGGAGGTAGCGGCCTCAACATAATCTTTGCAGATACGCTACGCAGAATGAACAAATCAGTCGAAAATCTGCCAAAGTCCACAAGTACCTTCCACGGTATCGTCCCAGGCAAAGCAGTGCTCCCAGAAGGCACCATACAACTCGATGTTACGTTTGGAGATCCTACTCACTTCAGAACCGAGTCGATTGAGTTCGAAGTGGTCGATTGGAAGTCACAATACCATGCAATACTTGGGCGCCCCACTTTCGCTCGATTCATGGCCGTCCCACACTACGCCTACCTCAAGCTCAAAATGCCAGGACCAAAAGGAGTCATCACGATCAACGGGAACTTTCAAAGGTCAGATTCATGTGACCGTGACTTCAGCAAAATCTCAGAGATGTATGGGATGGAGCAATCATTCGCCAAACTCGAGGTTTCTAACGACCGCACACTTCTGCCGGAACACAAGAGGTTAGCATCCGACAGACAATTCAATGCAACCAACGACACAAGAAAGCATCAAGTGCACCCGACTGATCCCTCAAAAACAGTCAACATATCATCGAGTCTTACCAGCGAACAGGAAAATGCGCTCGTCGAATTTCTCCGTAAAAACTGGGAAATATTCGCATGGTGCCCAGCTGATATGCCAGGTGTCCCCAGAGAGTTCGCCGAGCATTCTCTACAACTCAAGCCAGGATCTAGACCAGTCAAGCAAACTATGCGCCGTGTCTCCGATCCCAAAAGAGGTGCAATCGAGGCAGAAGTTGATAGGTTACTTGCTGCAAAGTTCATTCGAGAAATCAAAAAGGCAGACTGGGTTGCTAACCCTGTACTGGTCGAAAAGAAGCACTCAGACACCCTGCGGATGTGTGTAGATTTTACAGCCCTAAACAAATGCTGTCCAAAAGATCACTTTCCATTACCACGAATCGATCAGATCATCGACTCAACAGCAGGATGCGCTCGGTTATCATTTTTGGATGCATATTCAGGATACCATCAAATTCGGATGAAAGAAGAAGACGAAGACAAAACGGCATTCATAACCCCACTCGGGGTCTACTGCTACACAACCATGCCTTTCGGGCTCAAAAACGCAGGTGCAACCTACCAGCGCATGATGCAAAACTGTCTACAAGAACAGATAGGACGCAATGTTCAGGTCTACGTCGACGACATCGTCATCAAGACTGAAAAGGAGGACACATTAATCAGTGATCTACAGGAGACATTCAAGAATCTCAATAGATACAACATCAAGCTTAACCCAAAGAAATGCACCTTCGGTGTCCCAGCTGGACAACTCTTGGGTTATTTGATATCTGCACGTGGAATCGAAGCAGACCCAGAAAAGATACAAGCTATACTCACAATGAAGAGACCTACCAAACTCCATGAGGTACAGCAGCTAGCTGGTCGAGTAGCAGCACTCAGTCGATTCATCAGCAAACTAGGCGAAAAAGCACTTCCATTTTACAAATTGATGAAGAAAGCAGACAAGTTCGAGTGGACGGATGAAGCTGAAGCAGCTTTCCTCGAACTCAAAAAGATGCTCACAAGTCCGCCAATCCTCGTAGCACCTAAGGAAAATGAGCCACTCTACCTATACATCTCAGCCACCAATCGAGTGGTCAGCACCGTGCTGGTGGTTGACCGCATGGAAGAAGGACATAGTCAAAGCATACAGAGGCCAGTATATTACGTAAGTGAAGTTCTTTCCCCGTCCAAACAGCGGTACCCGCAATATCAGAAATTGGCGTACGCCGTATTTATGACATCAAGAAAGCTGGCGCACTACTTCACAGAACACCCGATAACGGTGGTCAATAAATCAGCGATTGGAGACGTCCTCACAAACCCCAACGCAACGGGGCGAGTAGCAAAATGGCTCATCGAGCTGGGACCACTAGGAATCAAGTACGAACACCCGAAAGCCATCAAATCACAAGTCCTACCCGATTTTCACACCGAGTGGGTAGAAGCTCAATTGCCAGGGGTACCTGACGTATCAAATTCCTGGACCATGTATTTCGATGGATCCAAAAAGAATGAAGGAGCAGGAGCGGGCGTCATACTCATATCACCAAAAGGCGACAAACTGCGCTATATCTTGCAAATGGGTTTCGAGTTCCCATCAAATAACGAGGCCGAATACGAAGGTCTAATCCATGGCATGCGCATGGCAAAAGCCATGGGATGCACTCGACTAATGATTTATGGCGACTCTAACTTAGTTGTGCAGCAAACAATGAAGGCCTGTGATGCAATCGCAGACAACATGATCGCTTATCGGGATTTGTACAACATAATGGAGGGCAGCTTCGATGGCTGCGAACTACGACACGTAGGGAGAGAAAGCAATGAAGAGGCTGACAAATTAGCCAACATTGCTTCCACAAAAGCACCAGTCCCGCCGGGTGTTTTCTTTGAACGAATAGAGCGTAGGTCAATCGACAAACGGCCATCGACCACGACAGCAGCTACAGACAAGAGCAAAGCGCCAAGCACAGAGGATCCTCCGATTGAGGTACTTCTCATTGAGCCAATATGGACTCAACCTTTTCTCGCATACATACTTCGCAATGAACTACCAGAAGATACAAACGAGGCCAGACGCGTCACTCGACGAGCAAAAGCATACACCATCATAAACGGTGAGTTGTACAAACGCAGCACCTCAGGTATGTTCCAAAGATGCATTGCACTCGAAGATGGCAAGGATCTCCTTCGGGACATTCATGCCGGTACTGCGGGCACCACGCGGGCAGTCGATCACTCGTAGCCAAAGCCTTCCGAGCAGGGTTTTACTGGCCTACAGCGCTAAGGGACGCAGAGGACATAGTCAAAAGATGTATTGGTTGCCAGAAGTTCGCTTCCAAGCCACATGCACCCGCATCGGCGCTAAAAACCATACCATTAGCATGGCCTTTTGCCCAATGGGGACTTGACATGGTGGGACCACTGAAAAATCATCAAAAGGAGGTCATACTCACTTACTAGTGGCAGTCGACAAGTTCACCAAATGGATCGAAGCTATCCCATCACAAGCTCAACAGCTTCTACGGCAGTTCGTTTCATACAATCGATCATGTATCGATTTGGAGTAATGGATAGCATCATAACTGATAATGGTACAAACTTCACGGCGGAAGAGTTCAAATCCTTTTGCAAGGAACAAAACATCAAACTAAACTACGCCTCTGTGGCACATCCACAATCCAATGGCAGGTCGAAAAGGCCAATGGACTCGTATGCAGTGGCATCAAAAAGAGACTCTTAGTACCACTCAAAAGGGCGCGGTGCATGGGTAGATGAACTCCATCAGTACTATGGAGCTTAAGGACCACCCCAAACGCCTCCACACAGTACACACCGTTCTTCATGGTCTATGGTGCGGAAGCAGTGTTACCATCCGACGTCAAGTTTAATGCACCACGGTGGAAGCATATGAAGAAAACGACGCGAACAAGGCACTCGAAGACGCAGCCGATTTGCTGGAAGAAGCACGCAATACGGCTTTGGCACGAACAGCCGTTTATCAACAAGACCTCCGCAACTACCATAGTCGTCGATTACGCACACGGTCCTTCATGGTGGGAGACTTGGTGCTGCGGGAGAAACAGAAGAAAGTCCATAAACTTGCATCACCATGGGAAGGACCTTACATCATCACAGAAGTCATCGAAGGAGGAGCCTATCGATTGAAGAACGCAAAGACGGGCGAAGTAGCATCAAACCCATGGAACGTGGCGCACCTGCGTCGGTTCTATGCATAGACTCTTAACCTCATATGTAATAGCGCATAAGGTCAAAGAATCAGCAAGTTTCAGACGCACTCTTTTCCCTTACCAGGGTACTTAAGGGGACTGGAAGGTTTTAATGAGGCGGCTTGCTGATCGAACACATATTTCGAATAAAGATACATGTTCCTCCATATTTCTCATATATGCCTTTACCCCACTCAAACACTCGGGGCTCGATCATAAAAACATAAGCATCAAAATTCTAGCTCAAAAATCAGTAAACACAAAGACTTACAGCCCACTCGACATACTCGGGGCTGGGTCAACCAGAAAACCCAAACCCCACTCGACGTACTCGGGGGCTGGGTGAACCAGAAAACCCAAACCCCACTCGACATACTCGGGGGCTGGGTCAAACAGAAAACCCAAACCCCACTCGACATGCTCAGGGGCTGAGTCAAACAGGAAACACAAACCCACTCGATAAACTCGGGACCTGGCACAAATCAAAAACACAGATGTGTTACCCAAGGACTGCCCCGATTATACCACGATAATTTGGGTCCAAAATAAAAACGGTGTCCTCTACTATCAAAACTCTGAAACATTGGGCTCACATAGGAAGGTCTTGTCAAAACAGCAAACGCACTCCTACGATGTTGATACGTCTCAAACGTATCTATAATTTTTGATGTTCCATGCTGTTATTATATCAATTGCTACATGTTTTGGTTACACTTTATATCATTTTTATGCATTTTCTGGGACTAACCTATTAACAAGATGCCACAGTGCCAGTTCCCTGTTTTCTGCTGTTTTTGGTTTCAGAAAATCTAGTAAGGAAATATTCTCGGAATTGGACGAAACAAAAGACATCGTCAATAATATCACGAGGAGATCACGGAGTCCAAAGGGGAGTCGGAGCAGACCCACCAGGGGGCCACGCCACACTAGGGCACGGCCCAGGGTGGGCCCACGCCCCCCTATGGCGTGGTGGCCCCCCTCGGCCACCGACGCCGCCTCTTCGCCTATATATTCTCCGTGACGCGAAAACCCTATTACGGTCGATCATATTCCACGAAAAGTTCCGTCGCGGCCATCATCGTCAAACTCAGATCGGAGGAGTTCTGAAGCTCTTCCCGGCACCCTGCCGGAGGGGAGATCATCACCGGAGGGCTCTATATCACCATGCCTGCCTCCGGAGTGATGCGTGAGTAGTCCACCCCTGGACTACGGGTCCATAGCAGTAGCTAGATGATTGTGTCTCTACCTTGTGCCTCCATGTTTAGATCTTGTGAGATGCCTAACATGATCAAGATCATCTTATTGTAATGCTAGATGTTGTGTTTGCTGGGATCCGATGAATATTGATACCATGTTTATTCAAGTTGTTTATCTATGTGCTCTTGATCTTGCATGCTCTCTGTTGCTAGTAGATGCTTTGGCCAAGTAGATGCTTGTGACTCCAAGAGGGGGTATTTATGCTCGATAGTGGGTTCAGTCTCTAGATATCTGGATCAGTGACAGAAAGGTCTAAGATGGTAGATGTGCTGTTGCTACTAGGGATAAAACATTGGTGCAGTGTCCAAGGGCACTTGTATTGATTACATTACACACTTTACTTCATGCAATAATCTGTTGTTAGCAACTTAATACTGAATGGGATGCGGATGCTGCCTTGAAGGTGGATTATTTAGGCATAGATGCTGTTGGAATAACGGTCTATGTACTTTGTTGTAATGCCCAACTAGATTTCATAGTAGACATCTTGGCATGTATTGCATTGTTATGCCCTCTCAATTTGTCAATTGCCCAGCTGTAATTTGTTTACCCAACATGCTAGTTATCTGTTCTGAGAGAGACACCACTAGTGAACTGTGGACCCTGGTCCAATTTCCTCATACTGTTTACACAACCTGTTGCAATCATCTGTTTCCTGTTACTTGCTGTTTTCCTGCTGTTTTCCACACCATACGTTTAACTCTTTGTTTCTGCAAGACCGGAGAGATTGATAACCTCTCTGTTTCGTGTTGGGCAAAGTTCTGGTTTGTGTCTGTGCAGATTCCACGTTGGTGCAAGCTCCCTAGCGCCAGGAGGAGTCAACATCAACAACCTTCCGATAGATCGTCAAGTCCTACTGGATTGATAACCTTGGATAGATTATTCAAGGAAAAACTTCTGCTGTCTACATCATAACCTTCCTCTTGGGGTTCACCAACACGTAGCCATCAAGCTGTTTTCTGGCGCCGTTGCCGGGGAAGTACTCATCATCACCATCATCATCATCCTCAAATACTCTCCCGTCAACCAGGCACCAGCTGTTTTCTGGCGCCGTTGCCGTGGACTTGGAGGCTATTGGAAAGGGGAGTCTCTCAGTTCCAATCTCTTTACTTTGTTTTTTGTCTTGTTTTATTTTTGTTTTGCTTGCTGTTAAAAATCAAACCCAAAAAAATTAAAATTCCTGCATCTAGTTTTTAATTTCGAGTTGCCCTGTTGCTTGTTTTAGTCTTGCTAAAATGAGTAATCCTGATAATACTGAGTGGTCTGACTTTAACAAATTCGAGTTCACAGCTTTACCTATCTTGAAACCTAAATTTTCCATGATAAACATACAAGTAGGTAGTGGCTTTGTCATAGGGGAAAACAACATTGAGCAATTTCTGAACTTTGTGAGAAAGTCTGATGACTTTAAAAAGAAATCTATAGCTGAACTTGCTCCTAATTATGAAACTGCCATAGCTTCCCTTGTTCAAATGCTAGAAGCTAGGTTTGTTAATATGCATCCTATAATGCAACACATGTTTTTAGCACTTCATGATATGAAAAATGGTGAAAAGAAAGACTTTGTGTTAGAAACTTTGCATGAAGAATTGGGAGATGTTGCTAAGGAAGCTAGAATGATATTTGCTAAGTATAAAATGTTTGATTGCTACACTGATGATATGAAAATTCTTAGAACAAGAAGGGAAAATAGAGCTAAATATTCTAATCAACCTTTTGCTAAGAATGGTCTGAAAATTCCAATCCCCTATAAAATGATGGCATTGCATGACACCTTAGAAAATAATTTTGGACGGATTGTGCCTGAAAATCTTTTTGATGAAGAGAGTGTACCTAAGAGAAAAGAAAAAGAGAACTCTGAAACTAGCATAAGTAGCATACAATGCATTGTTGATAAGACTTTTAAGCTTTCATTGTATGATCTGGATCTTGACAATACTTGATGCATCTCTTCATGCCTAGCTCAAAGGCATTAAAGAAAAGCACTTCTGGGAGATAACCCATGTTTTTATTTGATGTTTTATTTTTGTTTTCTTGAGTCAAGGATGCTTGTTTACCTCTGTAGCAACTCCTTTGTATCTTTTATTTGCTGTTTTGTTGTGCCAAGGAGAGTTACTAATGCAAAGTTGGTACTTATTTTCGGGACTGCATTGGGACAGATTGCTGTTCGTCACCGTTTAATTCAGTAGAAAAGCAGAAAATTTTGAAAAATGCTGAATTTTTTTGTGCATGTTCCTGATGATGTTACGCAACTTTAATTATTTCAAAAGTTTTTCATCTGAGCATCGTAAGTGTCTCGAAAAAATTCGTCAATACAGACTGTTCTGGTTTGACAGATTCTGTCTTTTATTTTGCATTCTCTCTTTTACAAGTTTTTAAGTGGTTTCTTTTCACGTAAAAGTGCCCACTTGAGCCTAGTAATAGTGGCTAATGTTTAAAATAGTTGGCTTGTGAGTTTTGTCTTTGCTAGAACTTTGAAGTATTATCTTTTAGTGCACTAACCTGCTAATGAGAAAAGCTGTTAAGTTTTGGTGTGAAGAAAGTTTTCAAGTGTTGATAGAGAAGAATGATATTACATGATCAAGAAGAGTGAAGAGCTTAAGCTTGGGGAGGCTTACCTCCCCAGCGTATTTCAAGAAGACTCAAGGCATCCCCTTCTTCATCTACAAATTATCAGGTCATCTCTAATGGTGCTATATTTTTATTGCTTCATGCTAGTGTACTCTTCCTTGGAGCGTCAGTGTGTTTTTGTTTTCAGTTTGTTTTGTTTTGTTTGCTGTGCTATACTTGTTGGATCCTAGCATTCATGTTTGGGAGAGAGACACGCTCCACTTTTTCATTAGAATACTCTTGTGCTTCACTTATACTTGTTGAGTATTCCTGTCTAGTTGCTGTTATTGCTGTTAGCTCTCAGTTTTTCATACATCTCTTGTTTGAACTTTCAGTTTCTTTTGAAGAAAGTACTCTCTTGCTTCACTTATATCTTTTTGGAGAGTTGTCAAATAAGTTGATTGGTGTTTGGTTGGACCAGAAAAATGCTATGCATGTGGTAGTGGTATAAAATGCTTACATGAATCTTTTTAGATCGTTGTCTTGAGTAATTTGATGCTTGCCAATTGTTTTGAGCTGTCAAGTAATTAATGTTTAAGCTTGTGCATCATGTAAGTAATGGCTATTAATGAAGAACTACTATAAGGATTTTCTGCTATAATAATATGTTGCATGATTGGAAGTCCATAGTAGTCTAGATAATTTTTTTTGAAACTTTTCTACTGTGGGGGAGCCCCCCACAGCCTCACTCACTTTATTAAATATAGAAGGCAAGAAATATGTACAGGGTATTTACAAACTATTTACAGGGAACTTATTGCAAAGTGTCAAGCCATGATGACACATTGTTATAAACCGATTCTTTTACCTGAACTCTAAGTAGGGTAACCTCGTAAAAGAAACATGATCTCCAGCCTCTAAATGTTGGTTTAATATTCTTGAAGACCCAACCATTCCGTTGCTTCCAGATGGCCCAACAAGCGAGTATCACAATCTTAGTGAAGCACGGTCCCAAGAAGCTCCTCTTAGCACGAATCAGAGTTTCATTGATGTTTCCAGGATACCAAGCAATCTGAAGGTAGTTCCATACTCTTGTACTATAATTGCAGTTAAAAAACAGGTGCCGCCAGTCCTCAAGTTCATGCGCAGGACATAAGACACAGTTGTGGTTGTCAGTCACATGCCAATGTCTTCTCAATAACATCTCTTTGGTGTTGATTCTATCATGTAAAATCAACCAGGCGAAAAATTTATGTTTAGACTGACACTTACTCTTCCAGACCCAGCAGGATGAGGCATGAGTGTCAATGTGTTTGAAGCAGTGTCGATACAGAAAGCTTGGCTTATATTCTCCTTTCCCAAGCGTACAAATCCATTGATCATTTTCCTCTACACTCAATGTGACATCTTGTAACAGTAACTGCATTTGTATCAGTTCCTGATGTGCCTCCACCGAAAGAGGCAAAGCGAAAGCTGCAGTGCATGGGTCGGTATTCAGGAAGTCATGAACTGACTGTAGCTTATCAGTGGCAAAAGAGAAAAGTCTCGGAAACATTTCCTCCAGCTTCGTATCCTGCCACAGGTCAGACCAAAACAGAATTGAATGACCATTTCCCACCTTGCATCTGGTAATTTCTCTATAAGTATCAACCAGAGCAATAATTCCTCTCCACCAAAAGGAACCTGACAATACAACCGCATGAGGTACTGAATTGTAGTAATATGCATCTTTGACCAACTGTACCCATGGTGTATTATCATTATTGTAGAACTTATGCAAGTGCTTTAGCAACAAGGCAGTATTCTGAATTTTTAGATCAATAATGCCCAGTCCACCCTTGTCCTTAGGCTTGCATATCATATCCCAGGCAGCCAGAGAACTAACAGTATCTTTGTCTTTCTTCCTCCACAGACAGTGTCGTCTAGCTCTGTTGAAAACTTCCTGAATTCCAACAGGAACCACAAGAGTCAGCAGCAAGTATGTGGGCAGGGAGGATAGTACCGAATTAACTAGCACCAATCTATCTCCATACGAGAGAAAAGAAGATGTTGCTGTAAGTCGTCATTCCACTCTGTCAGTGAGTGGTGACATATCACTAATTGTTGGTCTGGTTGTTCCCATTGGGAGTCCCAGATAAGGGAATGGCATAGTACCTAGTTGACACTCGAAAGCCTGAGCTAGGACAGCAGCCTCTTCTCCAGGCATATTTATAGGAATCATTGAAGACTTGTGGTAATTGATTTTCAGCCTAGTGAACTCAGCGTATTTCTGCAAAATTTCCTTGAACATTATCAGATCTTGCACATTTGCAGGTAGTACAATTATGGTATCATCAGCATATTGTACTATTGGAAAATCAGCTCTGATCGGAATGGGTGCACTCAAAAACCCTTCACGATATGCTTTATTAACCATGCTTTGCAACAAATCGGCTCCTTCTACAAACAACAGGGGTGACAAAGGGTCACCTTGTCGGACTCCCCTTCGACAGTGAAAATTCCTTCCTGGTATGCCATTTAACAAGACAGAGGATGAACCAGAGGAAAGAATTTCATGTACCCACCGTAAGAACAATTCAGGGAAACCTTTAGCCCTCAGTATTTTTATTATGGCATCATGAGCAAGAGTATCAAAAGCTTTTTCGAAGTCAATCTTCAGAATCACAATCTTTCTTTTAGATTGATGGCAATGGTGGAGAAATTCATAGGACCAACCCAAGCAGTCTTGAATTGTTCTGCCCTGAATAAAGCCATATTGGTTTGCATGAATCGTCCTACATATAACTTTCTGTAATCTGTTAGCCAATAACTTAGTCACAAATTTCAGGCAGGTGTTAGTCAGGGATATAGGCCGGAAGTCGTTCACTGATTCTGGGCTGTTAACCTTGGGTATAAGAGTTATGTATGAGCCATTGATACTCTGAAGAGAAGTAACACCAGTGTGGAAATCATTGCATAACTTGATAAAATCTGCTTTTATAATGTGCCAGCATTTTTTCACAAAAAGGCCATTAAAGCCATCAGGGCCTGGGGCCTTATCAGATTTCATATGTTTGACAATTCCTTCAATCTCCTCAATGGAAAACGGCTCAACCAAACTGTGCAGATTCTCAGCTGGTTCTAACACTGTATTCAGTGATATGTCTCCATTAGTGGGCATGCACACACCCATTCTGCCTTTAAAGCTTTGAAGAAAAGCATTAGCCTTTTGTTGGTGATCAACTAGTACCATACCATCAACATTCTTGATTTCAGCAATTGTGTTGTGTCTGTATCTTTCCGTGGCTTTAGAGTGAAAATTTTTCGTATTTTCACCACCTAATTGCACCCATCTAATTGTACAACGTTTTCTCCAATATTCAGACTGGATCCACAGAAGTTTCTTCAGGTGTGCCTTTACTATATTTCTGAAATTAAATTCAGGCCGGCTCAGGTCTCTTTCATCTTCTAGCTGGTCCAGAAGCATAATCACTTTATTGCATTTGTCAATCAGCAGCTTAATCTGTGATAAAGACCTGCCCCATTTCTTCAGTTCATGTCTCATATTCTTGAGTTTTGCTGTAAGAATCCCTGCACTTGATGTAGCAGTAACAGGCCACTTCCAAACTGTTTCAACTAACTGCATAAAACCCGGTTGATTCACCCAGTGGTTCTCGAACCGAAAGATTTGAGCCTTTGGAATAGTAGTTGAAATGCTAACCACACATGGTGTATGGTCAGAAGTTGATTTAGCCAGTGGATGCACCATGGAGTTAGGATATTTCAAGGTCCATTCATAGCTAGTAAAGAACCAATCTATTTGTTCTAGAAGCGGTTGGTCTTGCATGTTAGACCAAGTGAATGATCTTCCTTTTAGTGGCAGTTCAATTAGACCCAGATAACTAATTATTTCATTAAAATGAAGATATCATTCATGTTAGCACCCGGCCTGTTCCTGTTGTCAGCTGATCGCATGAAGTTGAAATCGCCAACCAGTAACCAGTGCTCTGTTGTTGGGATGACAAGGTCATGCAGCCATTGCACGAAATTATCTCTCTCAATGCCATTGCAGGGACATAAACATTTACTAGTGACCAAATTTCTTTGTTATGTTTCGAGGTGAAGCTCACTCTAATTGCAGACCTAGTGACTTCCAGTAAATGTCCCTCAAAAATTGCACTGTTCCATAATACGATCAAGCCACCAGAAGCTCCAACAGATGGAGAGAAGACAAACCTATCAAACCTTTTTGGGCAGAAAGATCTGATAAAAGAGTGATCAAAATTTTTGCACTTCGTTTCTTGTAGACAAATCACAGCACATTGACTCTCATCAATTTTATTATAGACAAGCAATCTCTTATCTTTATCATTTAAACCTCTCACATTCCAGTCAAGCACCTTCCAATCTAAAAGCCAGTAAGATGTACTATCCATGGGAAACTTCAGGGGGTTGTTCTTTTTCAGATCAGCCACAAGCTTCTCTTCTGTCATCTCTGCATCAGGTATCTCCAGCTGCCGGCCAACCCTCTGCAATACTAGGATAGGTGTATGAGGTGTGACTGGTTCCTCCATTGGCCGAGCTGATCGAGGCTTCTTCTTTTTCGGTGCTGGATTATCTCTCATTGGTTCAAGCTTGAACCCATTTGCTTTCATCTGCTGCCTTGTACTCCTCCGAACTGTGCTGGTAACACTTGGAGTGTCCCTCTTAGCTCTGCCTCTTTTCCTTTTTGATGGTAGTTCCACCTGCTGCTTACTGGCAGTGAAGATCATGTGTGTACCCTGACTCTGCAACAGAGTGTTTTCTTCAGGTTGGACAGTGTTGCCTTCTTCTAAGGCTTGAAACACTAACTTCCTCGAAGTGCTCAACACCTGATCAGTTGCTGCACTAACAGTTTCAACACTTTCTTCTGAGTATTCCCCCACAACGTTATCTGTGTTTTGAATCTCCTTTATTACTGGTGCTCTATCAAGCAGACGGAGTTCCTCAGCCCAGTTCTTCTTGCACAAGATCACAACAGACAGGTTGAAAGGAAACTGTATCAGTGCCTTAGGAATTCTGACAGTAAGAGCATATGGCAAAACTTCCTCCAGAAATTTGCTCAGAAGCATCCGTGGTGGCAAGTCAGGACCACACACGTTGAGGCATAATTTCTCACACAGATATTGCCTGGGCATGGGGTAATCTTCAGCGACTCTCATGTGATTAATAATCAGTTGGGCTTGATGGTATTGCACGGAGTCCACTGAATTTTCAGAATGATTTATCACAACAGAAGAAGAGTCCTGCATCTCCACTGGCTCCTCTTGCATGTTGTCTTGTTCTATATTATCTTGCGGTGCATCATCATGATGCTGATGATCAGGCCAACCATTCCATCCAGGCGGTGGAGGGCTGGGTGGTGGAGGGTTGTCAGGAGTAACATCCATTACTAAATCCTCTGCGAGTTGAGGGGCAGCCACAATAACACCAGGAGCTTGTGCATTAACTTCATGTCTGCGAAGAGAGGGAGGCGCAGCAGATTGCAAGGGGTCCGCCGTAGGAGCAGAGGAGGTAGAGACCACAGCTCTTGGGGACTTCTCTTTGGTTACGATTGACTGGACATGTGGTGTTGACGGTTTTGCAACCCAGCGAACAGACTCTTTTGCCCCTGGGCAATCTCTCCGAAAGTGACCTAACTTCGAACAAGCCCAGCAACGAGCTTTTCCAGTGCAATCTTTAGTTTTCTGCTTGGCACTCAAGCAACGTGAGCAATTCTAGACTTGAGCCGCCATTGTATCAATCATCTTAGCAAAAGCTTCATCAGCATCTTCTGCAGAAATTGACCCATCTGGGATATTTTTTGGAGCAACATCCCCTACCAGAACTGGTTCAGATCGTGGCTTTGGTGTGGTAGTGAGTCCATTAGCCTGGGTTTGTGTACTGACACCAAAAGACCCAAAAGGCACACTCCGATCAGTATGTGAAACTGAAGTGTCACACTTCTTCTGGGTGAATGGAAAAGGCTTCATAGAACCGAACACAATAGATGGCTCTGTCTCTGTCAGAAAAAGAGACTGCGGCTGTTTAATACAGCTAGGGTCCTGGTACCCTTTACAGGCTTCGTAAGAGAGATGATCCGAGAACACCAGTTTCCTGCGTGGGGCATCCTTGGCCCTAATTATTGATTTTGGAGCAGGTTTCTTCAGGGCTTGCATAGCAATCTATGCCCTTTTCTTTGTAGGGCTAACTAGAGTCCATTCTTGCTGACATTCTTTCTGCCAGACCCTAAATTCAGTTATCCAGTTTGGTCCTCCACGTCCCCAGAGATGAAAAGTGCATTTGAAGTGCTTGCAGGAGTAAGACTTAAGATTATAAACCCTAAAACCAACCTGCTTTCCGGACACATGAAAAGTGAAAGCTCTATCACGGAGGAGGGAAACCCTAAGTTTCCCACGGTAGCCACCAATGACAGATTCAAGGGCATATGCAACTGAATCTTCATCCAGCCTGAAGGCAGACCGACCAAAATCCACAACCATGATAAAATGTCCAGTCTTGCTAGAGGGATGCACATCAGAATAGAATTCCCTGTTGACTGCTTTAGCAAAATCAATACCATGCGAGAAGTCCAGTTCTAACAAGGCTGAGCCATGCACTGCAAACTACGAGTCTTCCACAGGCTGTTCTGGGTTGGAGTCCAAATGATCTACCATCTCAATTTGTACCGACGGAGAAGGATCCGATCCTGAAGGTACAATGGTGGTGGCGACCCTAGCCTTCTCCTGAGGCGTGGACTTGAGACAAGATATGATCGTCACACAGTGAGCTGGGAAGATTACCTCAGATCCAACGTCGATGTATTCGCCTCGATCCATGAATCTGCCAACGAGGGTCACTCCCTTGGCGTTCTTCAGCGCGATCCGGTCATGGCGTGGCCACAGCACCATGGTACCATCGTAGGTTTTCTTGCGACCCTGATCCAGATCCTTGGCAGTAGAGTACGTAACCCTCCAGATCCATGCAGGGGGGATCATGGCGGGTAGGGGGGTTTTGCGAGGTGGGGAGGGGATTGGGTGGAGTGGAAAGGGTTGTTGGTCGCTGGAGATGTGAGATCGCCGGCAACTAGGTCAAGGTGCGGCAAGGGTAGGAGGAGACGCCATTTTCCATCCCATTGTTCTCCCACATCTTCTAACTTTATTCGTCTAGATAATTTTTGGATGAAGGCTATGTGTTAACAAGGAAGACAGTGGGAGTCTATGGTTCGTCAAACCTTGTGTTTTATGTACACTCTTGCTATTCCAGTTGATAATGATGTTTGCTTATAATAACCTTGCTAGCCTAAACTCTGTACTAAGAGGGAATACTTCTTGTACATCCAAAACCTTGAGCCAAATCCATGCCACCTATGTCCACCATACCTACCTATTATGTGGTGTTTTCACCATTCGAAGTAAATTTCTTCATGTGCTATCTACTAACTACTCAAAACAATTATCCCTTTTTGTGTCTCTACTTGAAAAGCTCATAAGGACGTAGTAGTGAGATTTGTCATCTTCCATGCTAATTGATTTACAAGGATTGGCAGCTTCATCTGCTTCTCCACCTTTTATTTTGCATTAAAGAGCTGGTTAGTCCACCCTATAAATAAATAAATAGACACTCCTCCATGGTGAATGTTGGTGGGCACCCGAGGATTCGGTTAGCCATGGTTTGTGGAAAGTAAATGGTTGGGAGGAGTGTCACCAATAAATGCTTGTTACAAGTGCAGTCCTAAAAACTCTCGGAACCGCTCTAAAAGTTAGTTAGCCATGGAAGATGACAAGTACCTGCTATTTGATTTGTTGACACATGTATACACCATTACCTTACAAAACAATATTTTATGCTCTCTATATGCCTTCGGGAACTACAGCTCTAGCACATGACGTTAATCCATGCTTCCCTCTGCGAAGGGCCATTCTTTTACTTTTATGTTGAGTCAGTTTTCCCACTTCTTTCTGTCTACTTAAGCAAACATCATTGTCAACTCCAGTATAACAGTTTTTACATAACTTTGTGTTTGGTTGATCATATTCTTTGCATTGACATTATCTATATGATATACATGTTGAAAGTTGAAGCAAAAGCTGAAGCTATTATCTTCCTTTGTGTTGATACAAACACTTTCATGTTGAGAATTATTGCTGCTGTGAACTAACTATTATGTTAGACTATTATATCTCTAAATGTTTTATAGTGTTATTCATGAAAGTTTGCACTTGTGTGATCACTTATGTTTACTCTTTATTTACTTGCTTGCAAACTATAGACCATTGGCTTGGATTACTTCATTCAGATCATGTGCATTACATTGTTATTTGATCAAAGATTGTGTTGGTAGCATGTCACTTCAAAAATTATCTGTTTTTATCGTTTACCTACTTGAGGCCGAGCAGGAACTAAGCTTGGGGATGCTTGATACGTCTCAAACGTATCTATAATTTTTGATGTTCCATGTTGTTATTATATCAATTGCTACATGTTTTGGTTACACTTTATATCATTTTTATGCATTTTCTGGGACTAACCTATTAACAAGATGCCACAGTGTCAGTTCCCTGTTTTCTGCTGTTTTTGGTTTCAGAAAATCTATTAAGGAAATATTCTCGGAATTGGACGAAACAAAAGACATCGTCAATAATCTCACGAGGAGATCACGGAGTCCAAAGGGGAGTCGGAGCAGACCCACCAAGGGGCCACGCCACACTAAGGCGCGGCCCAGGGTGGGCCCGCGCCCCCCTATGGCGTGGTGGCCCCCCTCGGCCACCGACGCCGCCTCTTCGCCTATATATTCTCCGCGACGCGAAAACCCTATTATGGTCGATCATATTCCACAAAAAGTTCCGTCGCGGCCGTCATCGTCAATCTCAGATCGGAGGAGTTCTGATGCTCTTCCCGGCACCCTGCCGGAGGGGAGATCATCACCGGAGGGCTCTACATCACCATGCCTGCCTCCGAAGTGATGCGTGAGTAGTCCACCCCTGGACTACGGGTCCATAACAGTAGCTGGATGGTTGTCTCTCTACCTTGTGCCTCCATGTTTAGATCTTGTGAGCTGCCTAACATGATCAAGATCATCTTATTATAATGCTAGATGTTGTGTTTGCTGGGATCCGATGAATATTGATACCATGTTTATTCAAGTTGTTTATCTATGTGCTCATGATCTTGCATGCTCTCCGTTGCTAGTAGATGCTTTGGCCAAGTAGATGCTTGTGACTCCAAGAGGGGGTATTTATGCTCGATAGTGGGTTTAGTCTCTAGATATCTGGATAAGTGACAGAAAGGTCTAAGATGGTAGATGTGCTGTTGCTACTAGGGATAAAACATTGGTGCAGTGTCCAAGGGCACTTGTATTGATTACATTACACACTTTACTTTATGCAATAATCTGTTGTTAGCAACTTAATACTGAATGGGATGCGGATGCTGCCTTGAATGTGGATTATTTAGGCATAGATGTTGTTGGAATAGCAGTCTATGTACTTTGTTGTAATGCCCAACTAGATTTCATAGTAGACATCTTGGCATGTATTGCATTGTCATGCCCTCTCTATTTGTCAATTGCCTAGCTGTAATTTGTTTACCCAACATGCTAGTTATCTGTTCTGAGAGAGACACCACTAGTGAACTGTGGACCCTGGTCCAATTTCCTCATACTATTTACACAACCTGCTGCAATCATCTGTTTCCTGTTACTTGCTGTTTTTCCTGCTGTTTTCCACACCATATGTTTAACTCTTTGTTTCTGCAAGACCGGAGAGATTGACAACCTCTCTGCTTCATGTTGGGCAAAGTTCTGGTTTGTGTCTGTGCAGATTCCACGTTGGTGCAAGCTCCCTAGCGCCAGGGGAGTCAACATCAACAACCTTCCGATAGATCATCAAGTCCTACTGGATTGATAACCTTGGGTAGATTATTCAAGGGAAAACTTCTGCTGTCTACATCATAACCTTCCTCTTGGGGTTCACCAACACGTAGCCATCAGATGTCAAGAATGACGTCAGATGAGAAGACAGCACCCATGTTCGAATAATGAGTTCAAGACTACAATCGGCACATGATTCAACATTACAGTCAATAAAAATGATTCGACTGGCAAAGGTACTCCCATGGGAGCATATCAAAAATTTCTTGCGATTGATCAAAAAGGAGCAAAATTATTGAGATTATCCTCTACTTCAAACGAAATAAAGCATAATCTGGGGGCTACTCCCATGGGAGCGCTGACGCGCTCCCATAGATTTCAAAGACAAAATATTTCGATTGACAAAAAGCAGTATAGAAGGATGATTTGAGATTGTCCTCTATTGCAAGACAATAAACCACAATCTCGGGGGCTACTCCCATGGGAGCACTGTCGCGCTCCCATAGATTCTCAAAAGAAGGTAAGAAACTCACTTGACTACAGACTCGATTAAATGCATTAAAGTACTTCGAAATCTTAGAATCATACTTCATAAATTCCCGGACAACGCCAATCGCGGATGTTTCAGATGCTGCATACACAAATGCAAATGTAGGACCCGCTGAGCAATCGAGCTGGGCCGAGGGACGCTCCAATAGTGTTTTCCCTTGAATTTTTCCGTGTCAACAGACATGATGAAAATCCTGACGGACGCGTTAGGTATCAAAAGTTAAACTGCAGAACAAATTAGTCAGACCTACAATGGCCTGAGTCGAGTCTGTCCAGTATGTTCCAGCTTCAAGTCCGGGGACTCGAACCTGATTGAAGGCTAGTATGGTTTCGCCCAAATGTGCGGTTAACTGAGCTCGATTTTCGAGTGAATCAGGCCTACTATGTTAATATCCCTAGGCAAAAGTTTCAAAAGTGTTCTAGCTTCGAGTCCAGGGACTCGAACCTGATTGAAGGCTAGTATGGTTTCATCCAAATGTGCGGTTAACTGAGCTCGATTTTCGAGTGAATCAGGCCTACTATGTTAATATCCCTAGGCAAAAGTTTCAAAAGTGTTCCAGCTTCGAGTCCGGGGACTCGAACCTGATTGAAGGCTAGTATGGTTTCGCCAAAATGTGCGGTTAACTGAGCTCGATTTTCGAGTGAATCAGGCCTACTATGTCAATGTCCCTAGGCAAAAGTTTCAAAAGTGTTCCAGCTTCGAGTCTGGGGACTCGAACCTGATTGAAGGCTAGTATGGTTTCGCCCAAATGTGCGGTTAACTGAGCCCGATTTTCGAGTGAATCAGGCCTACTATGTCAATATCCCTAGGCAAAATCTTTCGACTGCGTTCAAGGCTCGAGTCCGGGGACTCGAGTCTGACTGAAGACTAGTAAGGTTTTGCTCAAGTAAGCAGTTAACTGAGCTCGATACTCGAGTGAATCAGGCCTACTATGTCAATATCTCTCGGTTAGCATACACATACAATCGAAACAAATTAGAGCTTGAAGAACTACATCGGGTCAGAAGAACAAGCCCAGAAGACTATGACGTGCACGATGAAGGGAGCACATGCTCGATTCTTCGAGTCAAGCAAGTACTCGGGGGCTAATGACGAGGTTATACTCTGCGGGTACCCCAGCGTAAGGGTACCTGGTGCACGTGATGATCAAAGAAGCCCAAGGATTAATCGAAGCCCACGAAGGAAGGCCCAAGACAAAGAGTGCTTTCCAAGTTAGATCAAGTGATAGTCGGTTAAGACTTTCCATACATGTAACCTTGGTCGGTTATGTTTCCCGAGACCCAGCCTCCTATATAAAGGCTGGGAGGGTGATCGATCGAAGGGGGGAAATCCATAGCCACCAAATCCTCGACGAGATCGGTAGCACGTCGAACCCTTGTAAACCATCATATTCATACCATAAACACAGACAAGCAGGAAGTAGGGGTTTTACCTCACTCGAGGGCCCTGAACCTGGGTAAATCCAGCTTGTCAGCCGTCGATTTCACCGATACTACGCATTATCTACCACACAATCAACCCTAGGTATAGTAACCATGGGAATTGCCGAGGGCACACCTCGACAACCACCATGTCACAGATGTAGCTCATAGTCAATCTGGAAGCAGCCAGGCCATGGCCGACCCGGCCCGACCCAGATTGGGCCCAAAAGGGCTCAGATCTGGGCTTGAGGGCCCGGCCGAGTCCAAGCCAGCCACCATCTCCACCAACGGTGGCGCCGCCGCCAAGATCACCACCCGCACGGCCGCGAGCTGCCCCGCCGCCGCTTCGCCGGACCTCCGTTGCCTAGGCACACCGCAGGGAGCCGGCCGCCCCGCACGCGGCCGCCGCCATGAGGGGAAAAGCAGGGAGCAGCCGCCGCCGGCGCCGCTCGCCGACGACGGCCGCGGAGAAGAGGAGGAGGGGGAGCGCTCGAGGTAGCGGCGGCGGCGACCGGTCGCCCGCGCGGGGGGCGACGCGGTCACGAGAGCTGTTTTCTGACGGGAAGTGTCTCCGGGCAAATCCTTTTATTTCTTCCTTGACTACTATGTGTTCCTGTGGGAGTGAGCTGCGCGACTCGGCTCCAACACAATCGAGGGGTTTGAGTTGAAGGAGCACATGCTCTGAATGAGCTGCAGGAAATTAAATGAGCAAATATGTTCCGAACGAGCTACACCCTCGGTTTGATTTGTTTAAAAAACCCTCATCACTCCAACCGTAGGGAAGCAAACAAGTTATTAGCATAGAACCACCAGATTACACGTGAAATTTCGAAAAACCACCGCTTTGTGTTTTGATCGCAGATAACCGCCGGTATTCGAGAAATTTGTTGCAATGTGCACTGATCACAAATTGAACGCGAATTGACACGATTTCTGACAGGTGGGACCCACCGGTCAGAGCTGAGGTGGCAGCACGCGTGGACTTTTGCTAAAGTGACACCATGGGCCCACATGTCATAGAATAAAATATAAAAAATATCTCAAAAAATAAAAAAAAATCATGGGCACTCCAGCAGGTTGTCCTTGGCCCACGACCACCACCGACGTCTCCGGGGCGGCGTCGCCGTCCACCACGCCGAGGCAGAGCGTCCCGCCATGGATTGACCCTCTCCAGCACGGTGTAGGGCGCCAGCGTGCTGAGTTTACTCGTTCGAGGACAGCGAGGCCGGCAGCCGGCTTGGACGAGGACGACGGCAGCGCGGACGAGCACAGGCCGGGTCGAGGATGGCGAGGTCGGCGGCCGGCGTCGAACGAGCACGGCGGTGCTGCGGACGAGTGCGACGGCGGTGTGGACGAGTACGGCGGCAGCTCGGCCACCGCAACTGCCGCAGATCACTCGGCACGACGACGAGATGGCCGCGGCACACTCCAGGTCCCTGCTCGAGCTGGCTTCGCACACCTCCAAGGAGGAGGTGGGCCCCGACCGTCGGGCCACCGCACCTGTCGCGCGGACTCCCCCAGCCCGGCCACACCTGTCGCTGATACGTCTCCAACGTATCCATAATTTCTGATGTTCCATGCTTATATTATACCAATTGCTACCTATTTTATTTACACTTTATATCATTTTTATGCATTTTCTGGGACTAACCTATTAACAAGATGCCACAGTGCTAGTTCCTGTTTTCTACTATTTTTGGTTTCAGAAAAGTTGTTGTGGAAATATTCTTGAAATTGGACGAAGCAAAAGCGGAAGTCCCTATTTTTCTGACACGTACACGGAGTTCGAAGGAGAGATGAAGGGGGGCCGTGGGCCGCCCTCACCATGCCACGGCGCGGGTGGGCCCACTGCCGCGCCGCCACGTGGTGAGGATGCCACGGGCCTCCACCGACGCGCCCCTTCGCCTATATATTCGTCTTTTCGGGAAAACTCTAGACACCCGAGTCAAAAACCACGAAAAGTTCCAGAGCCGCCGCCGCCGTCAACCCTAACTCGGGAGGGTTCTGAAGCTCTTCCCGACACCCTGCCGGAGAGGGGAATCATCACCGGAGGGCTCTACATCGCCATGCCTGCCTCCGGAGTGATGTGTGAGTAGTTCATCCTTGGACTATGGGTCCATAGCAGTAGCTAGATGGTTGTATTCTCCTCTTGTGCCATCATGTTTAGATCTAGTGAGCCGCCTATCATGATCAAGATCATCTTATTGTAATGCTACATGTTGTGTTTGCCGGAATCCGATGAATATTGATACTATGTCAAGTTGAATATTGAATTATCATGTTCTATGTCATTTATGATCTTGCATACTCTCCGTTACTTGTTGATGCTCTGGCCAAGTGGGTGCTTGTGACTCCAAGAGGGAATATTTATGCTAGATAGTGGGTTCAGTCTCCATTTAATCTGGGGGAGTGACAACAACCTCTAAGTTTGTGGATATGCTGTTGCCACTAGGGGCAAAGCAGCAATGCTTTGTCTAAGGATGAATGTGTTGTTTACATTATGCACTTTACTTAATGCAATTGTCTGTTGCATGCAACTTAATACTGGAAGGGGTGCGGATGCTAACCTGAAGGTGGACTATTTAGGCACAGATGCATGCCGGATAGCGGTCTGTGTACTTTGTCGTAATGTCCAAATGAATCTCAAAGTAGACACTACAAATTGCACATGCATATTATGCACTTTTCAATATTGTCAATTGCCCAGATGTAATTTGTTTACCCAGCATGTTACTTATCTTTATGGAGAGACACCACTAGTGATCATTGTTCTCTTTCATTCTTTTACATCTGAAATACAATCTACTGCAATCATTGTTCTCTTTCATTCTCAGCAAACAAACATCATTTTCCACACTATACGTCTAATCCTTTATTTTCAGCAAGCCGGTGAGATCGACAACCTCACTGTTAAGTTGGGACAAAGTAGTTTGATTGTGTTGTGCAGGTTCCACGTTGGCACCGGAATCCCTGGTGTTGCGCCGCACTACACTCCTTCACCAACAACTTTCAGAAGTGACTTCGATCTCCTACTGGTCCGATTAAACCTTGGTTTCTTACTGAGAGAAAACTTGCTGCTGTACTCATCATACCTTCCTCTTGGGGTTCCCAACGAACGTGCATCTTTCACGTCATCAGTCGCAGCAGATGGCCGGAGCGCTCGATTTCGAGCACGAACAGGCCATGGCGGGACCTGCCGGCGGTGAGGAAGGCGGGGCGCCGGCGGCGGGGTTCCGGCTGCGGAAAAGGCAGGGGATCGGAGGAAGGAGCCCTCCGTCCGCCGCCGCCTTTGACTTTTTTATTTTTTGAGATTTTGTATTGATATTTATACGTTTTACATTTTTTTGAGATATTTTTTATTGTCTGACAGGGGGCCCCATGTGCCACCTCAGCAAAAGTCCACGCGTGCTGCCAACTCAGCTCTGACTGGTGGGTCCCACCTGTCAGAAATTGTGTCAATTCACGTTCAATTTGTGATCGGTGTACATTGCAACTAATTTCTCGAATACCGGCGGTTATCTGCAATCATAACACAAAGTGGTGGTTTTTCGAAATTTCACGTGTAAGTGGTGGTTCTATGCTAATAACTCGAAGCAAACTATATTTGCTGCATATTTGCATAGAGAGGCACTTAGCTTATAGCTTTGCTGTTATTCCTGTGTTCCTTAGAGGAACGGTCCAATTGGAATGTAATTCTATTCCAGCTTAATGAAGTTTGTGGAGTAGCGTAAACCAAAATGTTATTACCAAAATATGTGGACTGCACAAAGCAATCGAGCTCTTACGAGCTTATATATATTAAACACGGGTCGATCAAGATAACGGGTGATCACAGTAAATCCCAGCAGGACCTCCGAAGCCCCCACGTATCATGGCATGGCACGTATGATGGATAATTTCGTGTCAGCATGGAGACAAAACTGAGAAGAAAGAGTGCGTACAGTGCTACAGTACGTCATCTTACCTCCCGGTTTGGTAAACAATGTGGTATTTGAATGTTGCTGGCAAAATCAGGACAACACATTAGCCAGCGTCCAAGTTTGCGTCACGTGGGACTATACCGGCCAGGGCCTGGTCTGGGAAAACCAGCCTCTGGCCCTCTTTATGCACCCTGTTTGGTAACTGGCAAGCCTATTTCGCGTTCCGGAGAACATGGAAACACCTGTTTGGTTACATGTTATGCATGTGGTTATGCGAGTACGCTTGTGTTTGGTTAGCTGCATAATATCGACTATGGTTACCCCTTATCTGTTAAGGTGAGGTTATCAAATCATGAAAGAAAATAGTGCAAACTACGACCAAGAAGTACGATTAACAGTAGGACAGAGTGCATTAATAAGTGTTTAAAGTAGTTTCGACCATGTTAAACAAGACCTTACTCCCTAAACCTTCTTCTTCATGTTCTCTGGGTGGTTACCACATCGTTTGACCACCTCACAGCCAGTTTTGTTGAAGATGGTCACTTTGTACTCGTTGCAACTGATCTTCTTAAACATCAGCAGAAAACCTATCTTTAGCTCATGAACAATGGTAAATCCAGCCTCCCCCCACCCCCACGATCAAGGAATGCTTTACCATTCAGATCAGCAAGGGTGATCGTCCAGACGCACCCTGTGTTTGTCCTTAGGGTGATCTCCGCAGGCACATAACCCAAGTATGGTATGAAAGCTTCACGAATAGAAAGGACCCCTAAGCCCGGTGCGAGAACCACCTTGCAGAAGTGGTTGGGGGACACTTCATCCTCCATCCAGCCAACGTTGGCCTTGATCCTAGTGGGAAATTGTCCATCAGCGCAGTTGCCCGCCTAGAGGGATGAAGGAAATGTTTGATCTTAATGATGAATTCGTTCTCAGAATAATGTGTATGAACAAGTACACGTGGCTCAAACCATCTAGGACACATGTTTATCCACTACCAACAGCCAGGCACAAGATATTTGCTTGTGCATTACTGAAGGTAGTAAGGACAAACTCCTTGCATAGATGCGCAACCCAGATTTATATCATCAGCTCAAACTGAAAAGGTGAGATTGTTCGTTGGTCTCAATACATGTAGAGCATACAATGCACCTACTAAATAGCTAGCAAAAGAAAATAATAGTCACATATGCTTATGGGTGCTTAATTCTTTTCTTGGCAGTCAGTAGGTTGTAGTTGTAGCACAAATCGTCATTGACCAAAAAGATCGAACCGACAAATAAGAACAGCTCATGACCTGCCTCAGTCAGATAACGAAGTGAGAGGTGGAACCGCAAATCTCATCGCATGACAACCAACAAAATCAAGGAAGTGAACACGTAAAGTTGTGCAAACGAGTTCTTAATTTTGTTGGCTGGCTTGCGGTGTCATTTCAACATGTCACTGACTAATAATCATCCATTCATATTGGCGGAAATGTCAGAAATGTAGCCTTATACTTCACAATCGTCGTTGGCAAAAAGAGAGCGTATAAGAACGAAGTACAAATAATAGCATATTCGTTGATATTACCCGTGCTTCTGTAAGCAGTCTTCTTGCAAGTACAATGGCTTAGTTGAATCATCGACTAGCAAACATAGTCATGACAAAAACAGGAAAATACCTTTGCCTCATCAAATTTAGCAAACCAAGATATTTGAGAAGACGACTCTGTACAGGGACTCAAATCTATGTGCAAAACGTATTGTACATCGCTCAAGATCCTATGCAGATGATACTAAGAGACACCCTTCGAGTTTATCACTGGCAAAATCGACAGATCGAACACCAAATGCACAGATCCAACACCAACAGGCAGATCGAACTCGTAATGAACAGATCTAATACCTAATGAACAGATCTAAAACCTAATGAACAGATCTAACACCTACTACAGGTGTATGCCGCTTACGACATTTTGAGAGGGCTACAGATGATCTTACCTCCATTGGTGAAGTCGTCCGAGAAGAATTGGTGACGACGAGATGGCGACGTGCCGCCGAAGCTCCTCCCTACAACAATGGAGAGTCGCCGCCCAGTGGCTCGCCGAGGTGCTGTTGCTGCCGGAAATGGAACCGCCGACGAAGACATAAGAGGAGACGAGTGAGCGGTGAGGGGAAATTGAAGAGGGAGAGTGAGCGGTGAGGGGAATAAATGGCGCATGTTTTCCGGAGGGTCGCGGCGTCTCCCGCACTTTCTCGCCCGTCCCACCCTTGCGCTCCGCCAGACCTGGTTCTAGAGGCACGGTCGATTTGAGCGTGGCTCCAGGGCCTGGCCCCAGACTGCTTTGATGAGCGTGCTGGCCTTGCCCAGGAGCTCGCCCATGCAACCACACCTCGGGCTGTTGCAGCTGGTGGGCCAGGCTAGCCCCTTCACAGGCTACCAAACGCCCTATGCCGTGCAACCAAGTTTACAGTGTCAGTTCTGCAGAATAGACTGCTGAGAGCACCCGCCACACTTTCTTACATGTCCAGACTAGACTGCTCGACTTGCAATAATTTATACCGCAAGTGTGTGGATTGGCCAGAGGGGGTACCAGTGCTAGAAACTCCTGCTAATTGATGTTTTGATGAAACAAAAAACATGTTAATATGTGGTTTTAATATTTTTTAACGCATGTAACGAAATTTATAAATTACATAAATTTATAAATTATTGATAATGCCTTGATATTTGAAAATGCACTCATAATTTGTGCAAGGATCGTAAAGCATTTGAATGCCTCGAGAATATCTAAAATTAGAATCCTCCATATCATCTAAAGAATTTTGATTATTTATATGTTTCTCTTCCACATGTGCTAGGGTGAGTGGAAAGACAAAATGAGCCACTACTATAGCTAATATATATGAACAATTTTATGAAGATGCAAACAGAATGCATTAACGGAAAGGCTATTGCACTAGTAGCAAGTGCATTTCTGGATCAAGGAAAAGCCAAACAAAATATATCAAGTACATTGGACAGAACCGCTCTCTGGTTGCCTCCACCGTGCTTTGCTCACCAATAGTGGAACACCGTTGCAGCATTGCCGCACCTCCACTATGAAGCTTTGTGAGTGCGAGTGCCCCCATGTCGTTGTTGTTCAGCAAAGCCCTGACTGCTGCTGCTAGGTGGTGACGTGAAAACACATGTTCGTTAGGAGACCTTAAGAGAAAGATATGTAGTGCAGCAGCAATTTTCCCTTAATATTTACCAAGGTTATCGAACCAGTAGGAGTCAAGGATCTTCAGAAAGGTGTCAATGACGCCACAATGTGGTGGTTGACGTGGACCTGCACACAACACAATCATAATATTTTTTCCCAACGAAACTGGAAGGTTGTCAATCTTCCCCGCTTGCGGAGTACAAAGAATTAAACAAGTGTAGAGAACAATTATGATTGCAAAAGGTAAGAGAGAACAGATGATTGAGTTGGTTTTTTTATCTGTGTAAAATAATGGAGCGGGGTCCACAATTCACTAGTGCTGTCTCTCTCCATAAAAGATAGCATGCATGTTGGGTAAACAAATTACAATTAGGCAATTTACAAATAGTGAGAGCATGACAATGCAATATATGAAAAGTTAGTTATTCTAGTATTTATTGGGCATTAAATCATAATACATAGACCGCTTACCAGCTGCATCTACGCTTAAATCCACTTCCGAGATAGCTTCTGTTTCTCCTATCAGTATTTAGTTACAAGAACAGATTATTGCATTTAACAAAGTGTGTAATGTAAACAAACGCATTAGACATAACAAACATACCCTTAAGCTAACCATTAGTTATTTTATCCCTAGTGGTAACTGATACGTGCATTTTATATCATCATTTATGCAACAATTAGAATCATATTAGCATGTTATGTGTATCATTATGTCATCATTTTAACTTGTTTTATATGATTTAGGGGACTTTCACACAAAATCCCTATCTTTGGTATTTAATATCTGGGAGGCAGAAAACCCACTTTTCTTGTTTTTGTTGTTTAGGAGTTTCTGGAACCCAAATAATTAAAGGAAAAATACCACGAAGTTTTCATCGGAAGGAAGGCAACGGAAAGAAGACCGAAGCGAGGAGAGCCACGAGGGCCAAAAGGGGTGGCCCACGCGGCCTATGTACCTGGCCGCGTGGGGCCCACCCAAATGGGCCTCGGGCACCTCGTCGCCTGGGGCTTTTTAGCATCGCCTTCGTCCTCCCCGAAAACCTACGCCCTAATTTTCACGAAACCATCCGAGGTCGCGGCGGCGGTGAAACTCCTGATTCCCTCCGAGGGGGATCAGATCCTGGTGCTCCGGAGCTCCGGAGAGGGGAAATCATCGCCATCGTCATCACCTCTCCTCCTTGGCGTGGGAGGAGGCCTCTACATCATCATCACCATCAAGACCAGCACCATCTCCATCATCATCTCTGTGATCACTCCGTTCCCCTCATAGTTTGAGAGTTGTTATACCCTAGATACTTGTCTTGTGCTACTATTCATGTTTGTGATTGAGTACTTGTCACTATTTGTGGGTGAAGTTATATTTTCAGATTGTGTTGTACCACTTATGCCACTGATTATGATCATGTTTGCACGTTGTGAGTAGTTCCCGTATGTTCCTGAGGGCATAGGATGAATTGGCAATGATTTATTTATGACATGTGTTGGTATTTTGTCAAGAGTTTATCTTTTATATGATTCTATGATGGTGTTGTGCGAACGTCGACTGCACAACACTTCACCTATATGGGCTCATAGGAGAACACCGTAGTATAATGAATTGAGGAGACTTGGGGGACACGTAAACCTGAGTTAGAATCTTGAAGTTATAGTATGAGGGTATTAGTATCGGGGACCTTAGAGTGTAATGCTATGGTGGGACTTTATGTCTTAATAACTCTTGTGCAGTCATTTACTTGGCCACATGATCATCATAAGGGGTTGTAGTCTATTTATTTAGCTATACCGAATTATGGCTCCGTCCAAAAAGATTAAAACTTGACAAGATATTCAACGTGTTGTTTAATAAATCTCTATGCCTAGTTATATCCATGCCGCCCTCGGGAACGCTTTCCACATATAAGTTACACATCACTTGAACTTGTCCTCTTGTCACATAAGAGGATTGGGCTTTCTCTCTTTGAGAGGTTTCACTTGTTACTGCTACTTGCTGCATTGGAATTATACAACCAAAAATAACAAAAACACTTGCATCTTTCGTTGCTTTGTTTATCAATCTTACTAACCAATACCTTCAGCTCCTCGTGGGTTCGACAACCTTTTCTATTTGAAAGGTACTACAATTGATCTCCTGCACTTGGGAGTCATCAGCAACAACACATCCACAACCTTAGATGTTATTGTCACTCACTCAGATTACCGGAGGCATGAACCCACTATCGAGCATAAATACTCCCTATTGGAGTCACAAGTATCTACTTAGCCAAAGCATATACTAGCAACGGAGAGCATGCAAGAACATAAATAAAACAATATATATTGATAAACAACTTGATCATAACATCAACATTCATCGGATCCCAGCAAACAAACATGTAGCATTACAATAAATGATCTTGATCATGTTAGGCAGCTCACAAGATCCAAACATGATAGCATAAAGTGGAGAGACAACAATCTAGCTACTGCTATGGACCCGTAATTCAAGGATGAACTACTTACGCATCAATCCGGACGTGGGCATAATGATGTAGAGCCCTCCGGCGATGTCTCCCTCTCCGGCAGGGTGCCGGGAAGAGCTTCACAACCCTCCCAAATTGGGTTGAGGACGGCGAAGGCTTCTGAACTTTTCGTGAAATAATGCTCGGATACTTAGGTTTTCCGAAGGAGGTGAATATATAGGCGAAAAGGCGGCGGCTGGAGGCACCCGAGGGGCCCACACACCACACCACGACGCCAGCCTAAGGGGCCTCGCCAAGGTGGTGTGTTGCTCCCTGGGTCGCCTCTTCGGGTGCCCTTTGGATTTCGTCTTCGTGTCGGTGAAATACTGGGCTCCGTTGATTTTTGTCCAATTCCGAGAATATTTTCGGAACAACTTTTCTGAAAAGGAAAAACAGCAGAAAACATGAACTGGCACCCACTGCATCGCCGTCTACGGTACTACCAATTGATCTTCTTACTGCAGGTTGTTACCGGCTTCATTCTCATCGGCACGGTGCTATGAATCGTAGACGTGAAGTACTATGCCGATGCCTCCAGGGATTGGAGTTCCTCACCAACAAGAAAGTGAGGATGAAGCTTCGCTTGTTCCTAATTCTTGCTCCTCTCTGCATGATGAGACGGTGCCTGAGCCTCTTTCAAAAATCCTACATGCATTTGCAAACCTTGGGGTGGGGGGATGCCCCCCCCCCCCCCCCCCCACGTGAACTATGCTCCACCACTGAGCACTATATTACTTGCAGTGATAGCTTGCCTTCTCAGTGCTTTGGTCGCGGGCCTACATGTCCCTGAATGTCGATGTCATATCGCATAGCCAATGTCATACTTTTCATCTGCGCAGGCTTTCACTACTACATAGCCAATGTCGCCATCTACAAAGTTTGAAATCCTTTCCCATTTTCTATGCGAGCTTTCGTTACCAACTAATCACTCCGTTCGGGATTATTAGCTAGGGTGGAGAGTTTTTTTGTCAGAGGACGGTGGTGTGAGGCTCTACATTGCTTCCCACACCATGTACAAGGTTTCACATGGTTTTGTTCAGCAGTGTGAGTGTGACCTACCTGTGCTAGTGCCGGTAGATCAACGAACAATATCATCTCAGTCTATAATAGGAGGATACTTATAATCTAATCACCTCTTAATAAAAGATGAAAACAATGTAGTACTCTTTATGCGGCTCGGGTAGATCCATGGATTCTAGAGCCATTAAATTTCACATTTCTTTGCTTGTCCAACGTTCAAACTGATTTTTTTCCTTTTTGTATTATGTCTCACCGTGAACTTTTTTTCCGAAATGGGTCTTACCCAGCTTCTGTTTCAAAACGATGCATACGACTTACAAGGATGAATATGCACATGAGTTAGTTCACAAACCTATATGAACAATTGCTTACCATAGCATGAGATCACTTGATCTCATTAGGCAAATCTTCTATTTTTGTGAGCTTATCAATATTTTGATTACTCTTGTATCTTTTTTTTTCAATGTGACGATGTCTTAAAAATAACATGAATGATCACATGATCATTTTCTTGAAGACATACTAGCAATATGCTCAACTATCTCATGACCAATTTTCGAATACTCTTTAATAACTTGATCGTCACTTAATCTTCTTGTTTCATCCTTCAAACAACATATGGTTTACAAGCATTGTCTATGGACAAACTCTAGAATAGCTCCATGTAATTATTACTCCATAAGAATGGTCACTACTTGTCAAAACCACACAAGAAGACGTCATGCTCTTTCACATAACTAAGATAAGTGTCTACTGAACTCAGGCTCACCGGTGGTTGTCACGACAAACATATGCGATGTTCGGCGGCCACGCGTAAGAATAGAATTGCCACTTTTTTAGCTCCAGCATATACAGGTACATGCAACTCACGCCTCACACGCATACTCAACTTCACACGATGGTCTCATAAATAAATTGAGCTAAACGTCCTTTCTCAGAGGTGAATCTGAATTGGAGTAAATTTGTCTTGTGCAACTTGTTAAGCAGAGGTTTGGTGGAGTTGATGGATAGGGGCGGAGAGTTGGCGCCGGCGGCGGGGAAGAAGCCGAAGCAGCGCCGGAGGAGGTGGAGGCCCGACGAGCACAAGCGATTCCTCGAGGCGCTGCACCTGTGAGTGACGGCAACCCATTCCTCTGCTCTCTGAATACGTATGATCCTTATTATAGCTGAATCAACTGGTAACGTGGTTCTCATCGATCGCTCTCAGGTACGGTCGCGACTGGAAGATGATCGAGGAGCATGTCGGCACTAGGACCCCGCTACAGGTGAGTGAACTGTGACCAAGGCCTGCATTCTGCCGATTTGAGAAATGCATCTGCAATGTTTCTGATGGTAATGTTGGTTTGCAGCTCCGCAGCCATGCTCAGAAGTACTTCGAGAATGCCAAAAAACAAGGTGTGACCGGGCTGCCGCCCCCGAGGCCTAAGCGCAAGCGCAAGCACGCCCTGCCGCAGCAGCCACAGAGCTCGACCGCCGGACAGCCGCCGCCTGGTAAATCTTGTCTGTAATTGTTTTGCTGCCGGGACAACCCTTTTCTAATTTATTTTTTGTTTTGCTGCCTTTCTTGCTTATTACTGATCTAAAACATGTGAGTGTTTCTTTGTCAGACATGCAGAGCTTCGACTGGGCGAGCATTTGTTCAGGCACTTCAGCTTCAGCGTGGTTGAACCAAGGAGGTGCAGAAACTCAGACTGAACAAGTTACGGCAACATATCCAGGTAGAATTAAGATTACTCATGCTTCCCAGCAACATATCCAGCAGCGTTGAGTAATCACAAAGATTGACCTTGTTTCCCCAATATTTATGTAGAAGACAATTCATTTATGGGGACAGAAAGCTTCTTCAGCGCTATGACCATGGACATGAACATGGAGTGGGGTGGCACTAGCAGCGCAACTGAAGCGCCGCCCTTGTCCCTGCCGGACTCCAAGACGATGCTGGCCGGCGATGAGATTGAGCTGGAGCCCTGGGACATCATCATGCAGGAGATCAGGGATATGGGACTGGAGCTGGACTTTGACCTGTCGATTTCCCCCTCTAGCATCGACGCAGCAGGCGGGAGCGAACTCGGCGGCCATCCTCCGCATCATGGCGTTCCTGCTGTCTCTGATCAACCTGAAACATTGCTGAACACAGACGGTGGGTGCTCTCCTGACGACAGACTTGATGGCAAGGGTAGTGCATTATGATTTGGTCTTCAATTATTCAGATTGTGGTAGCTTAGTTCTTTACAGTATCGAACACAGACTTACCTTCACGATATATGTGGTTAATTTGATTTTACGACAAGCATTAGTAGGTACTCCCTCGAGTTCGGTGTACAAGTCCTCAAATTTCGAATGAAACTTTGATCATGATTTTGAGCAAAAAAATGTGTTATATGACATAAATATTATACCATTATACTTCTTTTGAATATTAATCCAACGATAAGTTTTTGGGTCATATAAATATATTTTCTTAGTTCAATTTAAGATCAAATGTCGACAAAAAAGATTGAGGGAGCACTTGAATGAGTCCTCACTGAAGCCGTCACAGGCTGGTTCGCAAAACTACATTCATCCACCTCACATTAGGTCTTCCTACCCCACCTACGGTCTCTTTGATTTGGTCTTCAGTTATTTAGATTGTGGTAGCTTAGTTCTTTACTGTATCGATGTGAACACAGACTTACCTTCACGATATATGTGGTTAATTTGATTTTACGACAAGCATTAGTACGTACTCCCTCGAGTTCGGTGTAGTCCTCAAATTTCGAATCAAACTTTGATCATGATTTTGAGCAAAAAGTGTGTTATATGACATAAATATTATACCATTATACTTCATTTGAATACGAATCCAACGATAAGTTTTTGAGTCATATAAAATATATTTTCTTAGTTCAATTTAAGATCAAATGTCGACAAAAAAGATTGAGGGAGCACTTGAATGAGTCCACTCGCTGAAGCCGTAGCCAGCTGGTCCGCAAAGCTACATTCATCCACCTCACATTAGGGCTTCCTACCCCACCTACGGGTTTCTTTCATTCACAGGATAGGAAAAGTGTAGGAATAGGAAACTCATATGATCGAAATAGCATGTCTAGTTGAATCCTATGGAAAAAGGAGTTTATTTAATTGTGTGAAGCAATTTTTTATGAGGTTAGACCTCATGTTATTTTTCTATGAAATTTAGGGTTTAGGGTACACAATGAAGTTTCATAGTGTGGGATATTTGTAGTACGGGAATGAACAAAAGGGAACTTGTTGGTTAACGAGATAGACTATATGGTATGTCAAGTTTAATTCATAGGAATTATCTAAAGGGTCTACATCTCGGGCGAAGTTCAGTATCACGAGTAATGTGATTGATATATTATAACAAATAGGTTCAACGGAGTTTATTCGTATAACAATAGTGGTCATTTAGGACGTCCGGTCTCTGACGCTGATCGGTGATTGGATAAGTTTTCTAATCACACCTACCCGTTATCGAACCTGTAGGGTCACATACTTAAACTAGGACTAGCTAGCTGTGTATTATGATTAGTCTGGATATCGAGATTGTATCACTACAATAAGTATTTGTTTTGTCGTGATAGATATATTACATACTAGAGAGATTAAATAGGCAGACATTGGACGTCTCGGGAAAATAGGAATTGTTTCTTTTATTGTCAGATTTATTCCGATGGTTTATTTAAGGTATTATTTGTTCGTAATTTTGTCGGTGGGCACTTCGTGTCCCAAATCATATAAATAGGTTTATACGATAAGTAATAATTCCGAGAATTAATTGAAAATATTAATTAATCATTTGGTACTAATAAAAAAGAAAAAAAGAGCCCACCAAAAGGGGCTGCCAAGTGGGCCCATGGACCCACTAGGAGGCCACACCCCCACATGGACGGGTGGGCCAAAGGCACGCGGGAGGGGGGCGTCCCCCCTCGGCCAAAACCCTAGTGGCTCGTAGACCCAAGAGGGGGACAACGACGTGGCGGCTGATCGGGTGGCCCGGGTGGCCCACCAAGACGAGGCGGCGGAGACGGCCATCCAGGAGAGGAATTCCACCCCTAGGTTGGTTCGGCCGGGTGGGACCACTATGGGGCCTCCCGTGGCGGCGGATTGGAAGGAGAGGAGTCCTTCACCAATCCGAATTGGACCAAGAGGACTCTTGGTGCGGCCGCCCCAAGCCTCCCTACCCCTTGGCCATCTATATAAACCTCAACCCTACTCTTTTGGAGACATACAAGTTAAGACAAGTTATCTCAAGTTTAGATCTTGTCTAAAAGGATTGAATGATCCTATAATTGGAGGGACCTTCTCCGATTAGATTAGATCTAATCTCTTTCTCTCTCTAATCTCATGTGTTGAGAACTCCACCTTCATATAGGCCAGTAGTGTTTCAAGCTTGGACGGTGAATCTTTGCTGAACTAGTTCCGATTGACGTGTGCGAACTCTAGAAGGGGTGAGTTGTTGGTTCACCAACGATTGGCTCTTACTCTATGCTGGATCAAGAAGGCTAAGCAAGGAGGAGAAGGAGACGCTCTCTCTCGGCCAGGCTTGGTTGAGGGAATCTTTGACGGGCTACATCGACAACGTCATCGACACTTCTAAAAATGGTATTTTAAAGTTCTAAAACTTCTAATAAAGAAAGTTACATGTATACATACACATGATCTATATACCAGTAGTGTTTTGCTAGATAATATGTTTTATTGTAGGCTACACGGAAATCACAAAATCGTGGCCTCTAAAAGGCAAAAATTGCTCTTTTTTACTTTCAACATTTGTATGTTTTGTGAAGAAAAAATGAGTCGAATGCAATTTGGTAATACACCTAGACATGCATAGGAAACTCCATAATTTTATTCAGAATTGTTTGAGACCTAAAATAAACTTTTGGAAAAAATTTAAATCGGGATCACTGTTGCCTAGGAGCTACAAATGAGTTTCGACTAGGAGCTTAATTATTAGCTCCAATAGCCTTTATCCCTCAAAAAGGAAAATACACGCACGCACGGCCTCAAAATTCTAGCGGCTCCCATACCTATCGTCGCATTTCATCCTTGATAGTGGAGCCGGTAAAAAAGCATTCGCCGTTCACGCATAACTGGTGAGAACACTTCAGTCTTCAATATCCCAAGAAACAGAGCATATTGTAGTAATACAATTACGAAATCCACCAATATAATCAGCCGTGTATTGCACTAAGAAAGCAGATACCAGTACCATGTTATGATGTTAATCGAACATGACTTCTCCAATATCAACAGTATAAACAGTTCGATTTTTTTTTTTTTGAAATTGGGAATATCAATTAATCAGAGTTTGGTTCCAACAGTTTCGTCCTACATGAATGTCATGTGAAGATACAACGAAGTACAAAGTAGACATCAGAACTGAGCTATTAGATTCGTCAAAGGCATACACCAAAGAATAATTGATCACACTGTAATACCATTACCACCTAATATATATGTACATAAGACAGAGGTTTATTATCATCTTAACCAACCAATGTATCATATCTACAACTCCAGTTGGCATCCGCAAGAAGCCTCAACTACCTCCGTTTGGTTTTGCCAACAATAAATGGTTGAATCTGAAGCTGCCGCGAAAATGCCCTGTTGAAAAGAACCCGAGTTTGGATGGCTGAGATAATAGGCATCCATGCTAGCACGGCAATTGGAAAAAAGAGCAGAGAACCCATTCCGTAGTCATAAGCGTGAGCAATGACCTGAATAGGCTCCCAGATTGCATAGTATTCTATTTTTGGCCTCAAAACCTGAACAATCTGTGCAGTAGGGGAGGGATTAGGGAATTGTGGAAAAGAATGAAAGCAATGCGTAAATGTAGAGTGCACAACTCAAACTTACAAGGAGGAGGCCCCAACCAGTTGGTATGAATGCCAGGCAACAAATGATCAAATCCATGATGGATAGTTTGCACAGGCAAGAGAGAAGGATAAATGAAGTCACCACTGCCAGGAATGTCAACAATTTTATGAACCTGAAGATGAGTTGGTGCTTTGAGCTCAACTGACGGCTAGCACAATTAACAAGCTACAAAAGAATGCAGAAATACATCAGCATATAATAAAGCATCACGATTGCGTGAAACAAGGACATAAGTTCTGGAGATGAAGCATGTACCTTGACCAAACCAACAACGGCAACTATAACAACCCAAGAAAGCAAATAGACGAGGAAATTTTTGTTGTCATGAGATATCTTAAGATGATAGACAAGTCCATACTGATAAACAAAAAAGCGTAAACAGAGCAATACTTCAAGAATTCTAGAACTCAGCACTGAGTAACGGAGATGTGCATTCTCGGCATTCCACCATGACTCCCAGCTTTTTTCCGGTTGCACACCTATCCCCCCTTGATTCCTCATCCATCTGTTCCAGTCTGCCCAGTCATCCACAATCTTATGCCAAGCAAAACCAGCAGGATTGAAAAGAAATGGTGCGAACAACCAAGTCATTGCCATAAACCATGTTGAATACGTGACCATCACATGAATTCTCCCATATGATTTCCTAAAGATATGATAGATTATCAAAAGGAACAATAACTCAAATGCTTTGACAAAGTGACTACGCGAGTATAACTGATAGTTTTCCGTAAAGCTCGCGTGAAAAGCAACAAATTTTCGACCAGTTGGTCGGTATTTAGCTCCACCATGAAGAATAGTACGTCCATAATAGTGTGCTTTCGTTCCAAGAGAGAATGTGAAGAAAACTGATGCAACTTGCAATTGCATGAGGATGAAGTCACTCAAAGCTGCTCGAAAACCCTTCTCCAACCCTAGCTCCATCACCATAGGCAGTCCTGTAAGTAGTCCCAGCTGGAGAAAAGATTGAGATGCAAGGGCAGTTTCTAAGGACTTCATATTCAGAGTCTGAGCCTTAATTAAGAGAACATTTTGTACTCCACTAAGAACCAAGTACAATTGTCCATACAGGAAAACATAAATACCTACAACTGATATCTGCAAAAAAAAATGGACCCGTTGAAAAAGTAAGAATCAATGTTTGTGATAAGCTCAATGATTATATTGACATAAAAGATTTGTATGCGAGCGGTCACTTAGAAATGCTTGTATGAAGATAAATATAAAGGACTAATAATATTCTGACGAACCACTTGGATAGTGACTATAGACAAAAGACTATATAAGTCATACACTTAACCTCCAGAATTTTACTAGCGGGTATGGCTTTATATCATCTTTAGACGTCAAGAGGCAATATGCTTCATTATACACAATAAAAAAAAAAAAATTCAAAGAATATCTCAAAACAAAGCGCGTAATTAGAATTCAGGTTTCAACATCCTAGTTTAAATCAAACACAATCCTCCCTACACGTCAAGAACATGTATGTTTTGGGAAATAGCCTGACACGGAGGTTGGATGTCCACCGGTGTTTGGTCTGAGAATAGGCCTGTTTAGTTATCCAGTGATATGGCACGAAGCTATTCCTCATCTTGTATTGGCATTGTAGCCATGCATATAGAATGGCATGGTCTCAAACCAAACAATGTTTAGATACAGACATTGCTAACTACTATACTATATAGGTTTGGATTCTTCAGCTCTGAAACTTGATAGCCTCGCTGTATTTTGTAGCTGCTTATGAAAGTTTGTAAGTTTGTGCCACTGACAACTCTACTGCATAATCAACAAAGCTCTACCTTCCCCACAGTAAAAAAGTTTCTAACTGTTAAGGCTTCTTAAATGATAAACCTTCCACA